>CM018693.1:61561572-62120482 GCA_009363875.1 Mikania micrantha
CAATTTTGACCGGAGGTCATAACGAGTGTATTTCGATGTTGATGTCGAGTTCAGCGATGACCCACGAGGTAAACAGAAACAGTCGAGTTTCGGTAAGATGACTGACACACTCCACGGATCGTAGATCCAACAACTAAACTTAACATACCCAGTATATGTCTGTTTCTGTTTCTGTCTGTCTAAACCTGTGAAATCACCAACTTTTTAGTTGACACTTTACGCATGTATTCTCAGGTAACTAATGGATGAAAAGCTAGGATGCGCACAAGGATGCTCTAAGGAGTCGGCTTGCATATAGACTCTTGTCCTAGGCTTTTGTGTGCATTGATTTGTTTTGAACAACTTAAACTATGTAGTGACTGAATACACTTTATATCCGCTGTGTACTTATCTATTCCGCTGTGTATTATTAAAAACCTATGTACTTTACAAAACTATTTGATTGTGAACTCATATAGAAGTCGTTCTATATGACCATGAGCTGTGATCCTGGCCACGTCACACCCACGCAGTCTGACACCGCACGTGGGAATTTGGGGGTGTGACATAACCCGCCAAACCTAGGAATTGTCGTACCTCGGTAGGGGTTTTTGGCTTCCCAATTCTTAATCGCCTCAATTTTCGCTGGATCAACATGTATGCCCTTTTCATTAACTATATGACCCAAGAACTGAACTTCTCGCATCCGGAAGTCACATTTCGAGAACTTAGCGTCCAATTGTTCTTGTTTAAGTAGTTCTAACATCAATCGAAGATGTTCAGCATGCTCCTCCTCAGTCTGAGAATAGATGAGAATGTCATCAACGAAAACAATGACAAACTTATCAAGATAAGGTTTACAGACTCGATTCATGAGGTCCATGAATACCGCTGGAGCGTTTGTCAACCTAAATGGCATGACCAAGAATTCGTAATGGCCATAACGCGTTCTGAATGTTGTCTTTGGAATATCTTCCTCTTGGACTCTGAGTTGATGGTAACCAGACCTGAGATCAATCTTCGAGTAGTAACTCGAACCTTGCAATTGATCGAATAGATCATCAATTCGAGGAAACGGATACTGGTTTTTAATGGTAACCTTGTTAAGTTCCAGGTAATCGATACACATACGGAAAGTCCCGTCCTTTTTCTTAACAAATAAGACAGGGCTCCCAAGGTGAAAAATAGGTCGTATAAAGCCCTTATCCAACAACTCTTGCAGTTGTGTAGATAACTCTTGCATTTCAGATGGTGCAAGTCGATAAGGCGCCCTAGCTATCGGTGTTGCGTCTGGTGTAAGGTTGATATACGTTAAATTATACATGTTATTCGACTCAATTTCCCCCAGTTTTAACGTGAACAACATGCAAATTCATTCACAAATAGTCCTAATTATTTTTTGTGAATTTGTAGGATAAACGGCCTTGCTCGGAAGAAAATCAAGCCTTATCTGGAATTTCAGCACTTTCTGAGCAAATCCCCAGATGCGCACTGTCATGCCAAATCTTGCACTGGCAGTGCCGGCCCATGCACGACCGTGCACAACTTTGCACGACCATGCAATCAGGTAGTGCTAGGCCATGTATGTCAGTGCTGGCCTATGCACGACCGTGCACCATCTTGCATGACCGTGCAACCAGGTAGTGCTAGGCCATGCATGGTAGTGCTGGCCCATGCACGACGTGCATAAGCCTAGCACTACCGTGCATAAGCGAGCACGACCGTGCAAATAGCCAGTGCCGGCCAAAGCAAGGCAGTGCCGGGCCAAATGGAGGTAGTGCCAGCCATGACGACTTGCGCACGACCGTGCGACTTTTGGCACAACCGTGTCTGACACCTCGAGTCAATTTCGAGACTTAGCTGAAAATGGCAACTTCGACAACCGTCCCGGACAAAAAGTGAAGCAATGTAGCACCTCATTTGAAATGGTTGGACTTCCTGGAGCTAAAATACTCTCTGATCAGAATTCTTAAGCTATAGAAGGGAGATTTTGAAGGTCTTGAAGATCCAAGGAGCATCCAACACCATCTTGTTTTCAATCCTTGCTTGCTAGTGGTTTGCATTTTTGTTATTTTATCATGTCTCTTGTTAATTTCAGCTACTTTGTTATTGTTCTTGTAATCCTTATGGGCTAAACACTCCATTGTCTAGATTATGATGAAATTTATGTTTATGTGATGATGATTTTATGAATTGGTCAAATGGGTTTATGTCAAGATTCAAGATGAAGTTATGATTGTATTCCAATGATGTTGTAAATTTGTGTAGGTTAATTTATGTTCAAGAATGATGAATGTTTAGTCATACTATGTTGGAAACCATGATCAAACATTTGTTTATAATCTTACAACTTGTTTTTAAGATTATGCCATGAGATTAGGAATGATAATTGGTTTCTTGAATATTATAAAACTTGCATAAGTATACTTTCTTTCACTAAAGTTTGGAAAAACCATGGTGATATTATGATTTGTTGAATATGATTAACATGTGAGTTAGGAAATTATGGCCAAATGACCTCATTTGCATGATTGTGTTCATAGATTGTAAGTTGGAAAAATTGTGACTTTGTTGAATTTATGCAACTTAGGGTGATTAGTGTGTATAAGTCATATTAATTTTCCTTAAGTTGTGGAATTAATGATTCTTGACGGATGACTAATTCTTGATTAAATCTTGACATTGACCTTGACATTAGGCTACATTGAATAATCCTAGGTGATTAGAATGTGTTTATCATTTTAATTTTCCAAAGGATTATAGGATTAGATATCTTTGACCGGAATCTAGTCAACATTTGGTTTACCAATTCATAATAATCACATCACTAGACTAAGTGGATTCATGATCTAGGCAATTCTCTTAGACATTAGATTATTTAAAAAACCTTCTTTTAGTCATTATTTTAAAATTCACAAAACCCGACATTTTCATGTTGTTGCTAAACATTGACCGAGGTCTAGTATTGAGAGATATCGTGTCCACGGATTGATATCCAGTTCTTACCATAAGCTATATTATTATACAATAGGTACACTTGCCTATTGTGTGTGATTTAATTTCTAGTAAAAACCATTTTAAAACTAAAATCTGTGTGAAAAATCCATAATTAAAAATATATAGTTTCACACACATCAAGTTTTTGCCGCCGTTGCCGGGGACCCGGTGATTTCAAGAAAAATCAGAGTTGGTGATTTAGCTTAGTTTTTAGTGTGAAAAATATTTTTTATTATTTTATTTAACTAGTTTGATTTTTGCCTTTTAGTTTTTATTATTTATTTATTTTCAAAATTTATTTTATTTTATTTTTATTTTAATTTTAACAGGTTTGATTCAGTAACTCATTTATGCATTAAGTGTGTATGTCCTCAACCCCCGAGCCGGACATTGTCGAGCCTAGATCGGAACCTGAGCGGTATTTTCGACAAGGTTGCGGGAGCGGTCCCGTATTGTAGCAAATACCATCAAAGGA
Source organism: Mikania micrantha (assembly GCA_009363875.1). NCBI lineage: Eukaryota > Viridiplantae > Streptophyta > Magnoliopsida > Asterales > Asteraceae > Mikania > Mikania micrantha. The sequence continues at coordinate 61,565,024 of CM018693.1, forward strand.
GACGGAGAAACCGACAATATCTTTGGCACGGGAGACACGACCATGGCGGACCAAGATGATGACCGGACGATTTCTGACTTCGCGAAACCATCACTTGGAGGATTGGAGCCAAGCATCACCCGACCGACTGTTGAGGCCAACAATTTCGAGATCAAGTCAAGTATCATTCAAATGGTTCAGAAAACTGTTCAGTTTGATGGGAAGGATCACGAGGATCCTAATCTCCATATTGAGGGATTTCTGGAGATTTGCGCCACTTTCAAGATCAATGGCGCGACTGATGATGCCATTCGGCTTCGGTTATTCCCATTCACTCTACGTGACCGAGCCAAGGCATGGCTGATTTCCCTTCCCTCGGGCTGTATTACCACTTGGAATCAGATGTCTGAAAAATTCTTTGAGAAATACTTTCCTCCCGAGAAAACTGCGAAGCTGAGAGCTCGGATTCTTTCGTTCCAGCAGGATGATGGTGAGACGTTCTACGAGGCGGGGAGCGGTTCAAGGATCTGATGCGAAAGGTCCCACATCACGGTTTAGAGTTATGGAGGCAGTGCGAGACATTCTACAATGGTCTCGATGTGAGCGGACGACAATGGCTTGACAGCTATGCGGGTGGAGATTTTGGAGCGAAGCGACCACGAGAGGCGTTTGAATTGCTCGAGAAAGCAGCTAGGAAGAGCTATTCTCAACAGGCCCCGAGATCCAAGGCACCCAAGCAGGTTGTCCATCAGGTTGATTCCTATACTGCTTTGACTGCAAAGTTGGAGGCACTCTCCAACAAAATCGAGCAGATGTCTGTGAACAAAGTCCAATCTTGTTGTGAGATGTGGGGAGCACACCATAGTGGGGAGTGTTCGATTAGGGATAGATCCGTTCACGAGCACGTTGACTACATGGGCAACCAAACTCAGTCTCAAAATAATCCCTACAGTAACACTTATAATTCGGGGTGGAGGAATCACCCAAATTTCAGTTGGAAGTCTGGTACCAACAACAGCAACCACCCGGATTCAATCCGCGTCCCCCATTCCAAAATCAGTCTCACGGTCAGTCCTCACAGATCTCCTCCCTCCACAGAACCAGTTCCAAAATCATGGTTCTAGCAGTGGGTCACAACCCGCTCCTGAAAAGCGATCCAATTTGGAGGACATGGTTGCACGGTTGCTAGCTAACTCCGAGAGCCAAAGCCAGTTGGCTCAGAAACAGAATCAGTATATGGAAGACCGCTTCCACAAGCATGAGACGGTTGAGGAACCAAAAAGCATCGATGCAAACCATCGAGAATCAGGTAGGACAAATTGCTAAGTTGCTATCCGAAAGGCAACAAGGTGGTCTCCCGAGTAACACTGAGCCGAATCCTAATGCTCATGTTAAGGCCATCACATTGAGGAGTGGTAAATCCACCACTGCACCTCCTCCACCGGCTTCCCTTCTTCTTCTCTTCCGCCGGTGATTGAGGAGGTTGCGACTGAGATTCCTGCTGAGGTGCATTCCAGGCCAGGCCCAGCAAGTACAGCACAAGCAAAGGAACCAGTCAAGGACTACACTCCTCCTGTTCCATACCCCAGCAGGTTGAAGAAGCAGAAATTTGAGGGAACACTATGGAAAATTTCTGGAATTGTTCAAGCAGTTGCACATCAATCTGCCATTTGTTGAGGCACTTGCTCAGATGCCTAAGTATGCCAAGTTTTTGAAGGACATCCTCAGCAACAAGAAGAAGTTGGAAGAATTATCTCATGTTACATTGAGTGATGAGTGTTCTGCGATCCTTTAAAACAAACTTCCTCAGAAGATGAATGATCCTGGGAGTTTCACTATCCCATGCTTGATTGGAAGTTTATCAGTCAGTAATGCATTGGCTGACTTGGGGGCTAGCATCAATCTAATGCCCTATGCTGTGTTTGAGAAACTTGGTGTTGAGGAACTTAAGCCAACCCGAATGAGCATCCAGCTTGCCGATCGGTCAGTCAAATATCCGAGAGGTATAGTTGAGAATTTGTTGGTTAAGATTGATCGATTTGTGTTTCCTGTGGACTTTGTGATCCTTGATATGGATGAAGATAAGAATGTACCTCTCATTCTTGGTCGTCCATTCCTAGCCACTGCTAGAGCCCTCGTTGATGTTTGCTCGGCCAAACTGACACGTAGAGTTTATGATGAGGAGGTGACCTTTGATATCAGAAGGTCAATGAAGCATCCACAGAGTCAGGACGATTCACTCTACTTCATTGATGTTGTTGATTCTTGTATGAGTGATCCATCACAGGATGGGTGTGTTGTGGAGGTGTTGACACCCAATTGTTAGGAGGGGAGGATGTAGACCCAGTTACTGAGGGTCGATTTGATGAGGAGATGGCGGCATTGCTGAGCCACGATCCTTCCCCTCAGGATGAAGTGTTTGAAGTCATGGATACCAAGGCTGAGCCTAAGGCATTACCTTCTGTTGAAGACCCACCATCTGTTGAGCTTAAGGAGCTTCCCGGTCATTGGAGTATGCATTCCTAGATTGAGTCTGGTTGGGCAGATGCTGAGATCTCGTGCGTTGAGTCTGCGTGGAGAGAGAGAGAATGCCAAATTGCTTGAGGTTCTGAAGATGCACAAGAAGGCGATGGCATGGAAGATCATGGACATCAAGGGCATCAATCCATCTTTTGCACCCATAAGATCTTGATGGAGGAGGATTTTAAGCCTGTAGTTCAGCATCAGAGACGTCTGAATCCCAATATGCAAGACGTCGTGAAGAAGGAGGTTATCAAGTTACTTGATGCAGGTTTGATTTATCCTATCTCTGATTCCCCTTGGGTGAGTCCTGTGCAGGTTGTCCCCAAGAAGGGTGGGATGACAGTGATTACCAATGAGAAAAATGAGTTGATCCCGACTCGTACTGTTACCGGATGGAGAGTTTGCATCGACTACCGCAAACTGAACGATGCCACCAGAAAAGACCATTTCCCCTAGCTTTTTATTGATCAGATGTTGGAGAGATTGCCAGGCAAGACATTCTATTGCTTTTTGGATGGTTTTTCTGGGTACTTTCAAATCCCAATCGCTCCTGAGGACCAGGAGAAGACGACATTCACATGTCCCTATGGCACATTTGCATATCAGCGAATGCCCTTTGGACTGTGCAACGCTCCGGCCACATTTCAGCGTTGTATGGTGGCTATTTTCCACGATATGATCGAGGACTCTATGGAGGTATTTATGGATGACTTTTCTGTTTTGGGAGTTCCTTTGATCATTGCTTGGAAAATCTGAGGAAGATGTTAGCTAGATGTGAAGAAGCTAACTTGGTGTTGAATTGGGAGAAATGCCACTTCATGGTAAAGGAGGGCATTGTTTTGGGGCATAAGATTTCACGTGACAAACTTGAGGTCGACCGAGCCAAGATTGAGACCATTGTCAAGCTTCCGCCACCCACTTCTGTGAAATCTATTCGGAGTTTCTTAGGACACGCGGGGTTCTATAGGCGTTTCATCAAGGATTTCTCAAAGATAGCTCGCTCCATGACTCAGCTTCTTGAGAAAGATGCCCTGTTCGTGTTTTCTGATGAATGCCTTCATGCATGCAGGTTGTTGAAGGAAAAGTTGGTTAATGCTCCGGTCATGATCGCCCCCGATTGCGCACTCCCGTTTGAGCTTATGTGTGACGCAAGCGATTTTGCGGTTGGGGCAGTCATGGGTCAAAGGAAGGACAAGCACTTCCACCCGATTTACTATGCAAGCAAAACTCTGAATGATGCCCAGGAGCACTACACCACCACTGAAAAGGAGCTCCTAGATGTGGTCTTTGCGTTCGATAAATTCCGTTCCTATCTTGTCGTTTCAAAGACCATTGTGTTTACGGATCATGCAGCCCTCCGTTACTTGTTTAGCAAGCAAGATGCTAAACCTAGGCTGATTCGTTGGATTCTGTTGTTGCAAGAATTCGACATTGAAATCCGTGACAAAAAGGGAGCCGAGAATGTTGCAGCAGATCACCTCTCCCGTCTCGAGTGCTCAGCTTCATCAAAACTTGTGGGGTCACACACAAATGACAATTTCCCCACGAGTTTCTTATGCACATACAGACGCAGGTTGAGGAGTGTCCATGGTTTGTTGATTTCGCGAATTATCTCGCGTGTGGGATTGTTTTGAAGGGGTTGACACATCAACAGAAGAAGAAACTTTTTTCTGATGTCAAGTATTACCTGTGGGAGGATCCTTACCTGTTTAGGATTGGAGCTGATCAGATTGTGCGTAGGTGCGTGTATGGAGGTGAAGTGCACAAGATTTTCAGGCATTGTCATGAGGGACCGACTGGTGGTCATCATGGAGCGACTCTTACTGCGAAGAAGGTTTTTGACGCCGGATTCTATTGGCCCACCATCTTCAGAGACGCTCATGATATGGTCCGAGCTTGCGATGCTTGCCAAAGGGCAAGCAACATCTCATCGCGTTATGAGATGCCCCAGAATGGAATCCAAGTCTGTGAAATTTTTGACGTCTGGGGTATTGATTTTATGGAGCCGTTCCAAACATCTCACGATAACCAATACATTCTAGTTGCAGTCGACTACGTTTCCAAGTGGGTAGAGGCCCAAGCCTTGCCCACCAATGATGCTAGAGTGGTCGTGAGATTTCTGAAAGAGTTGTTTTCTCGCTTTGGTGCTCCCAAAGCACTCATTAGTAACCGTGGGACTCATTTCTGCAATTCCCAACTCGACAAGGCGTTGTCACGCTATGGAGTGAACCATAGATTTTCAACGCCATACCATCCACAGACCAGTGGACAGGTAGAAGTCACTAATCGGGGCATCAAGCGCATTTTGGAGAAGACGTTTGGTCAAAACAGCAAGGATTGGTCGGTGAAGTTGAATGACGCGTTGTGGGCATTCCGAACAGTTTGATTTATGGGAAAACGTGTCACCTCCCCGTTGAACTCGAGCACAAAGCCTATTGGGCCCTGCTGAAATCCATCAACATGGATTTGACTAGTGCGGGGGAGAACCGATTCTTGCAGATCCACGAGGTTGAGGAGCTAAGGAATGATGCTTATGATAGCTCCAAGAGGTACAAGGAACGTACCAAGACGCTACACGATAGCCACTTGAAGGACAACAAGCAATCCAAGTGGTGGGTGATCGCGTTTTGCTTTATAACTCGCGTCTTAGGTTGTTCCCGGGCAAATTGAAATCTCGTTGGTCTGGCCCGTACACAGTTCGAGAAGTCTTCCCATATGGAACTGTGGAAATCGGGCATGAGGTTGGCGGAATTTTCAAGGTAAACGGCCATCGGTTGAAGAAGTACCTATCCGAACCCGTCGAGCCGGCATTGGAGGTCGTCGTACTCCACCCCAAGGACAACTGAATTCGGGGACCCGAGTCGAGCTAAAGACTCAGTAAATTTAGCCCTCCCGAGAGGCTCTCAGCAAATAAAAAAAATAAAATAAATAAAAAAATTCTGCAGGTCAGCACTACCGTGCGACTAGCTGCACGGCCGTGCGCTTTTGCTGATGCACGACCGTGCGGCCCGTACGCACGACCGTGCACCGTGTCAGATTTTTCCAATAATTACTCCATTTGACCCCATCTTCCCTCATAATTCGGTTCTGCAACTTCCAGAGCGGTTCCCATCAATTTCTCTTGTTTTTCATCTTCCAAATCAAGAATCTAAGGTACTAATCTCCTCCAATCCTTCAATTGATCTCTCTTTTCAATGAAATTCCTAAACTTCTTAGATTTTTCCAAATTAGGGCTTGTAAATACACCATTTTGGTTTAGAATTGTTAGGATCTGTATAAATTTTGTTAATTTTTGGGTTGTTGATGGAAAATCTCGTGTTTGTTCAACTTTGATTTCGGTTCTACACGGTGCACGACCATGCGGCTATCCCGCACGACCGTGTGGCCCGATGGTGCAACCCTTGCACTGCCCGTGCAGACTCAAAATCAAAGGCGCACGACCATGCGCTAACCCCGCACGACAGTGCTCAACAACAGTGCTTAAGCCCGCACGACCGTGCTGTTTGACAGTGCTGGCCTTGCACTGCCTGTGCTTAGGTCATTCTGAGGATGGCACGACCGTGCGACTTGGCTGTGCCAACCCTGCACTGCCTGTGCAAGCTTCATTTTGGGTTGGCACGGCTGTGCCAGTTTCTGCACGACCGTGCATATGTCCAGATCAGCCCAGTTTTTTCTTTTTTTTTTTCGTTCGATTTTTTTCCTTTTCTTTTAGTGTTCGGCAACTAATCTTTTTAGGAATTTTCTTGAACAGATGGATCACCCGTTCCTACAATTTGATCCGAACGACAAGATAAACGCCCCGTGTATTCCCGTGCTGCATTCGTTATGGGGGCGTCGGCGCCAAATTGAGCAAGTGAAGTGTCTGAGTTGGGATTTGGTGGTGAATCTCAATCAACAAATGAGGATGCAACCATTAATCACCAAACCTTGGTCCCGCTTACTCTACATCAATCGTCCGCAGTATCGTGAATTGCTAATGGAGTTCTTTGCCTCATACTCCTTTAGCTTCCCGTCCCATAACGTCTACCAAAAGCGTTCTGGCTTAACTTTTCGATTGGGGGAAGATGGAGGAGGATTTCAGTCGCGCAGTTCGCAAATCGGATGGGTTTGTACACTGAGGGGGAGCTTGCCACGGAGGTTTTTGATGGGTTGCATGATTTTGAAGAAGAAGTTGAGAAGGCCACCTTTTGGGCCGAAGTTGCTGAAGGGGTTTATGACCCCCGAAGAGCGAAGGCCACAAAACTTCGCGACCCACTTCATCGGCTCATTCATCAGATTCTGGTTGGTAGCATCCTTCAGCGAGGCGACAACTTGGCCAATGTGCCCACTAGAGATTTGTTTTATCTCTATTGCTTGATTCGGGGCATTCATTGTAACATTGCCCATTGCTTAGCTTATTTTCGTACCACCAGTTCAGGGAAACAGGCGTCGAGCCACATCTGTAGAGGCACGTATATCACGCAGCTGGCTGACTCTTACGGATTGTTGACCGAAGAGAACATTGCCAGTTTTACTCATGTGTGTGATACGCCTCCACTTGACATGAGGACATTGCGATATATGAAGCTTGTGGAGCAGACGCCTATCGGGATGCGTTTGAAGGGTAGGTACGGTCAGATCTGGGATCCAGTCCCTGAGGAGAACGAGGAGGTGGAAGAAGAAGAGCATGAGGAAGAGGGGCCCAACGAGGAGGAGGGCCCACATGGTATGGGACTCGGGGGGTTTGACTACAGGTATCCCCCCATGATGAGTATTTGAACTTTGAACCCACTCATGGGCCGAACCCCCCGTCCAATCTGGACTTGTGGCACAGGTTTGCGGGATTGCAGGTGTCACAGGAGGAGCTGCACGCTGAGCAGCAACGGTTTAAACAGCGTATTGATAACTTCCAGGCTGAACAGACTAGGCAATATGAGCTGCTGCACCAGATCCAGGACGATCAGAGGAGGAGCTTTGAGTGGCTCTTCGCCTCGCATCAGTCGGCAGCAGCTTTTAATCAGTTTGACGTTTCTGAGCCACCCCGGTTCGATTATGGATATGCTTCGGGTGGCGCACAGAAACGTTCTTGGGGAGGACATGATGGTGAAGCTAGCGGTTCTGGTTCGCATGATGAAGATGAGAACTAGTCTGATGTTCTCCCTCCTTGACAGCCTAGCTTGTTTCCTGATTAGTTATTGATATTTTTTTTTAGAGTTGTACATTTTGCTGTACGTACTAACTCTGTTTATTGTAGATATTTATTTTTCATTTGGGTTGTAAAAAATGTTTTTGGTTGGCTGTTTTTATGGATTGATGGATCTTGTGCTTCGGTTTTGGTCCCTTGGTTGTTGTGAGTTGTTGCTTTCAGCTTTGGTTTGTAGATGATTTTCAGCGCAGGTACATGGAATGCCATTATCGTTGCAAGGCTCATGCAGATTTTACACGCCGGTCTCTCCAAGGACCAGTAGGGAAGTTTTATTCCTTTTCACACTCGTGCATGATCACTCTTATTTTTGCATGTTTTTTGTTGCACAATAGGGACATTGTGCAATTCAAGTGTGGGGAGGGGTATACTTTCAGGGTATACGTTTATTGTTGATATAACTTTGTTTTTCCAAGAGTAATAAGCATTTTTGCAAAGAACCTTTTATTGTTTTTGGTGCAATTAATTTTTTTTTGTAATCAACAAGTTAAGCAAACAAGTTTTTGATAATTAAAACGAGGCTTGTTTTGATAAAGGGTATCTTAATTTGGAATTCTTAACAAGTGAAATAAAATTTTTGGTTATCATCGTTTGTGTTTAGACGAAAGGAGGAACTACAAGTTATATCCTATATTTTTACCCATTCCTTCCATTTTTTGTGAGCAAATGAAACCTTGAGCATTAGTAGTCATTGCATATTTTATGGATTGAGTGTGCCGGATGTTTCATACAAATTAATATTTGTTTAAAACATACATCTCCATAGTCATGAGCTTGAACAAGGTTGTATTTTATCAAGGCATTAGAACAAACTCTCATCACCACCTTCTCCATCAACCCATTTCTTTTATTGAAATCCCATTTCATAGTTGGCAAGGAGTTATATTTTCTTTTAGCAGTTCTTGTGAAACAAATAATTAAGCAACACAATGTTTGCTTGTTGATGTACTTATGTGTAAAAAAAAAAAAAAAAAAAAAAAAAACCATGTTGTTTAAGCCAAATAGGCTTTGTAGTATATCTTTTGTGTTCGAATTCTTAGCCAACGAATTTCCTTTTTCTCAATCCTTTTATCCCCAACCATCTTCCAACCCAAACACAACCCAATAAAAGGCCTTTAGATTAAATTATGCTTTGTTTTTGTTATTTGATTTGGAGTTGATTTTTATTACAAGTATCATATTTGTTGATCCATTGTCTTGGCAATTGAGTGTTCTATACATACACATTACATGTATGAATCCGAAATAAACCGAGTATGTGTGAACATTGTGAGAAATATAAGGTGTAACATGTTAGTGAATCCTCTTGTTTATAAATTCTTGTTGATAATTTTGATTTTATTTTCTTGCTTACAATTTCAAATTTGGTAAACCTTTGAAAAACAATCTAAGTTTTTAATTATTTGATTCATCTTTGCTTACAAGTTGATTATTGGAAATTGGTTTCACCATTAAGGTTCATTGTTTGCTTGAGGACAAGCAAAGTTCAAGTGTGAGGATGTTTGATATACGTTAAATTATACATATTATTCGACTAAATTTCCCCCGGTTTTAACGTTAACAACATGCATATTCATTCACAAATAGTCCTAATTATTGTTTTTGTGAATTTGTAGGATAAACGGCCTTGCTCGGAAGAAAATCAAGCCTAATTATCGTTTAGATTAGACTGTAAAACCATAGGGTTTTTTTTAAACACTAGATTCCGAAACTTCTTGTGTGGTTTAATTTGAATTTCGTTTTCGTTTATGTCAAAACCCCCCAAATTGATTTGTATTATAAACCCTAGCATTTGAAATCATGAAATTCATTGTAATTGCATGAACCCAGCATAGGGCTTTCATTTAACATGGTGTTGCGAAACAGTTGATGAGATTTAATTTCGTTTTGGAGTTTGATTGTGTTGAAAACCCCAAATCGTTCATATCATAAACCCTAGAAACCCAAAATCATTAAATTCGTGTTTGTTATATAAAATCATCATAGGGTTTTCCTTTATTAAGGTATTTCGAAACTGTGTGTATAATTTGATTTGATTTTGGAACTTGTTTTGATTGAAATCCGCAAAACGTCAAAGATGATGAACCCTAGAATTCGGATTCTTATAATTCGATACTTGTAACCGAAACTAGCATAGGGCTATGCTTGGTCGGCATATTTAGGTTGTGTAGGAGTTGATAATTACCTGTTTGGATTTCAAATTGGTGTAATTCGCCTAATAGCTTGTTCTTCGGCCGGCTCTCGATCGTTTTCTTCAATCCAAAACTACTGGAGTCGAATTGTTATGTGCAGAAGTTGCTAAAGTTGCCGATTGAGGTTTTTGGAAGTTCAATTGTGTGGATTTTAATCGAATTGTGTGGTTTTGGTATTGAATAGCTACGGTTTCAACATTTTGGAACCGTTTTTGGTTTAATTCGATGATTGATGTTCCCATAACGTATAATAACTGTTAATCATCATCAATGTGATGATTAGTGACCGTTTAATTCGGTTATAACTTTGTATTAATGTGAAATTCGAATTCCCATTGAATTCCCACTCGAATTTTGACTTTAAAAGTCAAAATTGAACATTCCTTGTAATTTCAAGTTGAATCCTTGTAGTTTAAATGTTTTGAAGCTGATTTTGTTTAATTTTAGTCCTTCAGGTTTGATTTTTGTAAAATTTTGTTTCATTTCTGTTAATTTATGATTAACGGGGTTAATCCGAAATGCCAGATTGTCACACTCGTAAATATCCTCTTCATTAATACTGAAATCAATTACAAGTGCACACAGCAAGAACACACAGTTCTGTTACACACACAAATTTGAGAAATACAGGTTCTGTCAAATTACTAACAAAATCAGAAAACCTGCAAATATATACAAGACATCAGACGAACATATACGAACCATTAGGTTCACCAGACAAACCAATAGGTTCACTGGACGAACCTTTACAACACAAAGACCATAGGTTCGCTGAAACTAACACATGCATAGGTTCGTGGGCCAAACGAACCTAGCACAAACCTATTTAAACTTAACCAAAACAATTTGAAAGATGTCATTCCTAAAAGTGGCTATAAGTTGTTAATGGATAGGGGGTATTAATAAGGGAAGGGAGATACGTTTTGGGCAGTTATGATTTTGGTCTCCTGCATTTGGTAGTGAGATAGGGTTTTACCCTTGTTTTGTTCTTGTAATCCTTCTCTGTGATTAATGAAATTCGATCTTCTTCTTCTTAAATTTCTTCTTGTTTAGTTAATTTGTGAGTTCTTAGCTTGTGTGTGTGTCGAATACCCATCACTCTCCTTGCATGTGTGACGGTGTTTGCTCAAGGTGTTTCCCTAAACATTATGAGAATGCTACTCGATTTGACAACAACGGTTACATTTGTTATAAAAAAACAGCTGATGCTAACCCTTTTATGAAAAATAACATCCCCTTAGATAACAGCTATGTCGTTCCTTATAATAGCACCCTTTGTAGGTACTTTAACGCTCACATTAATGTTGAATATTGTGGGTGGAGTATGCTTGTCAAGTATCTTTTCAAATATGTTTCCAAGGGAGCTCATAGAACAAAAGTCGTCGTTTCGGAAACGTTACTAGCACATCATACAGATAATAACGACAAATCTGAGTTCACGAATGAAATAAAAAATGTTGTAGACGACCGCTGTATTTGTCCACATGAGGCTGCTTGGCAAATTTTTGATTTTCCTATTCATCATAGAAACCCAGCCGTACAAGTTCTTGCAGTTCATTTAGAAGATTTGCTCACTTTTAGAGATACACAACACTTTGAAAGTGTTATCAATAATCCTACTTCCAAAAAAACAACACTAACAGAGTAGTTGAATAACAATTGTAACGATCCTTCTGGTAGGCATCTTCGGTACTTAGATTACCTCTCTAAATATCGTTGGGAACCTTCAGGCCATGGTTGGATTCTTAGGTTATCAAACAAAGAGCCATCAATAGGTAGACTTATATATGTTCGTCCAACATGTGGCGACCTTTTTTTCATGCGTATGCTACTACAACATCAGACTGGTTGCACATCTTTTACTGGCATAAGGACAGTTGCAAGTGTTGTCTATCCAACATGTCGTGCTGCTTGAGAAAGACTTGGTCTAATGGGTGATGACAAAGAATGGAGCCATACATTCACTGATGCATCTGTTTGGGCCACCCTGCATAATTAAGATTACTATTTGCCCACATGTTACTGTTTTGTAACGTGTCCAATCCTACTCAACTTTGAATTGAACATTGGCGCAAAATGGGAGATGATGTTTCACACAATAATAGGAACAATCTTCAATCGTCAATCAAAACTGTGAACAAAGGAGATCCACAACATAGGGGTGTTCGCGGTCCGGTTTTTACGGTCATTAAGTGGACCATAACCGAACCGTTAACTACGGTTTTTAAACAATGAAAACCAAAACCGAGCCGTTCAAAATAAAAACCAAACCGTTATCAATGGTTTGATCCCCCCCCCCCCCAAAATTAAATCAAATCAAACTAAAGCTTTATAGTTCAACACAGACTATTTACACTATGTCCATATGTATTTTTTTTAAGTCGTGAATAAATCAAGAACTCTATATGTGCATACACACATATATAAACATCTATATATGCATATTTATATGCATATATCGATATATATGTGTGAACACACGTATCCGGTCCGGTTCGGTTTTTTACGACCAGTTTTTTATGAAAACCATAAACCAAACCGTTTATTACGGTTTTAAACTTTTGAAACCGACCGACCTAATGTTTGAAAAAAAACCAACCATGAAACCAAACCGATGAACTGTTTGGGCGGTTTCATGGTTTGGAACCGGACCGTGAACACCCCTACTACAACATCTGATCTTATATGAGTTGGAGCTTATTTTAAAGTCAGCTGCAACATCAACCTCTTTATCACATTATGGTCTGCCATTGCCATCAGCAACTCTGCTTGCGATGCTAAAAAATAGGTTGCTATTTGAAGAAAAAAATTACACCATGCGGTCATTAGCTTATCTTCATACAACCATACTACAAGGCCTTAATACACATCAATTATCGGTGTACACATTGGTAATGACTTCCCTTGTGTCTGCTAATCAGGTCCCTGTTTGTATATGGGCATGGTGGCACAGTCAAAACATATTTTTGGACTCCTATAATATCTGATCTTCGCTCAAACGGTAAAATCGTTTTAGTAGTAGCAGGCTCTGGTGTTGGCATCACTTCTACTTCCTTCCGGAAGAACTGCTCACTCACGTTTCAAAATATCGCTGGAGGTTTGCGAAAAATCTTTGTGTCACATTAAAAAAATTCACAACTGGCACAATTGCTTATAGAGACGTCTCTTATAATTTGGGATGAGGCACCGATGACGACAAACGATGCTTTGGATCTTTAGATAGAAGCTTACGAGATCTTTTTGATACCCCGGAAATACCATTCGGAGTAAAGTCAATTTTGCTCCGCGGAGACTTTAGACAAATGTTACGAGTAAAGCCAAAATGCTCTATGGCTGAAATAATTGATGCTCACATTGTTTTACCTAATATTACTTTTTAACAACTTTCCAACTGTTTCAGATCATTTACAACTTCAGACCACATCATCAACATGTGTTTATCTAAACCCTCGTGTCAGCGCAACTAACACTCTGCTTGAAATGTTTGTACTCGCATAAAACATTTCACAAATATAAACATTCAAAACACCAAAAATAAATGTGACCCAAACACATTAATAACAGGTTGAAAACCCAAACACTGCAACCAGCAATGACCACCTCAACACAACGACAAACTTGGGAGACGCCAATAACACTTGCCGCTCTAACACAAAGGCGAAAAGAAGACTTAATGGTATACCTCGTTTCCCTTCATCATTCTAACATCTACAAAATTGCACGTTTAAAGCTTCATTCCAAACATTCAGAAAATCCTTAACAAACAATATCTTCTTAGAAAATTATACTTTTGTTTCTCCATTTATAGTTTGCAAATATTAAATAGAACTTTTAAGATAAAGTTTTCAGACTTGATTGAAACATTTTACCTTTTCTTCTCATTTGTACACAGGGTAATTACTTTACATGTGACGCACAAATTTCAGAATTTATCCAAAGCCGAGGCTGGTATTTCAGCGCATGCCCAAGATTTCAGAAAACAATATATGAAATCAATGATAGCTGGGCTTGCCCAAATCATGGCAAATACAACTCTCCAAAATATATCTAAGCATAACAATTAGAATCTCATTAGAATCCATTTGCATGTCTTACAACAAATAAACATAGGTATTGAGTTTCAACGGTCATTACAAATCACACCGGCAACGCAACTGTCACATTATTCGATCAATCAGCCAAAATGTTGTTTGGTAAAGAATGTTCACAACTAATCATACCGGAAGGCTTTACAGATCCCACGATCATACCGCCAACTTTTTATAAAGAAAGGCACAAAACCAAAAAATTCCACCTTTAGGACCCTAAAAGCATGTACTACGGTGGTATGCACTTTTCCGTAAACAAAATATTAGAACCAACTTATTCAGCCACCATCGACCCAATGACCCCCAAAACCATAGCTACAAGAAGCAGTGGACCTTATACTCATGTGACAGACACCCAAACTCAGGCAATATTACATTCCACATCAGCAAAAAGAAGTCTCTTCTAGCTGGAAGGTAAACCTATACAAACAACGTCTGCGTTAATAAAACAAATAAATATTGTCATTATAAATAAATTTCCTACAGGTGAAAGCAGTCTTGTTGAAAAGAAGACACGGTGATGAAAACTAGCAATGACGACGAAAAAACCGGTTTGTATGCAGTAGCGGAGCCAGAAATTTTTTTCATAGGGGGCAAAAAAATTTTATGGTCATTTAGGGATTTAGCTTGATAAATTTTTTCTCTTTTGTTCAGATCTATTCAGTCGAATCGGGTCATGTTAAAATAAGACAATTAAACTAAATTTCATATGTACAAGCATAATAAAAATACAATACATCTAAAGTTGTTCTTATGCCTAGCAAAATAGGTGGATTAGGTTTAGTTAGGTAACAAGTCAAAACGGATGCGGCTAAGATGAGTGCATGTTAGGATGAGTTTTAAGCAAAATCAGTTTGAGTTTAAATGAGTCATTTTAAAAAACATTAATTTTTTTCAACTTAAAATAAATTGTAGCTAAACAAATAGTTTAATTGAATAATTTTTAGTTATTTTCTCATAGGATTTATTATTGATAATCTTATCTGTTTGAATCCATTATATTCACATAATTTTTTAATTCTCCATCTTGACCCGTATTTTGTTAAAGTGTTACCATCTCGACCCATTGTATGTTATAGTTTTGCTCATTTCTATCTAAAATACAATATTTGTTTACCCAATCTATGCATTTATCTTGTTATGAGTTAAGATGCCACACCTCCAAATTCCCACGTGCGGAGTCATACCGTAGGGTGTGACGTGGCCAGGATCAAAGCTCTCAGTCATATAGAACGACTCTATATGAGTTTGAAAACAAACAGTTTTTGATAACTAATTCAAGTTACAATAAGTAAAGAAGCGGAAATAAATTACTTGTTTAGCAGCAAAAAGTAGATAAGTTATGCAGCGGAAATAAGTTATCAAAGACACTATATTGTTATAAAAATACAACTTCATAAAATGTCTAGAGTGAAAGCCTAGAATACATGCAAGACTCTTCCTAGGTCGTACTCCAAGTGCATCCTAGCGTCGTGCGTTCAATTACCTGAGAATACATGCTAAAATGTGTCAACATAAAGTTGGTGAGTTCGCAGGTTTAGACAGTAGTAAACAGTAAGACAGACATATACTGGGTATGTTAAGTTGTTTTGTTGGATCTACGGTCCGGAGTGTATCGGTTCATCTTATCGAAACTCGACTGTTCCTTTGCATCCCCGGGTCATCGCAGAACCCGACAATCAACATCGATATTACACTCGTTGTGACCTCCCGTCACAATTGTTGTCGAGTGGGGCTAGTCAAACCCATTAGTACTACGTAATAACTACTCGTTTGTTACACAACTAACGGTAAGTGTATATGAGGACTTGTTGCGATAATAGTTACACTCAAAAATAGTTTACAACATACCAGTCATATATCTAAAACAGTTGCATAGTATTCTCACCCCAAGAGTTTAACAAAACAGTTAAAAGTAAAAGTAGGGCTGTAAACTCACCTGAGTTTAGCTGTGCGTTCTTCACGTGAACGGTTTTGTGCGCCTTTAGCGGTTACCTATATCAGATAGGTGTCATGAGTTTGTGTTCACATTCGTGTGGGTCTCATAGGACCGTATTCGTGTCCAAACAACTCCAAGTTGTTATGGAGGTCGCGTTGACCGTGTTTGATCGTGTTGACCGTGTTTGACCTAACTACCCGTTGGTGACGCGTTTAGTTCAAGTGATCGTTTAACATGCTCACGATGCCGTGTGATACGTGTAAGTGCATAATCACATTCGCGGGATAACTTACTATTTATAGTAAGTTTCCATTTTAGGAAAGTTTCCAAGTTAAGCAAGTCATACAAGAAATCACTTTCCGTTTGTTCTAGCATGCATGGTTAACCTATATGAACATGTTATCACATAGCACTTAAGCACACATGGTCAAATAATCATACCTTCCGTCTAAAAGTTACTATTTATAGTAACTTATGTCAAAACCTTTATTTTGACAATTCTCTTGCATCAATAATTCCTATTATTAGCATATCACGTCAAATTACCAATTTACACATAAAAATCATGTCAAGTTCCCCATTATTTGAACATTTGTAACTTAAAAGTTACTATTTTTAGAAATAATGAGATAAATCAAGTTTTATAACACCTTCAACAATCAAATGTACTTAAAATCATCATGCAACTCATAAGTTGTAATCTCAAACACTTGCATATGGCTATTTCATCATTTTTCACTATTTTGTAGCATTAAAGTTACTAAAAATAGTAACATGTCACAAATCTCATTATACCATAAGTATCACACACCAATATGTCAAGAATCATCCTTTCAAACACAATCTAATAATTCAAAACCTATGCATGTTTCTATTTCATCATACAACAATGTTTTGTAACATAAAAGTTACTAAATATAGTAAAATCGTCAAATAACCCATTTTTACCAACAAAATTCATGTTAAACCTTGTAGATTGTCCCAAACATCATTCATAAGCATATGTTCATGTCCAAAATCACATAAACTCATCTAGATCATGCATTCATGTGGTAAAAAGTCATATTTAATAACAATATGACCATTTATCATGACAACATTATTATGGATCATCCCAAATCATCAAATAACTCCTATCATTCATGAATCACAGATCTAAATAGTGAAGAATTCGTGCATGTGAAGATCTAGTGTGTACATGCAAGCATCTTGGCTTGCATGTGTGCTTAAAGGTGTTTTGAAGCTACCATGGATATAGAACTACATTCAAAAAGCACCAAACAAGTTGTGATGTTGCTTGAACAGGTTGAGAAAGCTCCTGAAACTTGCTGAAGGTGCTGCTTCAATAGCTAGATGATGACTATGATGATGGTAAGTCTTCACAAGTCTTCCTCTTTAGCCTCCAACCTTCAAAGCTTCAACCTTGGGCTTCCAATGGAGGTTCTTGGCTTCTAGCAGGTTAGAAGGTGGTTTCGGGGGGATCTAGATGCAGGGATTTCGTCTGAGATTAGTTAAAATGATGGTGGTAGGAATAATGATGAGTTTGGGGTTATCAAGAAGATTTTCACGATTCTGGGCTGGCAGGCGTATTGCATGGCGGGCGTCGCTGTGCCCGGGCGTAGCGCGCGGAAGAGTAGGATTCTGAGGCGTCTCTTGGTCTCGCACGCATCGCCAAGCATGGGAGGTTGGGTTCGGGCGTAGCGCCTGGGCCTCCGGACAAACCCAATAGGCTCATTTTTCATGTTTTGGTTCGTTTTTCGCGTATTTCACTATTACGATCATCGTTTTGAGACTTGTAAACATTGTTTCACTTGTTTCAGGTTCCATAGAGCCTAAGTGTTGTGAAATTAGGTTGTGGTTCGTTTATTTCACCAACGTTCGTTATTCAAGACACGTGCGAGCATTTTGCGATAGTTCTTCGAATCATCGGTTTGTTGTGTGTGTTTGGACTGTTGTGCCACGTGTCACACTAAATTTCACTAATTCTAGTGCCACGTATGTAATAATAATATAAATTATTATCAAAATAATATAAATACTGACCTGGAAAATACGAGGTGTCACATAAGATTATCAAACCTAGTTGATCTCTACTTGGTTTTATGTTTTAAAATATATCCCAAACAATATATATGGAGACTTTTTAGGTAACTCTTTTGTCAAAAAAAAAACAACTATAACTATCACTTAAATTCACACCACAAGTCAAATTATGCAAATTTAAGGGGGGCGATTGCAAAATATTAAGGGGATCGGTTATAATTTTAACATATATATACCATTGAAAACAAAAATTAAGGAGGGTGGCTGCCCTCTTGACCAAAGGTTGGGTACACCACTATTTGTATGCATATACAAAGCTTTTATGTAAGCAGCTGCTACTAATTAGGGTATATAGTTAGATGAAACTTTTTTTGGCTACTTTTTGCTGTTATTTTTGCCTTAGCACCAAGAATATTAAAATCGAATGAAGTAGTAGTTGTTTTTGTTTTATAGTAGCCCCAATGTCGGTTGAAAAGCTGGAGGATTTTTGGGGATTTTTTGTTTGGATTGTTAAAAAGAAGCATAATCATTAGTCTTGAAGATAAGTTTTAAAGAAATTTGTGGTTAACTGCTAACATTCATAGTTGTTTGTACCATTTTGGATGTTTGAAGCTCTAAAAATGTAGTTCCCAGTTGCCGGTTTTTTCAGCAGTTGCCTGAAGATTTCACTTTGATCATATATGTTGTTGCCTTTTATAGTTATACATATCGTGTATGCTAATTCCGTCGCAATGCGTGGGTAAATCCCTAGTTGGTAACAAACTCAAGAAATGACTATATATATATATATATATAGGGGATGGTTCCATTGTTAACCCTCCCTTATATCGTTAACCCGTGTTAACCCGGCATTTTTTGCCCGAATCTTTGTTTTTTTTTTCATGGTTTTTGTTATACATAAATAGGGGGTTTCTTTTTTTTGTTTTTGCTAATTCATCACCGTTTAGAAATTATTTACAAGTGTAAGTAAGTGTAAGTTACTTACATCACTTAATGTAAGTAACTTACACTTACTTACACTTGTAAATAATTTCTAAACGGTGATGAATTAGCAAAAACACAAAAAGAAACCCCCCCTATTTATGTATAACAAAAACCATGAAAAAAAAATAAAGATTCTGGCAAAAAATGCCGGGTTAACGATATAAGGGAGGGTTAACATTTGAACCTCTCCCTATATATATATATATATATTAGCGACTTATTCTATTAAGAACCATTAAATATGAAGGAACCAAAAGAACTAATTTTGAACCACATACTTTTAGGGTATACAAGTAAATTTTCCTTTAAAGTAGGAGAAGTTACTGTTATACCCTTTAAACTTGTGGCTAGAAATGGTTTCTTTAGTTCTCAAGTTGCAATAGTTCTCATTTGAACATCCCCTATATTATATATATATATATAGGGGATGGTTCCATTGTTAACCCTCCCTTATATCGTTAACCCGTGTTAACCCGACATTTTTTACCCGAATCTTTGTTTTTTTTTTCATGGTTTTTATTATACATAAATAGGGGGGTTTCTTTTTTGTCTTTTTGCTAATTCATCACCGTTTAGAAATTATTTACAAATGTAAGTAAATGTTACATTTACTTACATTTGTAAATAATTTCTAAACGGTGATGAATTAGCAAAAACACAAAAAAGAAACCCCCCCTATTTATGTATAATAAAAACCATGAAAAAAAAACAAAGATTCGGGTAAAAAATGTCGGGTTAACACGGGTTAACAATATAAGGGAGGGTTAACATTTGAACCTCTCCCTATATATATATATATATATCTATATATATATATATATATATATACACATATATATATATATATATATATGTATATATGTATATATATATATATACATATATATATATATAATATAAGGTTTGTGTCATGTAAAAATCCGATCTTAAAGATAAAACTCTTAAACCTTATGTGAACCATTGATTTGAAATTTTGAAAATAAATGTGGTCCAAATTAAAACTGAATAAAAATTGGGTTTTGATAAACAAATCATTTTTAATGTGGGTTAATGTAAACCAATTATTTATTTTCAAGATTCCAAATCAATATGTTTTTTGAATAAACAAATCATAATGTCACACCCCGAGCTGACGGGTTGGATCGACTTTTCAGTCAGGCGGAATAGTCCTGGGTCGCGATACCTGGCTGTTCAGATTGTATTCATTACACATGGCATATGTACGAGAAAACTAAATTTTACATTCACGTAACAAAGTTAAATTACAACTCGTATCCTAAATTACAACTCATACAAGTATAATAATTTAACCCGATTACAGATGTAAATGTTCAAATATCTTAGGTATGTCCAAGATGTTCACAAAATTTCTTGCAAAAGAGAAAGTCTTGAATCTTGTAGCCATCATGATTCTACAAGAATTATATGCAAACATTTTAGGTCTTCTAGTTTGGTCCCTGGCATAACGCTTATACTTGCTCGTCACTTGAAAAACATGTTAGAAAACTGTCAACACTAGGTTGGTGAGTTCACGCGAGTTTCTAAATAACCCAAACTTTTGTAAAAGACATGACACGTTTGAAACAAGCTCACTCCCTTGGCTTCATTGCCAGTACTATCTTAAAATAGCGACGTAATTTTATATGTAGGACTTATGTAGAGTCGAAACTCAAAATTCGTACATCACTCCTTTGACATTTTACAATTGTATCAATTATGGTAAGTAGAGGGGATTTGCTAATGATGAAATGAATTTGATAAACATTTGTAAACTGAATCCTGACCAAAATGTGAGATCTATCATGTTTACTTCTAAAATTTGAGTTTGTACTCCCTCGTAAAATCATACAAGTTACACTACTTTTACCTCCTCATCGACATTATCTTGTCATGTCAAGTAATGCTTAGATATAGGGCATACGTACCATCATGTGGAGCCGCCAGCCCACCACACACTTGACAGGACATGACTTTGTCTTTTATAGCAAAAGAAGGTTTCTCTCAACTCTCTCCTTGTAACCTCGCATTGTTTGTCTTGAACCAGTTTTAAACTTGTTCAGACACTATTTTGAAAATTGTTTATGTCGCAACTCAAATGGAGTTCTCGAGTTGGTTTATTAGTGAAATATGTCCATAATATCACACATGTGATTATTTACCAAAGCTAACTTGAGTTTCCCTTGTTGATTAGATCACACGGATCCGACCCAAGATTTGACCTTTATATGTATTTATCCGCGTAACGTACGAGCCTTCGCGCTGGAAGTTTGTTAAACTAATGGTACCATTAACGTTACCGTCGTTTAACCCCTGTCAACTAATGGTAAATGACTCTTCGAAAAGGGACTTACATGTGATAATTCCTACTCGAAATCTTGATGTGTATGCATATTGTCGGACACATGTCCTCGTGAATTATGCTAGACAGATACCCTACTAAACCCGTTGTTTGTTTGTTGATGATTCATATGAAAATGTACGTTTTTGATTTGTAAAAATATCACAACTTCTCAAATTGGGTTAGTTCACCTCTTGGTTGAGCTCAAAGCCTCATAAAGTTCCACTTTTGACGGACAATTTCTTTGTTTAACTGTGATTAGAAGTTGTGACTATTGTTATTAGAAAATTTGACAGTTGATCTTTACAACAGTTTTAAAATTTTATTCGAATAAGAAGTTTTGAAATAACATTTGAAAACGAGTTTTGAAAAACTTATTCGAATAACATTCGAATAAGAGGTTACATGTTCTCAGCTCCAAATGATTTGGGAGGCAAAAGGTTGAAGAAAAAGGGGTCCATGAACTCACTTGTGGTTATGGGTCGAAGGTCGTCAACGAACGCGCTCGATGTATTCGCTTGGTTTGAATCCTGTGGTTTCATGTATTACATGATTAATTGATATTGGATTTCAAGTTTGTCATTACTAGTGTAATCTCGTTAAAAATGTGTTTTTAAATGTTATTTGTTATGTTTAGTTTTGGAATTTAGGCTAAGAATTCCGTTTTGTCAATACTGGTAGCATTGATGAAACTCCAACACTTAGCCATTTTTGAACTCTGCTTTGTACGAATGGTCTATTCATACGAATGAAGGTTGTTCGTATGAATGGGGTCCTACGAATGTCTACTTCCATTCTGGTGATCCATTCGTACAAACGGGTCCTCATTCGTATGGTTCCTTATGCGAATGAGTCCATTACGTTCGTATAGGTGTTCATTCGTCCAAAGGTTCATTATGACGACTTCCTAAGGTGAATGGTAAGTCTCATTTGTACGAATGATTCCAAAACATTTTGGAGTGTTTTGGTGCTGTGGATCAGTTTTAATACTCACTGTGCAGCTTGTATTTGATGGGGAAAGCTCAAAAATGGTAGAGATCTTGAAATGAAGATGATGGGGATGAAATACACGTGGTTTAGAAGCTAAAATGGTCCAATTTCGAGAGGAAATGACCGAAAATACGAATGGTGTACGGAGAGGGTTTTTCTTGACGAATGGAGTGAAAAATGAAAAGAAAACCATAAGTGTTGATTTTATACTCGTGCATTCGCACGAATGACTCAGTGGTTGAAAAGCTTCACTGCTGGTGACATCTTTCGCACGAATGGCTGAGGGTGAATTAAATTTTTGTTATTTAAATGTTCTTCTTTATCTTCGTTTAAGTTTATTAATTGAATACATGGTTTGTGAAAAGTATTTTAATATAGGTATTAAATTTTTATTAGAAGTATCATACTCACGTATGTGTTTGTATGAATTGTCACCCACACAAATACCACGTTCGTCTGAGCTTCTAACTGAGTTTTTCTAAGGTAAAGATATCATCCGGAATATCAATTCAGACTACATATTCATGTAGATCGTCACCTATATGAACATCCTGTAAGTTTGATATCCAAGAATGCTATCCATTTGAGTTTGATTTCTTGTTTTCATCTGTTGGTGTTTATATTTTTGTTGCTCCATGTTTGTGTGACTCTTAAGATACCCATTTTGCTATATGATATCTATCGTATTGAACCGTGTATTTGTTATCGTTCTCATACTCTCGTGCGATAGTGTTATCTGCTGTTGGTGTTTACACCTTTGGATTTCATCACTAATTCTGGTACGTGTACCAGTTGTCACACACACATACACACATACATACTTTATTACCTTTCTTTTAAACTCTTATACCACTTGTGTTTTTGTCTTCATAACAGATACATAATGATTTTGTATGCTTCTTTTAATTCTATCGCCATGTCGTAGTGCACATGTTTTAATAACTATTTAATTTTTCACTAATTTATTTTTTCTCAGTAATTTTATTTATTGATTTAAAAATAAATTAATTTGTGGTTGAATTTATTTTTTTTCTTAGTGTATAGGTTTGTTAAGAAAAAGGAGTTAGAGTCCAAAATATGGTATATGTTAGGGTATTGTAGATTATTATCGTCTAGTTGTAACGTACTGTTATCACCAAAAATGAGACCAGCACCAACTTGAACACAATGGTACCATTATATAATTGTCTTCTGTATATGTTTCAATCTCCGAAACCAGGATGCCAAAACTTCATATGCCTTTTATATGTAGTTAACTATGTTAATATCATCAATGCAACATACGTAACGATTGGTTAATTTCTTTCCGGTCCAACACGTCTAACACGCAAATCAATTTTCTAGTTTTTATGCAATTTTGGAATATGGTTTAAATTTCTTTTTTTTTATCCTAGGCCCTTAAATTTAGGCGATTTTATCCTTTTGATTCCTAAATTTACTTGATTTACACTTTTGAAATCTCTAATAAACATACAGATTTATAAAATTTCTATAATAAATTAACAATGATCTCATACTCTTTTAAATTCTCCTAGATACCGTCAACCCCATTACGGTGTCGTTTGACACCAGCTCAATAGGATTCTTTTAACTCTTATTTTCAAGCCATTATTGTTCCACCTTCCAACACAATACAAATTCTAAATAGTGGCGTACCCAACCTTTGGTCAAGGAGGCATCCGCCCTCCTTAATTTTTTTTTCAATGGTATATACATGTTAAAATTATAACCGACTCCCTTAATATTTTGCAATCGCCCCCTTAAATTTGCATAATTTGACTTGTGATGTGAATTTAAGTGATAGTTATAGTTGTTTTTTTTTTTTGGAAAAATAGTTACCTAAAAAGTCTCCATAGATATTGTTTGGGATAGATTTTAAAAAATAAAACCAAGTAGAGATCAACTAGGTCTGATTGTCTTAACTCATAACAAGATAACTGCATAAATTGAGTAAACAAATATTGTATTTTAGATAGAAATGAGCATAACTATAACATACAATGGGTTGAGATGGTAACACCTTAACAAAATACGGGTCAAGATGGAAAATTAAAAAATTATGTGAATATAATGGATTCAAACAGATAAGATTATCAATAATAAATCTTATGAGAAAATAACTAAAAATTATTCAATTAAACTATTTGTTTAGTTACAATTTACTTTAAGTTGAAAAAAATAATGTTTTTTAAAATGACTCATTTAAACTCAAATTGATTTTGGTTATAACTCATCCTAACATGCACCCATCCTAGCCGCACCCGTTTAGACTTATTACCTAACTCAACCTAATCCACCTATTTTGCTAGGCATAAGAACAACTTTAGATGTATTGTATTTTTATTATGTTTTTACATATGAAATTTAGTTTAATTGTCATATTTTAACATGACCCGATTCGACTGAATAGATCTGAACAAAAGAGAAAATAAAATTATTAAGCTAAATCCCTAAATGACCATAAAAATTTTTCGCCCCCTGTGAAAAAAAGTTCTGGGTTCGCTACTGATTGTAAACCCCCATCTTGAGAAATACCTCTACAATCTAGAGCCAAGGGTGAGTAATTTTATGCATATAAGGATATCGTTTAAGATTTATCTTATAATTGTTGATAGCTACATATTTATTAGGGGTGTTCACGAGACGAACCGAGCCGAGCCAGGGTCAGCTCGGACTCAGCTCGGATTTAAACCGAGCCTGGCTCGGCTCGGATTGTAAACCGCGCCTGAAATCTTGGATCAGACTCGGCTCGTTTTTAACCGAGTTAGCTCGGCTCGTCTTTGGCTCGGTTTTTACATAAAAAATTTAATATTTGAATTGCATTCACCTCAACTTAGCTCGGTTCGTTTTTGGCTCGGTTTTTACATAAGAATTTTAACATTTGAATTGCATTCGCCTCAAGTCGGCTCGGTTCGTTTTTGGCTCGGTTTTTACATCAGAGAAGAGTCATGAATATGTGAAACTAGGAATTAAGAATATGATGTAGGAATTAGGAATTAGTGGGGTACGTAAAAATGGAGATTCATTTCGTATTTCCGTCTTTTCTTTTATTTTTATTTTTTTAACATAATTACAAAATAACACCAAAGCATATTTATTATTGAAAGTAACCCTATAATTTTATACTTTATAAATGAGCCGAGCCAGCCCTGGCTCGGACTCGGCTCGGTTACAAAACAAGCTGGCTCGGTTCAGCTCGGTTACAAACGAGCTTTTTTTGCAATGTTTTCAGAACCGGACCAGACATTGAACCAGTCTCCTTACTGGTCATAGGTCGGACCGGTCAGACCGGATTTAAGAACCGGATGATTTAATAATTGAAAAGACACATTAGACCTACATACAAAACATTTAAATAGTCTAAAAAAGGTAACTAACCTTTTAAATGCTAGATAACATCTAGGGTCATAGTTTGACCCATTTATTTCTTATTAAACCTATGAGTCAATCAAGCAATTAAAATTTTTGACTAAAATTAAAACCTTCCTAAGTCACCCTTAGTCAGTTGACCTGACTTTGACCAGCACCCTATCATGATTAACCAACATTCACCCTCTTAATCTTGATGCCACCCTGTCGCTTCAAAGTAGTGTTGGTTCATCTTTTTGGAACAAGTTGGCTTCATTCAATAACGTGCACGAGAAATGCCCAAACATCCCACACTCATGGCATCTAAACTTGCTTTTGTTAGCTCGACCCGGATCATTAATTCCTAATAGATTAGCTCTTCACTCATTTTCACTAGTTTTGTTTTTATTTTTGTTTCTTGCCCATTTGAAAAAAAAAACATTTTGAATCCTTTTTGGTACTTGAGTCTTTCTCTTGTTTGCACATGGTTAGTAACAAGGTTGGTTCATCATCTTCTTCTTCTCGAGTTAGGTGTACTTCTTCCTTTTTAGTCTTGCCCTTTCCTATTTACGATTGGGACACTCGCTTGCATAATGTCCATATTCATCACATTTAAAACACTTAATTTTTGAAGCATCGTTATGATTGATGGGTGAACTACCCCTGCTCTCATTGGCTAGATCACAACATTGGCATCTTCCACGATTTCAGTTAGCCGCATCACGACCACCACTGTTGCGTCGATCCTTATTTCTATTTTTGTTGCAGACCTCCCACTCGACCTGAGTAAGCGGAAGTTGATTACTTCTTTGTTCATGTACATGCTCTTTTGCATGAAGTCTTTCTTCAAATGATTTTAATCTACCAATTGCTTCAGGAAATACCATTGCGTCCAAGTCTGCAAACTGTTCAATTGTTGCAACAATGGCTGTGAATTTTTCAGGTACCGAATTAAGAAGTTTTCTGAACAGTGTTGCATCATCATATGTCTTTCCAAGACTGTTTGCTTTTGAAACCAATCCACTCATCCTTCGTGTAAAGTCATCAATGGATTCTCCGTCCTTCATCTTCAGGGCTTCGAAGTCATTCCTTAGAGTTTGTAGCCTAGCCTTTTGGACCCTATCTGCACCAATAAAATTTACCTTTCGTGCGTCCCAAATCTGCTTCGCATTGGTGTATTGAGCAAGCTGCAAAACAAGTTCCTCGGGCATTGCTTGATACAAGAAAGCAATTTCCATGTTATCTTTCTTTTGATCGACGTTCACTCTTGGTTCGATCGCCTCCCAAATACCTTGAACATTGAAAAATGCCTTGATTTTCACTGCCCAAATTGTATAATTTGTAGAGTTCAAGATATGACATCTAAAGGACATCGAACATCCTTCCTTCATGGGTATCACTTGTTCTTCTGAGACTGCTGCCATTGGGTTGTCTTTTTCTTCTATGCTATGTGATTCCAGTCCTTCGAGTTTGATCCAGTCCTTCGGGTCAAGATAATGAATTTAACTTCCCTTGAAACCAAGCTCTGATACCAAATGTTGGTAAATCAAAGAGCAAATTCAAAAAAATCACACACACACTTTGAATTACTAATTGAAAAGACACACATTAGACTTACATACAAAACATTTAAATAGTCTAAAAAGGTAACTAACCTTTTAAATGGTAGCTAAAATCTAGGGTCATAGTTTGACCCATTTATTTCTTATTAAACCTATGAGTCAATCAAAGAATTAAAACTTTTGACTAAAAATAAAACCTTCCTAAGTCACCCTTAGTTAGTTGACCTGACTTTGACCAGCACCCTATCAAGATTAACCAACATGTTTTTTCGAGCCGAGCTTTATCCGAGCTTTTTCCGAACGAGCTACGAGCCAAATCCAAGCTTCGAGCTTTTTGAACAGCCCTAATACTTATCACCAGTAGAAAAAATAAAAGTTTTGGATTTGGATTTTCAAACCTGACCGATTTGATATCTCCTACCGTTTTGAGCCAAACCAGTTCTAACCCAACCCAAACTAGCAGTTTGTACTTTGTATACCGGTCCCCCTTATCATAACCGATTCGGAACCCGATCCAATTTGAGTCAAACCTTTTTCAACCTGATAAATAATTATTTAAAAAGAAAATACCAGTTTTGGATAGTTTATAACCCAAACCAGCTTCAGCCCAAACCAATTTGTACAGGATTAAAATATTTTTCGCCAAAACCGTTTCCTCAGTCTAGGACTGTCCAAAAAGCTTGAAGCTCGAATTCAGCTCATAGCTCGTATTGAAAAGGCTCAGATAAAGCTCGGCTCGAATAAAGCTCGTATTGAAAAAAGCTCGGATAAAGCTCGGCTCGAATAAAGCTCGTTTGTAACCGAGCCGAACCGAGCCAGCTCGTTTTGTAACCGAGCCAGCTCGTTTTGTAACCGAGCCGAGTCCGAGCTAGGGCTGGCTCTGTTCGTTGCTCGGCTCGTATGCTCGGCTCGTTTGTACAACATGCTATACTAAAATATAAAATTATAGAGTTGCTTTTAGTCTTTTATTAATAAATATACTTTGGTGTTATTTTGTAATTATGTTAAAAAATAGAAATAGAAATAAAAAAAGAAAAGATGATGGAAATATGAAATGAATCTCAATTATCACATGCTCCACGAATTCCTATATCATATTCTTAATTCCTAATTCCACATATTCACGCTTCTTCTCTTATGTAAAAACCGAGCCAAAAACGAACCGAGGCGAGTTGAGGTGAATGCAATTCAAATATTAAATTTCTTATGTAAAAACATTGCCAAAAACGGGCCGATCCAAGCCAGCTTGGTTAAAAACGAGCCGAATCCTAACCAAGATTTCAGGCTCGGTTTACAATCCGAACCGAGCTAAGCCAGGCTCGGTTTAAATCCGAGCCGAGTCTGAGCTAACCCCTAGTTTGGCTCGGTTCGTCTCGTGAACACCCCTCTTCCTCACACCAGTGTTGACCAAATCAATTTAGTTTACAGTCAGGACCAGTTTTGAAAAAAAAAAAATTTGTACATCTTTACAATATTCAGGCCCCAATTTCTTTAGCTAGGTTAATTTTTCAATTTCAAAACAATAAATAAATAAATAAATAACTCTTTGAGGCTACACCACTCTAATCCAATTCAAACTCGATGAACAAACCCTAGTCTGGTTTCAAGATGAACATTAGGTTAGGTTTTCAAGCTTGACAAACCAGAAAGACAAAAACCACCAAGCCCATCCAAAATGTATTCTTATGGGCTAAAGGAGCTTGTATCAATCATACCCCTAGTGATTTTAATTTAATTTTTATAATTTATGTTATCATTATGAGTATTCAAGAACACACATGTAAGACCTACTACATGAAACTGGGAAAAGACTATGCTATAAAACACCAAATTGCATACTACAAAGCATAATTTTAACTACTATCCACTTTTCATGCATATATAGATTTGATAGCATAAAACTAAAATCAACCACATAAGTTTTGTAAGACTGTAACGCCTGCAATTTTACTATATCATTGGAAAATTTTGTAGCTCAAAACGCCAAATGATTAAACTATTCAGGCATAACATATCTTTTTGTTAGTTAATTTGGTGAAGATATTCCATGTGCACATATCTTTATGTTGCATATTCTTCTGAAACTGAAACAGATTTGGATGATGATGACGACGACTTCTTTTTGGTTACCATTGCAATATTGTGTTCGTGTATAATGTCTTCATCTTCCACTTTTGGTTGCTTGTAGTCTTTTGGAAGGGGATTACAGTTGATTGTATACCAAACTGGTCTTTCTTCTTTGAACAATCTGAAAAGACAAAAATACTCGTAAGGAGGACAGAAAGGGAGAACAGTTCAAAAAGGGTTGTTCTTTATTTTATTTTTTTTCAATAGCAATTCTAAGATTTTCTAGGATAAATATACAACCACCTTTTGGTTGTGGGGTATACCAGTTAAACATCAGGATGTCTCCTTGAGGACATATATGTTGTTCATGATCAATTAATTATGGATCTTGGGGATTATATATATTTGGATAGATAAAATAAACCCTGCAAGTACTCTGATAGTGTGATTACAAGAACCCAATGTTGTAATTATTAATCTTGAGTTAGGTAGTGGGTCAAAATGACTTTATTTACCCTAAAAGAAGCAGATAACCAGGTGGGTTTGGATGAGTGATATGTAGTGAAATCGAATCCAGGTTAAAAAAGTCATCTTTTGATATTGTGTTAAGTTGACCCGTTATATATTCTTTATAAAAGCTTCATTATTAATTATTGTGTTAATTATGATAGACTAAACTTGTAATAATAATAAAAGTCTGATTAGTTTAGTTTGTTGTATTGGTTAGTTTTTCTGTTGTGAAAACGGTTGTAAATAAAACAGCTATAAGTGCTGTAGTAACCCTGCAATTGTTCGCAAGCAGAGGTTTTAGAAAATCAAAGAGATCGATTTTCTAATCTGTGTTGTTATTCATTTTTACTTTGCGAAAATCTCCTGATATCATCTTTCAATTGGTATCAGAGCTTCGTGCTCGACGAGAGATACCTTCGAAATTGGAGACCGACGAAGATCGTAGTGAAAGATCCAAGGCGTGAATCATTCAATCGATCGATTGATCCGACGGGCTGGATCAAGAATTGCCGGTTACGTACCAACGAAGGCGACGAAGGAGAAGGATGGCAGACGGAGCTAATACAGGGGCCGTTGTCACGGTAAAAGAAAGCGGGACGGCTTCGCTGCAGTGCCCGATGCTGAATGTCAACAATTACAACATTTGGGCCATTAGATTGAAAGCGGTGTTCAAAGTTCATGGGATCCTTGAGGCGCTTGAACCTGGAATTGGAATGGCCGTGGATGCGAAGAAGAATGATATGGCGGTTGCGCTACTGTATCAGGCGATTCCCGAAGAACTGATCCTACAAGTATCACAATGCCAGACGGCTAAGCAGATCTAGGAGGCTCTGAAGGTCAGGTTCGTGGGGGCCGATCGAGTTAGAGAAGCTCGCCTACAAACCCTACAATCGGAGCTTGAATCTCTTCGGATGAGCGAAAGCGAATGTGTTGATGATTTCGCAAATAGACTGAGCCAACTGGTATCCAAGGCAAACAGCCTCGGATCTACCTTTGATGATAGAACACTTGTGAGAAAGCTGTTGGGTTCGGTTCCAGAAAGATTCTTGGCCATAGTGGCCTCAATCGAACAGTTCGCAGATTTGAATGTGATGTCATTCCAGGAGGCAATCGGAAGGCTCAAGGCCTTTGAAGAAAGAACAAGAATGAAGGAGAAGCAGACTGGCACCAAGCCTGAACAGTTGCTGTTAAGCTACGATGAATGGCAGTCAAAAAGAAGGCCTGAGTCAAGTCAAGGAGTTGCAAGAGGCGGTGGGAGACACAGCTCAAGAGGAAGAGGTAGAGGGAGAGGTCCAGCCGGTAGAGGAAAGGGCCAGGATCAACCCTCCACAAGCTATCAAAACAGAAAGATCAAAGACAAAACAAAGATAAAATGCTTCAGGTGTGATGCAATGGGGCACTATGCTGCCGATTGTCCCACGAAACAGAAGAAAGAGGAAGCAAATCTTACTGAGGCTTGGGAAGATGGGCCTGCACTAATGATGGCTTTTGCTGTGTTCTTGAATGAAGAAAGGATAATTCCAAAAAAATATCTCACTACAGATACAGATGCTTGGTTCCTGGATAATGGGGCCAGCAACCACATGACCGGCAACAAAGACCTGTTCGCAGATCTTGACAAGAATGTAACAGGGAAGGTGCGATTCGGTGATGGATCTTGTGTCAGTATTGAAGGAAAAGGGAATATAGTACTCGAGTGTAAAACAAAAGATCAGAAGGTCTTGTCTGATGTTTACTATATTCCCACACTGAGAAGCAACATAATAAGCCTTGGGCAGTTGACAGAAATTGGATATGAAGTGCGGATGAAAGAAGAACACCTCTGGGTGTTTGAAGAAAATGGGGCTCTGCTGATGAAAGTTCCAAGAGCCTCTAACAGACTGTACACAATTACACTCAAGGTGGTGCCTCCAATCAGCTTGTTGTCAAGTCTGGTTGATGATTCAGCTTGGCTTTGGCACGCTCGCCTCGGTCACCTGAACTTTGAGTCAATCCAAAAATTGTCTGTGAAGAATCTTGCCCAAGGATTGCCAAGGATTAATCATCCTGCTCAAGTGTGTGACTGCTGCCTAGCTGGAAAACAGACTCGAGTGTCCTTCCCAAAGCAAACACAATTCAGGGCTGAAAATTCCCTGGATTTGGTGTATGCAGATGTGTGTGGGCCGATACAACCAGAGACGCATGGGGGAAACAAGTACTTGCTTCTCATAGTTGATGACCACAACAGGTATATGTGGCCATATCTCATCCGGTCTAAGGCACAAGTGTTTGAAAGGTTCAGAGAATTCAAGGAGGCAATCGAACTAGAGCTGGGAAGGAAGATCAGAAGGCTCAGAACTGATAATGGAGGTGAGTTCAACTCAGGAGACTTCAAGGAGTTGTGTTCAAAGAATGGAATCCAGCATCAGTTAACAGCCCCTTATTCTCCTCAACAAAATGGAGTGGTGGAGAGGAGAAATAGGACTGTTATGGCTATGACCAGGTGTCTTCTTAAAGCTATGAACATGCCACAAGACATGTGGGGAGAGGCAGTGGTACATGCAATCTATATTCTTAACAGATCCCCCACAAAGGCTATAGAATTAACTCCCTATGAAGCAATTAAAGGAAGAAAACCCAACCTGGAGCATTTGAAAGTGTTTGGGTGTGTTGGATATGCAAAGGTACTGACAACAGGGCTGAGGAAACTGGATGATCGCAGTAAAAGACTTGTGCATCTGGGATGTCAGCCAAACACAAAGGCATACAGGATGTTTGATCCTGAGTTAAAGAAGATTCATGTCACTCGAGATGTCAAGTTTGATGAGACAAAGCCTTGGCACTGGGAAAGACGTGAGGAGACAATCGGTCCAGAATGGACAGAGTTTCTGGTTCATACAGAAACAGTCAGAGGGGAACCACAAAGAAATTTGAAAGTGTTTGGGTGTGTTGGATATGCAAAGGTACTGACAACAGGGCTGAGGAAACTGGATGATCGCAGTAAAAGACTTGTGCATCTGGGATGTCAGCCAAACACAAAGGCATACAGGATGTTTGATCCTGACTTAAAGAAGATTCATGTCACTCGAGATGTCAAGTTTGATGAGACAAAGCCTTGGCACTGGGAAAGAAGTGAGGAGACAATCGGTCCAGAATGGACAGAGTTTCTGGTTCATACAGAAACAGTCAGAGGGGAACCACAAAGAAATGTTTCAGGTCTGGAACAAGAAAGCTCAGGTCAAGGTTATTCAGGTGAAGATGGTGAAGCTGAAAATGATTTGGAGTCAGTATGGAGTAGCCCTGAGTCTACTGTAAAAGGTAGAGGCCCAATGCTGGATAGAAGTCCGAGAGATAAAGACTATCCACATGATCCAGTGATGGCTCAAAATGAAAGATATGATCATACCCCACTAAGAGGGTCAAAAGACTTGGAGACTCTTTATGAAAGGACTCAAGAAGTACAACTATTGCTTCTGGAAGGAGAACCAACCAAGTATCAGGAGGCTAGGGGTGTGAAAGAGTGGGAATGTGCAATGGCAGCAGAGATTAGCTCAATTGAGAAGAACAAGACCTGGGTGCTCACTGAAAAACCAAAGGGTGTGACACCAATTGGTTTGAAGTGGGTGTATAAAGTAAAAAGGGATGTATCAGGTGAAGTAATAAGGCACAAGGCCCGATTGGTTGCAAAGGGATATGTACAGCAACATGGGATTGATTTTGAAGAGGTGTTTGCCCCTGTAGCCAGGATAGAAACAGTACGTTTGATACTAGCTGTGGCTGCTGAAAGGGGATGGTGGGTTCATCATTTGGATGTCAAGTCAGCCTTCCTACATGGAGATTTGAAGGAAGTTGTATATGTAAATCAACCAGAGGGGTTTGTGAAGAAAGGGGCTGAAAATAAAGTGTATAAGTTGTTGAAGGCACTTTATGGGCTCAAGCAAGCTCCTAGAGCTTGGAACACTAAGTTAGACAGTGTTCTGAAAGATCTAGGCTTCAATAAATGTAAGCATGAGCCTGCTGTCTATAGAAAAGGTGTTGGTGAAGACACTCTGATTGTAGGAGTATATGTGGATGATTTGCTGATCACAGGGGGGTGTTCAGAAGCTGTAAGAGAATTCAAGAAGAAAATGGAGGAGCGATTTAAGATGACAGATCTTGGACTGTTATCTTATTATCTTGGGATACAAGTGACCCAGACTCATCAAGGAATAAAGCTGCAACAGACAAATTATGCTAACAAGATACTGATTGATGCTGGTTTGCAGGATTGTAATGCAACCAAGTTTCCAATGGAGCCTGGATTGAAGTTATCAAAAGAAGATGTAAGAGAAGAAGCTGATGCTACTCGGTTCAGGAAATGGGCACCAAAGCAGATTCATGTGCAGGCATTAAAGCAGATTTTGAGATACTTAAAAGGAACAACCAAGCTGGGTCTGGTGTATCAACGTGGAGCAAATGGTGGTTTACTTGGCTACAGTGATAGTAGTTTTTCAGCAGATCGTGATGATGGGAAAAGTACCACCGGGATGATTTTCTTCTATGGTTCAAGACCAATAACGTGGAATTCTCAAAAGCAAGCCACTGTAGCTTTGTCATCCTGTGAGGCAGAGGCTGCATCCACAGCCGCATGTCAAGCCATCTGGTTGAGGGGTTTACTGGCAGAAATCACAGGGAAGGCTGAAGTTCAAGTAAAGATTTTGGTTGATAATAAGTCAGCAATTGCACTTATAAAAAATCCGGTTTTTCATGGGCGTAGTAAACATATTGATACTCGATATCACTTTATTAGAGAAAGTGTCGAAAAGGAGAAGATACGGATTGAGTTTGTATGTGGAGAAGAACAGAAAGCTGATATACTAACCAAGGCTTTGCCTAGGCTAAAGTTTGAAGAAATGAAGATTAAACTTGGACTGAAGGAATTGTCAAGTTTAGGGGGGTGAATTGATAGACTAAACTTGTAATAATAATAAAAGTCTGATTAGTTTAGTTTGTTGTATTGGTTAGTTTTTCTGTTGTGAAAACGGTTGTAAATAAAACAGCTATAAGTGTTGTAGTAACCCTGCAATTGTTCGCAAGCAGAGGTTTTAGAAAATCAAAGAGATCGATTTTCTAATCTGTGTTGTTATTCATTTTTACTTTGCGAAAATCTCCTGATATCATCTTTCAAATTATGATCAGGAAGAGAATGTTATTACAATAATAATGTAAAACTTTGAATAAAAATCGTTTAGAAGAGTGTATGTAATCAAAACAGACTATGGGTAACTTTCAACCCGTTCACTTAGCGATTTTTTAATTTAACTTGATTGATATAAAAACACAACCCAAACTGACCCAACCCATTTCATCAGTAAATGGGTCAAAATTTTCACATCTGCATGTTACAATGTGAAAAAGAAATGTAAAATATATATAAAAAAAGGAATGAGGTAGACACTTACGGATGCTTGCAAAGTGTAGGGCATTGGACAGTGAGGGCATATTTGCATGTTGATAACTCAGTTATAGAACTAATCATAGCTCTAGGTTCTGAACAAACAAATCTTACCTGCAAATAACATTAACAGAAAGAAATTAAGATAAGGTGATAATTTATGAGAAATGTGTTAAAAAGTTGGAGAAAGTCAAACCTCGGTTTCTCGAGGCTCATTTGTAAGGTCACAAGTGGTTCCATTTGTGTATTTATGAGCATGATACCTGCATTAATTATATAAAAAAATATTCACCAAGAATTTTGCTTTTGCATATAAATGTATTGGAAACAGCAATTCGACACATTTTTGTCAAACCCAGAAATCTGAGTAATATTTTATCAAAACTATGTTATGTGGGTCAGACTAAAAACTTAGGTAAACATTTTTTTTGTAACCGTACATAATATCAATCATTTATGAAACTTTAAAAAATGGACAAAAGGGTGGTGGGCAAACCATCAACCAACCTGTCTCGACACTTAACCTATTGTATCCATTTTGTCACGTATAAAATTAGAAGTGACAATGTCAACCGATTTTAAATTAAAACTGATGGATTTGGTTTATATTCTATCTCCAACAAGTCAAACAAGTATTTTTTTTTAAAAAAAAAAATCCTAGCTTAAACTGAAGCAAGTAAAAGGGGCCAAACGAATCAAAAATCACTAAAAGAGAATTTATAAATTGATCACCATTTCAATAGTATAGCTTTTGCAATCATATTTAAGAGTTAAGACATTAATTATTTATGAAATAAAAAAAAAAGATGGACAAGAAAGTTTTGACAAGTCGAACCGACCCAACCATTATGAGGTATGACCAAGTACCTGCCTCAATGGTTTTTCATTTTTGCATTTTTCACTCTCTCTAACTTCTCTCTAAAAATTCTCTCTAGCCGTTCTACCCCTTGAAACATGAAACCATCGGCTAAGGTTTCTATACCTCAGCCTCTACCACCGGATAAACCACCGTGGGTGGAGGAGCAACCAGCCTCATCTGAAGTGGGAATACAAGTAGTGAGCAGCAACTTAGATGGGAATATAGCGGGCACCCCTTGTGAAGACTGAAGAGTCTATGTTCGTGGAGCTGAACATTGACAATGAGGTGATTCAAGTTGAGCCGGCCCCTAAGGAGTATGGCGGTGAAACTATCTCCCCAAGGGAGAGACGATATGCCAGAAACCTTAGTCGGCGGGCAGGTGTTGTTCGAGTTCAAGGGTCTGGCAGAGTCCGACGAGATAAGAAAAAGGTTAGGTTCTCGCCGCTTCTTTCTGATCTTCGGGCTCAGGAGTTAGTCCAAGAAACTCCTGCCATGTTGAAGGAGAAACCTCTGGCTACTCAGGAACAACGGTTTACCCCTCCACTGGATGCGGATTCCGGCCAGGTTCCTCCGGCGAAGGCCATGGAGGTTGACTCGAATGCTAAACCTACTACTCCGGTTCCCCTTTCTTTTGCTGAGTTGATTCGACAGGGTAGCGAACAGGAGAATGGCAGCCAGGAATTCGTTCCTCCCACCACCATGCCTGATGGAAAAAAACGGGTTGTCCTCACTGATGCGGATGTCAAGCAATCGGAATCTGCCCGGGCTAACCACCTGTTTGGTTATTTCTTAGGCACTAATATGGACTATAGGTATGTGGATAAGGTTAGACGATTATGGTCTGCTTATGATTTGGATGAGTTTACAAAGAATGCTTCGGGTTGTTATTTTTTCCGTTTCAAGTCCGAGCAAGGCCTGCTGGATGTGATTGAAAATGGTCCCTGGATGATTCGTAGTATTCCCTTAATCTTGAATAGATGGAGACCAGGGCTGGGGATGCAGAAAGTTGAGCCCACGGCCATTCCCCTTTGGGTGGCCATCCATGATGTCCCTTTGGACTTGTGGACCAAGATGGGGATTAGTAGGCTGATGAGTGCCATTGGTGTGCCAAAATTGATGGATAAGGTTACTAAAGAACAATGTTACCATGGTAGGGGAAAATTGGGGTATGCCTGGGTTTTGGTGGAGGTTACTGCAGGTGCAGAACTGCCGGATACTATTGAGGTTGAGTACCCCACTACGTGCTCTGACCCAGGTAGTGTTGTGGGATTGGAAGTCTCATATCAGTGGAAGCCTCCAAGATGTGACCATTGCAAGGTTTTTGGGCATACCATTGGCCGATGTAAGTTGCGCCCCAAGGATGACCAGGTTGAGCCTCCTAAGGCTCCAAATGCTAATCCTGCTACAAACTGTGAGGATACTTTGACCTTAAATTCTTCGGCTAATGATGCTAAAGTAGATCCTCCTACTGGCAATGCTAGTGGTGTTGTTTTTGTTAACAGTGGAAACAAGGATAAGGGACAGCCCAAACAAGGGGAGAATCTGAGTAGTGCTAAGGAGACCATGGGACAGGGGCATGGAAATATACGTGGGGTTGGGGGGCTGCATAAAGGTCATCACAAACAAGCTGGATTTGATTTCTCTAGGGCTGTTAATGGGGATAAAAATAAGGCTAAGCAACAGAGCAAATCTAAGGATAATAGCACTGTTGCAAAAATCGGCCTCCAAGGCCGAGTATTCGCTCCAAGGAGTTGTCCCTGTTAGGTGTACGAAGGCCTTAGGGAGATTAGGGCAGCCGGCCCTAGTCTGGCCCTATGTCCGGCCCGTTAGTTGTTTAACCTAATTGTAATCTCTATAAATACCCGTATCATGTAATTGTAATCTTTGGTCTGAATTTAATGAAAAATACCTAGTTGCAGCCCGTGGACGTAGGTTCCCCACTGGAACCGAACCACGTAAAATTCTTGTGTCGTATCGTTTATTATTTTCTCGTCTGCGTGATTATCATGTGTTAGTGTGTGTGTGATACCCAACAACTGGTATCAGAGCACAGGGCTCTCAGTTGCTCACACCGCTGTTTCTGCCGGAATCGCCGCCGCCGGCCGCCGGAATCGTCGCCGGATTCCGGCCACTGCCGCCAATCGTCGTTCAGAGGTTCTGATCGATCCAGATCTGAAGGAAATCGCGATTAGGGTTTCTGGAGAGGTTGCTGCCGCCGCTGCCACCCTAGATCTAGGGTTTCTGGAGCCGCCGCCGCCTCTGTGTTCGCGATTTAGGGTTCCGGCGCCGCCAAGGAGGGGGAATCCGCTGCTACCACCGCCGATTGGAACGATTAGGGTTCAGACAACCCTGTTGTCGCCGTTTTCTGAAACTCCGACCAAGTCGCCGCCGGATTAGGGTTCCGGCGAACCTGATTTGACCAGAAAAGTCCGATTCCGACCTTAAACGTTCTGATTGCAGCCGTTTTGCTGCTGTTCGGGGTTTATTCGACCGCTTCCGCTGTTGTTTGGGTCAGGTGTGTTCGGGTTTGATCGATCGGGTTCCGTTTGGGCGTTATTGGGGTTTGATATCGCAGGTGAAAGTTTTTTTTTTGTTTGGGTACCGGGTTAAACTCTTGAGATGGTGATTAGGGTTTTGGTTTAGAAACTCTTGGATTTACCGGGTTAGAGTTTGTTTTTCTGTTTCGTTTGACTCATAATCAACTTAAAAATGAGGAACCGGGTTAAGTGAATATTCAGCATTCGGGTGAAGATTTGTCTGCAGGAGATCATCAGGTAACTGTTTGAAGTTTGTTCTGATTATCGAGTTGTTGCAAGAGCAAATCGGTTTTGATTGACAGGGTTCAGTAGAACAGCCGTCAAGTTCAGGCCCGTGCCATTGCTGTGTCTGTTCACTGTTTTTTTTGTTTTCGTTCTGCTTGTTATTGTTATAACTGAAAACAGGATGAAATCGTAATGTTCGACGGTTGTGGATCTCGGTTGATTGGTTTGTCAAGGAACTTGGATGTGGTACAAACAATGGATAAAACTTGGAGAAAATGGAACCAGTGAGTGTGCTGGTGACGACATAAGTGAAAAAAGAGTTCAGTGAAAGTCATGTGAACTACTGCCGTTCGGAAGATTTTTCGGTTAGGGTTTGCGTTAACTGATCGTGTGTACGGTCATAGAACCCTTGGTACCGCTTACTTTCATGAAAGTTCTGCTGTTGTTATAACCGTTTGCCTGCTAGCTGGTTTTGAACTGTTTTGTTCAATGGTGATCAGTGGTACAATATTTGAGGTGATATGGGATCCGGTACTGGCTGAAGACATTTGCCGTGGAAGTACGTTTGGGGATTCATCTCATGGAGTGTTGGTTTGGCATGGGTTGGGATAACAAGGACAGTGGGAGCTTGGCATAGTTGACTGCTTGACTTGGTAGAGCTGCATAGAGGTGTGGACATTCTTTAGAGTCGATGTCCAAAGATATTTGAATTCTGCGTCTGAAAATGTGTCTGGGCTTGATGCATTGGGATTCAGTGGAACGCAGTGAAGACTCTTGGTTCTGAGATTCTGTTTTGCTTCATTATATTGTTACCTACTTCAATGAAGCATCGGTGAATCTGTTTGATTGAAGACTTTTAGAGATACGGGATTACGTATCACCGGAAGAAATGGACCAACTTCCGAGTAGTAAAGTCTTGGCTCGTTGCATCGGGTAGAGCTAACTGGATTCGTATTGCAAGCATGAATCCTGGAGCCACAAGGATGTCAGCTCGAGCGTATTCGGAGGTTTAAACCTGGATGAGGATTTGGTAACAGTGGGAGCACGAGGCGTGTTTCGGGCACAGTTACTTAGTGACATTGGGTTTTGAGACCGGAATTCCAAATGGAAATTCTCTCCATGGGTGCTTGTATTTTTGGGGAGTGTTCTTTCCTCTGGAGTCTCTGGAGCCGGTTATTCGAGTAAGTAGGTGCCGGTTGAGATTGAGGATGAGTCATTGGCTGTTTTTGCTATGACTGAGTCTGTGATGACTGTATTGGAGCCATGGGTGCTTCAATGGGCCTTTCAGGTAATTGATGAGAAAGGCCGCTGCAGCTAGGTTGATTAAAGATACACGGTTTGAAGTTTGGTTTGTTCTTGGGAGCTGGACCTGAAGACTTCTGTTCCTGTATGGTTTGAAGATTACTGAAGTTACTGGATGATGGGGTTGCTATGTGCTTTGATTGGCGGGCTTAATTCTATCGCAAGGCCTCCGAGTTGGAGATTGTTAGGTTTACGAAGGCCTTAGGGAGATTAGGGCAGCCGGCCCTAGTCTGGCCCTATGTCCGGCCC
Organism: Mikania micrantha; assembly: GCA_009363875.1. Taxonomy (NCBI): domain Eukaryota; kingdom Viridiplantae; phylum Streptophyta; class Magnoliopsida; order Asterales; family Asteraceae; genus Mikania; species Mikania micrantha. The sequence continues at coordinate 61,605,354 of CM018693.1, forward strand.
GTTAGTTGTTTAACCTAATTGTAAACTCTATAAATACCCGTATCATGTAATTGTAATCTTTGGTCTGAATTTAATGAAAAATACCTAGTTGCAGCCCGTGGACGTAGGTTTCCCACTGGAACCGAACCACGTAAAATTCTTGTGTCGTATCGTTTATTATTTTCTCGTCTGCGTGATTATCATGTGTTAGTGTGTGTGTGATACCCAACAGTCCCGAGGCCGAGTACTTTCTGAGTATTATCCGAGTACTCCCGCCTAGGTCCGAGTACTCTCCGATTACTCGCTCCAAGGAGCTATTACGACCTAAGAGCGCCTAGCGACTTTTGCAACCTTGGATAATAGTAAAGATAAGGAGAAGATTCCCCTTGGGAATAGATACACAGTTTTGGAGGAGGTCGATGTTGGGGATAAGGGCTCTAGTACAGTGGACAAGCGAGGAGGGGTTACTGGTTCTGAGAAAGGGCAGGGTGGGCCGAGCCTTGGCGTCCCGGTGTGCGTCTTGAGTAATGAGGTTGACGTGGATCGAGGTTGCAGCCTCCCGGATGCAGTCTTAGCCTCCTCCTCTGGGGCTGCTCCTGATGCTAGCAGCTTATCTAATTACAAAAAAGCTCGCATTTTGGGTTATATCAATAGCACCAAAGCTGTCCCTAACATGATTGCTAATGCGTGGGATACCAATGAATGGAATTTTTTCACAAATCAGTGTCTCAATAAGGGTTTGGAGCCGGAATATTTAGTGGTGGATGATGAGATTTTCATGGATGAAAACCTGATGGATGTTACGAATATCCAGCCCCTTTTTGACAGCAAAAAGCAAGCCATTTTGAATGCTCTCAAGTCTCCTGCCAGGGCGGTTAAGGCTAAGAGCATGGTGGCTTGGTCAGTTGCGGAATGGGTCTTTTTCAAAGATCAGGTTTCTAGTTTGGGCTTTGATATGACCTACGCTATTGAGGATGTGGAGAATGAGTATAACGGTATGGCTGCCTTTATGGCAGGCCGATACTAAGTTTCTGTGTTTTTGGGTTGTTTTGGGCTGCAGCTGTTCTCGTTTTTTCTGTTGATTTTATGGCTTCTGTTTTTTCCTCCCTTTTGTTGTTGTTCATTGTTGTTGTGTGTGGATTTTGTAGTTTTCTGCCTGTTGAGGTTGTGTTTGTGGCTGGGTTACTTAGGAAAGTTCTTCTGGTGTTGGGTGTTGCTGGTTTCATTGCTAGTTGCTCCTCCGGCCGGTGTGCTGCCCTTGCTGTGTGGATGTATCTTTCTTTATACAGGGGGTAGTGCTATATGTTGTGGGGTGCTGTGTTGTTGTGGTGCCGTAGTAAGGCTGATGTGGTGGATTTTTTGTCTGGTCTGCTTCAGCTGCCCCCTTGCTTCAAGTTTGGGTTAGCCTGGTTGTTCTCTAGGTTCTACAGGGGTTGGTGTTACCTCATGTGGAAAGGGGATGGAGGTGTTTATGGCCATAGTCAGCAGGGCTGGCAGGTGGTCAGGCTGGGGTATGGGCTGCTGATTCTCTACTGGTTTTCTATGCCTCGTTTCATCTTTGCTTGGTGTCTTGGTCTTTGTGGGCTGTTCGTTGGGATTAGTTTTTGTTTTGTTGTTTGTTGGGTGATTAGCCTTCATTGTTTCGGATATGGGTCTAGTTGGGCTGTATCGTGATTGCTGGTTGGGTAGTTTGCTGAATCGTAGTTATCCTGGGGACCTATGTTGCTACTGGTTGAGGAAGGATTGTAAGAGGGTTGCTGACTGGTCTGACTTAGGGCTGTGGTGGGGTGGTTTTCAGCTGGGTTTGGGCAGGGTTGTGTAGAACTGGAATGTCTACAGGTTTGGGTTCTTTTGTTTCATTCTCAAGGCTGCTGGGGGCTGGAGTGTTACCTTTCTTATGGGTCTTTGCTGCTGCTGGAGGGCTATGGTGAGGGCTGATTTTGGGCTTAGGTGGAAGCTAAAGTGGTTCGTGTGGTCCATGTTACTCCCAGCCGGCTGTGGTACGTGTGGTTCTCTTCTGGTTTGCTGTTTTTCTTGCGTGTCCAGCTGTGGCCCAGCCTGGCCTGCTACGGCCTCTGTTTGGCTTGCTGCGGCCCCTATCTGGCTCGCTACAGCCCTTGCCTGGCCGGTTATGTCCTCTGCTTGGCCTGTTGTGTCCAATGGCTTACTGGCCATGCTGCTTGTTGTATTGGCCATAACCACTTGGATATATGCTGTTTGGCCCCTCAGGTTGGGCAACATGGTTGTCTGAGGATTTACATGGTGGGGTTGAGATGCTGGTGCTGCTGGAATTTGGTGTTGCTCTTCGATTTGGTGGGCTCCTTTGTGCTTTGCGGTCTGGTTAATTTTTGGGCCCGTTGTTTGGGCATAGGTGCTGTTGATATTTTGTATTTTAGTTATTGGGCTTGGTTGTATAAGGGTTGTGATAGGCAAGTGATCGAGGACAACGAACCAGGTTCTGACCATCCAGACATGGCGACTGCTCAGGTGGAACAAGGAAGGACTTGGATCAGTATTATCCAATCTCACAAGTAAATGCATGTGACTGTGCATGCATGTGTTCGACTGCATGTGTTTATTTTCTTTTAATTAATGTTTAGTTTCATTTTCTGCATGTAGTAGTAGTAGTTACCCATGATCTTTTTCAGTTTCCTAAATGTAAGCCAACATGGGTGGCAGTTATTTTCTTATGTCCTTTTGTATTGTCAAATTGTGAATTAAAGAAGGCAGTCGATTATCTAAAATTTTGTTTCAATTCTCTTTGAGAATTGTCCATTGCTAACTTAGCTTGGCGAGCTAAGGGGTGATCTTGGAACTGTTTATTGTTCTACGAGGTGTTGTCTGTATCGTGGAATATTAGATAGTAGCTTAATAATTGATCAAGTGGTGAGGCTGTAGCTTGGTTGATTATTATCTCCCGTTATTGTTCGATTGAAGTGTTGTTCTGTATCACAGCGATTGCAATCGTGTATCTCTGGCCATCATTTGGTATCAGAGCTATGGATAACCGCAATAATGCTGAATTGAAGAAGGCGCTCGAAACCCTGGAAGCCGAAAAGAAAGCCATGGCCGAACAGATCACTCAGATGCAAACTTTGATTAATGGCATGAATCTCGGTAACCGAAGACACCATACCGAGGATGGGCATGAGAACGATACTGAAGGATCCGGAAGCGGCCATAGAGGGGGAACCAACAATTGGTATTCGAATGATCTCAAAGTCGAGATTCCTGAGTACGATGGCAAACTCGATCCTGATGAATTCGTGGAGTGGTTACGAACAGTTGAGTGTGTGTTCGATTACAAGGAAATTACTGAAGTCAATAAAGTAAAGGTTGTGGCTATCAAATTGAGGAAGTATGCCTCAACTTGGTGGGCAAATACTTGTACCAAAAGGGAGCGCATGGGAAAAGCTAAGGTGAAGGATTGGCCGAAGATGAAGAAGCTACTGAAGCAAAAATTTCTGCCCACTTATTATGTCCAGGCCAGTTTTTCCCAGTTACATAACATTAAGCAAGGTTCACGGACTATTGAAGAGTACTCTCGTGAATTTGAACACCTTATCATGAAGTGCGACCTTCCTGAAGACGATCCCCAGACTTTAGTCCGTTACCTGGGCGTAGGCCTGTAAACGAACCGAACAGTTCATGAACTGTTCGTGAACTGTTCGGTAAGAAGTTCGTTTATGTTCGTTTATTTAATAAATGAACGAACACGAACACAAAATTTGTGTTCGTTTAATTAAATGAACGAACATGAACATACCTTGTGTTCGTTTATTTATGTTCATGAACAGTTCGGTTATGTTCGTTTATTTATGTTCATGAACAGTTCGGTTATGTTCGTTTATTTGTGTTCGTTAATGTTCGTTTATGTTCGTTAACTATGTAATGTTAGTTTTTATTCGGTTAACTGACTAATTTACGAATGATATGTATTTATATTTAACAGACTTGTCGTTTGTGCTCCTTTATACTTGTTCAATTGTGTTCATTTATGCTTGTTCAATAGTGTTCATGTTCGTTTATGATTGTTCAATGGTGTTAAAAAATGTACATTTATGTTTGTTCGTTTATTTTAGTTCGTTTGTGTTCGTTTATGTTCATGAACAGTTCGTTTAATTTATTAATGAACGAACACAAACGAACACGAACATATTCATTTTCTTAATAAACGAACACGAACACAAAATTCATGTTCGTTAAGGTGTTCGTGTTCGTGTTCGTGTTCGTGTTCGTGTTCGGTTAAGTTTAAATGAACGAACACGAACATGCCTGTGTTCGTGTTCGTTCGGTTCGTTTACAGGCCTACCTGGGCGGCTTGGAGGTCCGTATCGCCAACATCGTTGAACTATACCCGTACTCCACCCTGGAAGAGTTAACACTCTTAGCTCATAAAGTTGATACCCAACAGAAAACCGAAGGGAAGTTTGATTCCAACCGTCAAGTCCCTAAACCCACATTACCGCCAAAAACCACACCAGTCACTAAATTTCCAAATTCCACAGAAGGAACATCCATAACCAATCGAGCTCCCCGCCGCTGTTTTCGTTTCCAAGGATTGGGTCATATTGCTTCCGAATGCCCCAACAAGAAAATAGTAACTTTGGCAGAATTGGAGGAAACCCCTAATGACTCCATTGATGAACCAAAAACAGAAAACATTCTGAATGAAATTCCTAGCTTAGAGGAATTTGTGGGACCGGATGAAGGAGAATGCCTTGTGGTTCGGCGAATGTTAAGTAGCTCTCAACATTGTGAAGAAAGTCATCAAAGAGAGGCTATCTTTCATACTCGCTGCACTATTTCTCAGAAGGTATGTACTGTTATTATTGATGGTGGCAGTTGTGCCAATGTAGCTTCACAGGTTCTGGTCTCCAAACTGAGCTTGAAGACTGAGCCGCATCCATCCCCCTACGTGATCCAGTGGCTCAATCAAGACAAGGGTCTTCGAGTTACCCATCGGGTGAATGTGCATTTAAGCATCGGTAAAACTTATGAAGATGATGTCTGGTGTGATGTAATACCCATGGATGCCTGTCATGTGCTCCTAGGCCGACCATGGTTATTTGACAGAAGAGTAATGCATGATGGTTACCTTAACACTTATACATTTTTGTATAAGGAGCGTCGAGTCACCCTCACTCCCATTAATCCCACCCTTCAGACTACCAACAAACCTTTACCCTTAACCACCCTGCTCCAAACTGAACAACATGAGTACCAATCCAGTAGCGAAGTTATCCTGTTGAGTTTGGACGACGACACCAATTCCACACCATTGTCCCTCCCTCTATCTATTCAACCCTTGCTGCATTCCTACCCCCAAGTATTCCCAGCCGAGATACCTTCAGGCCTTCCTCCTTTACGTACCATTCAACACAAGATAGATTTCATTCCTGGATCCATCTTACCAAACAAGCCAGCATACCGCTCCAACCCCCAAGAAACTGTCGAGATAAGAAAGCAGGTTGAAACCCTCCTCACCAAGGGACTCATACGCGAATCCCTAAGCCCGTGTGCAGTTCCCACACTACTCGTTCCCAAGAAGAATGGAGAATGGAGAATGGAGGATGTGTATGGATAGTCAATCCATTAATAAGATCACCATTAAGTACCGATTTCCCATTCCTCGTTTAAATGATCTCTTAGACGAGTTATACGGGGCGGTAGTCTTTTCTAAAGTTGACCTCAGGAGTGGGTATCATCAAATCAGAATCCACGAAGGGGATGAGTGGAAAACCGCCTTCAAAACCAAGGAAGGGTTATACGAGTGGCTAGGCATGCCTTTTGGCCTATCAAACGCTCCTAGTACGTTTATGAGACTAATGAACCAGGTTTTGAGGCCTTTTATGGGTAAATTTGTGGTGGTATATTTCGATGACATCCTAGTGTACAGTCGATCAACCCAGGACCACAAGTTCCACCTCCAACAGTTATTTGAAACTTTAAGTCGTGAACAGTTGTATGGGAATCTAGAGAAATGCGAGTTTTTTTCTCATCAGGTCACTTTCTTGGGCTACGTGGTGTCAGCCAATGGCATTCAAGTTGATGAAAATAAAGTACAAGCAATCCGTGACTGGCCTATTCCTCAATCCATGCAACAGGTTCGAAGTTTCCATGGATTAGCCTCGTTCTACCGGCGTTTTGTAAAGAACTTCAGCACTATTATCTCTCCCATGACTGAGATAACTAAGCTGAAACATTTTGAGTGGACCCCTCAAGCTCAACTTGCATTTGAAGAGTTGAAGGCTTTACTGTCATCCGCTCCCGTTTTAGCACTTCCCTGTTTTGATGAAATGTTTGAAGTTGAATGTGATGCCTCGGGTGTGGGCATGGGCATAGGGGCTGTTCTAAGTCAATTGGGTCGTCCCATTGCTTACTTTAGTGAGAAACTTAATGATGCTAAACGACGATATTCGACATATGATAAGGAGTTTTATGCCATCATTAGAGCTCTCGATCACTGGCAACATTACCTCATCTCCAAGGAGTTTATTCTCCATTCAGATCATGAAGCTCTTAAATATGTTCAAGGACAACACCGTCTACAATCCAGACATGCGAAGTGGGTTGAGTTCTTACAGGCATTTACTTTCAGCATTCGTCATAAATCGGGTAAACTCAACAAAGGAGCTGATGCACTCTCCAGGAAATATGCTCTAATCAATTCGATACACCCCAAAGTCCTTGGCCTCGAGTTACTCAAGGAGCTTTATTCATCTGATCCATACTTTGCAGTTATCTATTCTCGCTGTCTGAGTCATCCTACTGGTATGTATCACCTCTGTGATGGTTATCTTTTCAAGCAGCATCAGTTGTGTGTTCCTCAACATAGCATTCGCATTGTACTCATTCGTGAAGTCCATGAAGGAGGGTTAGCTGGTCATATGGGTGTTGACAAAACTGCTAGTTTACTTCAACTCACTTTCTTTTGGCCTAAGTTACTTCGTGATGTGGAACATTATGTTCGCCATTGTCTACCATGTCATGCAGCTAAAGGTCACCTCCTGCCTCATGGAAAATATCTTCCTTTACCTGTTCCTACTACTCCTTGGGAGGATGTCAGCCTTGACTTCATTGTTGGTTTACCACGTACACAACGCCAGAAGGATTCCATAATGGTGGTTGTTGATAGGTTTTCCAAAATGGCCCATTTCGTTTCCTGCCACACCACATTTGATGCTGTCTAGATTGCTAACCTATATTTCAGGGAGATAGTTCGATTGCATGGGGTTCCTAAATCTATGGTGAGTGACCGTGATGTTAAGTTCCTCATTCATTTTTGGGTCACTTTGTGGAGAAAGTTGGGTACTACTCTTAAGTTCAGCACATCAAGCCATCCCCAAACTGATGGACAAACTGAAGTTACTAATCGTACATTGGGGTCTATTCTTCGTCCTCTCGTTCAGACTAATCAACGCAATTGGGAGGATCTGTTACCCCAAGCAGAGTTCGCTTACAATCGTGCTCCTAGTAAGTCTACAGGTGTGAGTCATTTCATGGTTGTCTATGGTCTCAATCCTCACACTCCGTTAAATCTTACTGTTATCGATACTTCTACTAAATTTAGCCAAGCGGCTAGTGATTTAGCTTCCAACATTAAAGCTTTACACCAGAAGGTTCATGAGAAGCTTACTAAGACATCTGAACTGATCAAGTATCGGCGTGATAAACACAGGAAGCATGTCCTTTTTCAACCTGGTGATTTAGTTTGGATCCATCTTCGAAAAGATCGTTTTCCCACTAAACAGAGATCTAAATTAAGTCCTCGAGCTGAAGGTCCATTTCGTGTTCTTTCTAAAGTTAATGATAATGCCTACAAAATTGATTTACCAGGTGATTTTGGTGTCTCTGCTTCTTTTAATGTGGCTGATTTGCAACCTTACTTTGACCCGGATGAACCAATTCCAAGTTTGAGGAGAAACTTTTCTGAAGACGGGGAGGATGATAGGCAAGTGATCGAGGACAATGAACCAGGTTCTGACCATCCAGACATGGCGACTGCTCAGGTGGAACAAGGAAGGACTTGGATCAGTATTATCCAATCTCACAAGTAAATGCATGTGACTGTGCATGCATGTGTTCGACTGCATGTGTTTATTTTCTTTTAATTAATGTTTAGTTTCATTTTCTGCATGTAGAAGTAGTTACCCATGATCTTTTTCAGTTTCCTAAATGTAAGCCAACATGGGTGGCAGTTATTTTCTTATGTCCTTTTGTATTGTCAAATTGTGAATTAAAGAAGGCAGTCGATTATCTAAAATTTTGTTTCAATTCTCTTTGAGAATTGTCCATTGCTAACTTAGCTTGGCGAGCTAAGGGGTGATCTTGGAACTGTTTATTGTTCTATGAGGTGTTGTCTGTATCGTGGAATATTAGATAGTAGCTTAATAATTGATCAAGTGGTGAGGCTGTAGCTTGGTTGATTATTATCTCCCGTTATTGTTCGATTGAAGTGTTGTTCTGTATCACAGCGATTGCAATCGTGTATCTCTGGCCATCAGGTTGTGCTGTTGGTTTTGTTTGGGCCGTCCTAATTGTTTTTGGGCCTCTGTATTTGTGGCTGTTTGTTATGTGTGTTTTGGCTTTGTTAGGGTTAGGTCAGGCCTCGTACAATGTTTGTTGTAGTGTTTTGGGCCTATTGGGCCTGCTAGTCTATTTTGTTAGCCTCTCTGGGTTTGTCAGAGTAGTGCTTTTGGGAGGGTATGCCCTCCTTGTCATGTTGTAATTTTTGATTGGTTGGTATATATTTTTCCGGGCAAAAAAAAAGAAAAAAAAAAGTACTTGCCTCACACATTTTGACATAAATCAATGAAACATGATCTAATTTGACTTGCAATTACCTTTGCGATGCATCTTTAGAGCGGGGATCTTTCAAAGTTGAAACGTTAGATAGATTACGGTTGTAAGCAGATGTAGCTTCAGCATCATAGTTACCTAATATAAACTCTTGAACAACCTGGAAATGGGCCCAAAAACACTTTAGGAAGATATATGACATGTGGTAATTTCGACCCATTTACTTGTGAATGGGTGGAATCATCAATCATGCTACATTTTATCTCTAATGGGTCAAACACTCAAACCTGTGAAAATAATAAAAGTGAGCTAAATTGCTAAGGTCGAAAGACGCCTGGAGTGTATTTTTAATGCATAAACCTACCAAATCATATTGCTCAAAAAGTTAAAATATTATTGAAATAATATATGTTTTGCAATCATATTTGGCAAGCTAGTTATCTACTAATGATCTAAATTTTTTGCACAAAACCCGTGATCTGGCCTCGTTCTAATGTGTGACCACTTACCAACCCACTTGACCAGCAATCGACCTCAAAAATGAACACATCTTGATCCGTACCTTGTCTTCTTCTACATGAATTTGGCGTAGCATATTGTTATAACAAAATTCATAAGACCACCAACCCTCTTGCTGCAAAAAAAAAAAAAAAAAAAAAAAAACATGTACAAAAATTTAGGTTTCTTGTTTTCATTTTTTTATCCTCGTATAACATAAACGAGATCTCCAACTAAAATGATGATGTGAAATGCCTAACCCTGATTAGGCATCGGTCTTTGAGCGCCTCAAGCAGTTCATCTGGTGTCTTTAATTTGAACCGTTTTTCAGTTTCCAAAATCAAGCTGGTTGTGTTTTCTTGTATGGCTGGCTTCTCACTCTTGGATTTCTCCACTTTGGGCAAGTAACATAGAAATTTATCGCCATTTTTCTTTGGCATGACCACTGCTTCTTGATCATTATCCTGAAAAAACAGAAAATCTACACATATTATGCACTGATGTCACATGGAGGGCACTGATGTCAAATGGAGTGCTCAGGCAGGTTGGGTAACAGGTCAGAAGTCAAAACAGTTTGGGTAAAAGGCGCATTTTTAATTGTGGGTTCAACAAGATTGGGCCAGCCTGTTAACACATTATTGTCCACATTTATGAAAATAAATTATTAAATGAGAATAATAAAAACTATGTTGCTAAAATAATAATAAAGACATTTGACAAAGGAATTTAGAAGTTTTAAGCATTCACTTTGGGCGTCTTTCATGTGTTGACACGTTTGACCAATTTGACCCCAAAATTTACCCAATGGACATAAAATACAACCCAATTCAACCCATTTTACAGGATTGAAATTAGAGATTGGCACCTCTACCAGACTGTATCTGGGAGAATTATCATGCTGTTCACTTACAGGAAGAAATGGTGAATCTTCGGTGTGGAATTCAATATCATATTTTGGTTCTTGAGAGCTACGAATTAAGCCACCTGCCAATTAAACATTTCTAAACATTCAAATCTACATCAAGTAGTTTCACCAAGGCCTAGCTCATAAGTTATATCACTACTAATGTCCCTAAAGATAATATAAAGCTTTATCAAACAATTGGTTTTCCGCTTACATTCGAAACTTGTATAATCAACTCTAAAATCCGTCTGTAACAAATGGGATCAAATTACAAGTTTATAGACCTAATTATATTCCTACAACCTCAATCAGTTTGTAACAAATAGGATCAAATTACAAATTATTAATACCCTCAATAGTCAATACCCTCTGCACAAATTGTCAATCATCCAGTGAACAAATCCAAATAGTTAACGATAAATTTCAAAATTAACAATAAAAAAGGAAGCATACCGAACAAACTAACAGTTCGTAGAATACCCAAAATTGAAAATTTGGAAGTTACCTGCATGAGTATGGAAGATCTGGTCGGCTAGAACAACGTGATGGAAGAAAATGGTGAAAATAAGCAAAAGACACAGGACGATCGAGCCCATCTGTCACGTCAAAGTGTGTGGTTTCTTCACCAAGAACGGGAAATGATGAAATTTTAGAAAGAAGGCATGTGATTTGTTCTTGTAATCGTCGTGGGAGATGAGAGTCAAAAGTGATTGTGAAGGGGGTAAAATGAAAACTATCAAAAACTTATTTAGTTATTGATTTTATGAAAAAATCAAATGTTAAAAAGTGTTTGACAATGTCAATATACCTTTTTATTTAACTTTTAGAGTAAGGTTAAAAAAATATTTTTACAAAGTTATAATTTGTACCTTTTAAAAGGATTTTTAATTTTTTGATAAAATAGGTTAACGTGACATTCATGTTCCTGATCACGAGTTAATTTACTAAATTCATGAATTAATTATTTTAATTAATTTAATTATGATTGAATATATATATATATATATATATGCATGTGAATGTATTTATATATGTAAGAAATTATAAAAAGAAACAAATTCCAAAAGGCGTTACGCAAAATTATCAAATTACGTGAAATTTCAATAACAATGACCAAAATAAAATTCAAAAGTCAAAACTAAGTTAATATCAATTAATTATATCAATAACATAACTCAATTAAAGAATCCCTATGTTTAATAAGTCAAATCGCGAAAATTTGCGAAAAGGCAATTCGGCATGCGTAATTGGCAAATCTTTACATCCCGAATTTCCTGGTCATATTATTTTCCTAATATGATGTAATTGGAAGTATACCAATGATGGTTGAACAAATGCAGCAATTCCTGAAGATACACACGAAAAAGCGAAATAAACAATCGTGAAAAATTGCAAAACCTTAAACTTTTCACATTGGGACTTCCTAATCTAGTTAGGAAGATATTTTGAGTGAAACTATCTAATAAAGCTTATTCAAGAAGCTATTCCACTATAAAATCCAAAATTTGACTTTCTTAAGTCAACTTTTCACACTAGATTCACCCAAATTCGATCAGAGCTCTTCTCCCCCACTTCAGAAACCCTAGAACACCTCTAAACATCATCAAAAATCAATCTCAGCTGGTGATCAAGTCAAGGAATCAAGAAAATCAAGAAATCAACCTTGAAAGTGTGATATTTGGTGTTAATTCAACTTCAATCTTGAATTAGTAAGTCCTAAATTTTATTCTTGGACTTGGCCTCACGGCCCATGCGACACTATCAATGAGTCACCGGCCCTGGCTCGAACCTCCACCGCACTGCCATCATGCCACTGCAGCAGGCCACAAACAACCCTCGGATCGCCGTCGACTGGCTCCGCGGGCCGGAATCTGGCCACCTGCAGCGAGATTCCGGCCAGAAACACTAATTTTCCAATTTTCGCGTTCTGGACTCCATTTCGCGATCATATTCGAAATCTAGTGATCCGATTTTGATAAAAAGGGCCTATTCTTAATCGATTTCGTGCTCCGGGCTCAATTTTTTGATCCATTTTGCAATCCGACGTCCTGATTTCAGTCAGGAAACTGATTAAGATTCCAATAACAACACGAAGTTTAGTTTTGCGTCGATTTTCAATACAAAAACCTATTGGCAATCAATTTTGCATTCCGTACTCCATTTTGTGATCTGTTTCACAATACGACAATCATATTTTAGTTTGGAAGTTAATTAAAACTCCGATTTTGACACAAAAGTCCGGTTTTGCATAAATTGTGGCGAAACAATCATGGAAATCCAATTATTGATCAAAATCAATGATCTTAACAATATAAATCAATGGATAATCGTATCAAATCGATTCTAAATACATACGTAATTCAAGATCAGCTCAATGATTCGATTTGCGATATCCTTGACACTGAAAGTCAAGGAATATTTCGATAAACCAAATTAAGCACAAATAACTCATAGAAACTTAACCAATTGCAGAATTGGACACAAGGAACTAAACCACCACATTTGAGCACAGTTTATTGTTTTTTCAACAATCCAGGTGAGTTTCATAATACCCCTTTTTTCAATGTTTACAAATATTAGAGATAATTTTAATTCAAATTTTCCAAACGTATAATAAGTTAGTAATATCTGCATGATTGCCTGTATTGTGGATGTTATGGGATTGTTGTTGTAACATTCCTGTAAAATGTAAAACAATTATATTCAATAAAAGGATATATGACGTCATTTGAAATTTCCTTTTATAAGAGCTTAGACACACACATACATATATATTTATATATCATATATATAAATATAAATATGTGCATAATTATTCAAGTATATATATACACAAATATAAGAATACAAAATTTAATCATATATATATATATATATGTATGTAATTAAGTATATACATAATTATTTAAAATTTCACAAGTTAAAGAAATAAAAAGAAACATATTTTTTAAGTTAATTTATAAATTAATAATAAGTCTTATAAGATTTAGAATTTGCTTCTATATAAATAATTTAAACAAATAAATAAATTTTACTTTCAATAAAAAATATCAGAAAAAACATTTTTTTTAATAAAATGAATATAAGAATTTTAACTTTAATCATATTAAGTTTTTATAAACTTTAAATAAATTATACAAATAACTTTGTTTTAAAGTTTATAATATCAAAACAATGACTTATAATAATATAACTACTTTATACTAGTTTATAGAGTTTAAATAAAGTAAACCAAGTTATAAAAATCAAAAACATTGCTTTATTAAGTTGAGGGGTATTTCTTGCCAAATTTGAAACTATAAATAAAGGGAAACAAGAGAGGGGACCTGGATTGACAATACCCCAAACTCCTTTTCCTTCTCCACCCTGTTACATAGCCTACCGACCCAGACCCCATATCCGACGTGAAGATCAAAACCGTTCAACCTAAGCGTTTTACAGCTAATCAGGAGTGATTATGGCAAGGTTTTAAGAGCTTCGATCATTTCCAATCAACAATTAAGTGTAATAACGTGTGTATCAATCAAAACCTTTACCAGAAATACAAATATAAACGCGGCATTCAAATTCGGCTGTAACGAGTATAAAATCACAAATTGATCTCATAATCCGGTGCCTTTACCATCTGCGAACCTTTCTATTTAAGAAAATTGCACGCACTAATGATTAGAATCAAGAATTGAATCTGCAAAGCGTTCGTGTTCGTCGTCTCGGTTCATCACTTGAAACCACGAAATCTTAACATCAAGTAAGTAATATATACATCATCGTGTTCGTTTTTGCTAGAGTAACAAAAGCCCTATGTTTAATTCGAGTATCGAGTTCACAATCATTCAAAATCAAAGGCAAATGGAATTAGGGTTTTTGGGTATATGAACTGGGAAAGGGGAAATGGTTTAGGATCATGTTAAATATAATTCAAAGGCACAAATACCGCGGCTAAGGCCTTGGATCAGTCGATAAGGTATCTTGTGTTTCATACCAGTGGTTTCGGGTTCAAACTCGGCTGTAGCCGAGTGGACCATTCTTTTTACCTTTTCAATTATAGCTTTTTATTAAAAAACCCATTTTAAATTCTTTTTTCACAGAATCTTTTTTATTTAAATTCTACCACTTTTAATAAAAATATATAAATATCATTTTAACAATAATATATATATATATATATAACTTATATGTATATTATTAGTAAATAGTTATAATTTATTTAACAGTTATATTAAATTGAAATAATAATTTTAATTCTTAAAATGTTATCATTTGATAAATTTTAGGCAAATAATATTTATTGAAATTTTATAAATTTCTTTTTATAATATTAATAATTTTATGGAATTGAAATAAAAAATTATTTAAAAACTGAAATTTATTAAAAATCTTCCAGTGTTATAATAATTTATAACTTATGTTATAAAAATATTTTGATAAACTAAAATTTTCTTATACATATATGTTTGCATTTTATAACATCCAAATAAGCTTTAATTATTTGAAATATTTATAAGTTATTAATTCATTTTGTTTATATGTTATGATAAATTCTTATTTTGAAATGTCGTTTGATAACCTCCTTTAAAAGTTATTAAATACTATTTGAAATAAAAAAAATTATAAAACAATAATTTTAATATTTTGGTTAAACATAAACGAGTTGAAATTCAAAACTTTTAATTTATGCTTTACGTCAACATTAGTAATTTAAACTTATAAATCTCATTAGTATTTTAATGAATTTCAAATTTTAATAATTCAAAACAAATCGAACCCGTTGATTCATTTAGAACATAGAAATATATAGTTATGTTAACAATATGCCAAATGAAATATTTAGATGAACTTTGAACTTGCTGGACATACTTTTGAACTATAGCTTGATCTCACACATCGACGTGAGTATTCATAGCCCCTCTTTACTGTTTTACTTTTGGGGTGAAACATGCAACTTATCTATTACCATTTTTCATGTGAAATTAGTTTAATGATCTTATAGTTTATGAAAGTTAGCTAAGAACATGCATTGATCACCATCATTTAGTGACTATGATAGATCTATTAGGCCGACCATCCCACCAATGTTTAATCTACCTTACGGGGAAGGCCCACGGTGATAGTTTACTACTTCAGCATTGTTAGGAATGCTAGAACGTGGTTAGAACATCATTTATTAACATCATTTGATCTTCTTTACTTGCTAGTTCATTTGGCTATGTCCATTGTGCTTTGAGTTCACTTAAGACATTATTTATAACATTTTTATAAACATTTTGGTGTGAGTGTTTAAACCTATGAAACTCACCAACTATTCATAGTTGACACTTGATTTTAAACATGTTTCAGGTGGAAATGCAAATTAGCATGATCATTGAGCTTGGACTTAGTTTTAGTTTTGGTTTTGGTTTATGTTTCATGTTTTGAACTTGAATTGATGTAATAGTTAGGATTTGAATATTTTGACTATGTATTGAATGTTTGAATTAATGGTTTGAAATTAATGAAATGTCTTTTAAGTAATTATAACTTTATACCATATGTTATGAACAATCTACACTTCGTAGCGCCCTGGTGTTTCCGCCATCAGTCGGGGTGTAACAGATTGGTATCAGAGCCTGTGTTATAGAGAATTAGAATATTAGAACTAAATGACCTAGACTATAACCATATGATTCCTTAGTTTGAACTCTATAGTTTCCATGTTAGGCCATGAACTGTTAGTTGAATTCATTAGTTGCCATGCTAGGCTTTGAACTGCTACTTGAACTTTATAGTTGCCATGATAGGTGAAATTGACCATGTGATTTCTTTGTGCTACTTGACTAGTTATTTGATAGGTCAAATGTTTGAACCTAGTTTAGGATGCCTTGGTATTCACACGCTAGACTTTAGGGTTCAAAACTTCTCTACCCCTTTCTTACGACTTGCACGAGGATTGTCACTGGACTTCTAAGTCTAATTAAAGATTTAAATCCCGTCAACAGTCTTTAGGTTCATTTTAATGATTAAGAAACACATGCAATATGGAAGGGGGAATACCTGCACTTTGGGGAGTTCTGTCTTGGAAAACATTTTGTATAAATTCAAATCAACCAGTGGACCTGTTATGCTTTCCTGAGAACCTATGGAGTGAGTATGAACCTATAGGCTAAAGTATGTCTTTCTGAAAGTTAAATTGAACTTAGACACTTTGATCTGTCAAAAGTATTCCTTTAGGAATACAATCCAAGTATTTCTTTAATCTTTATTTAAACTCTCAATTTCTTACTTGAACCCTTTGAGTTATATGAACTCTGATCCTTCCATTTGAACCCTTGTAGAATAATGCCTCGTCTTCTTCACAGCAACGCCAACCACACCAACACCAATGCCAAAAATACCAACAACACCAACGACACTTACACCAATGCCAACAACACTAACACCAATGCCAACAACACCATCAACGCCAACAACACCATCAACGCCAACAACCCCACTATACAAGAGCCGGCCCATATCATTTCTCAGCAAATGGCTGTTGTGATACCAACCTTGGTGACTCAACTCAATCAAGATGCGAATATGAACCCATTTCAAAATAATGGCAATGGTGGGGGGACTTGAACCCTCATGATTTTTGAGCATCTCCAACTTGCACCTTCAAACACTTTAACTCTTGCAATCCTACAAAGTTCATTGGCTCTAAAGGAGCAACTGAACTGATCCAATGATTTGAAAGCACTGAGAGCACGTTCCTTCATTCTGTCTGTCCTGAGAACCTAAATGTTCATTATGCCACAAGTTTCTTTCAAAAGAGGGCACTCACTTGGTGGAATGGTGAAAAACGAACAAGGGGTTCGGATGCTGCTTTAGCCTTAACCTGGCCTGAGGTCAAACAACTTATGAATTATGTCCTCGTAACGAAATGGGGAAGCTAGAAGCCGAATTCTAGGAGCTCAAGCAAGATAATAGAGAGAACCTTGGTTATACGACCCATTTTCATGAACTCAGTTGGCTTGTGCCACACTTGGTGACACCTTTGTCTCTGGCCATTGAAAAGTATATTGGTGGTCTTCCTATGCAAATCCAAGACACTGCTTTTAGTAGCAAGCCTACCACACTTGAAGATGCAATCTGACTTGCTGCAACCTTAACTGACAATCATGTTAAGGCTGGAAATCTAACAAGGAAAGGAGTCAAGAAAGCTGAAACAAAGGACAAAACTGATGAACCTTCTAAGGAGGCCAAAACTTAACCTATCAACACTCACAAGCTAAAGGCTAGGAATTTCGTTATGGCGACCCCTGCTATTCTTGCTGTACCAGTAAACCAGCAAGCCCCAAAGCCAAACAATAAACCTTATGTGGGGACGAGCCCTCTTTGCAACACTTGCAGATATCATCACGCACCAACTCGACCTTGTAGAATTTGCACCCAATGTGAGATGTATGGTCATTTTGCTAATCAATGCCGATATGGATCACTTTAACAGCCAGGTCAACAAATTCAACCATTAAACAAACTACAAGTTGCACCTTCCAGTCCTGTCTTAGCCAATGGGAGGGCTTGCTACGAATGTGGCGACCCTAATCATCTTAGAAACCAATGTCCAAGACTTGCGAACAATAAGCAAAGAGCAACTCAAGCTCGAACTCTTTAGCTAATTGCCCTAGATACTCAACCTGATCAGGATGTGTTGAATGGTACATTCTGATCAATGATTGTTGCTTTTGTGTTAATTGGCTTTAAGTGCTGATATAATTTTTGTAGCTTATAACTTTGAGCTTTTATTTGGTAGAATAAAAACTAGATTAGATAGACCATTTGACATAGTAATGGTTTACAGTAACTCTATCGACAGTAACTATATTATACATAGCTGTATTGTGAACTTTAGGATCACATTTCATCAATGGATCTTGTATCCACTCAGTTGTGTGCCTTAATCAGCAAGTAGGGTAAACATGCAACGCAAATTTCCGTTACGGGTGCACATGGAACGAGAATTTGAAGTGCATATAATTTCTACGAATGCGAGACAAAGGACACAATTGTTGAAAACTTTGAATGATTAACTTAAACTCAATCAAATTTCGATTGAAAAGTATGAAATATACCCGTATGGACAACTACATGTATGCATCAAACAAAGTGAAACATTTTTTTGTGTTGTATTGGTATGTGATCGGTATGCTTTCAAAGTGTTGGTGGTGTGGTGGGTTGGCTGCGGTATACCCCTATATATAAGGACCAATAGTACATTAGGAGTAGAACCGAAATCTTGACCAATGTTAGGATTCATAGATTTGAGTTTTGTCATCAAGGAAGCTAATTTTAGTCAAAACTATACGGTTGAAAAATATGAACTATACTTATATGGTCTACTACATGTAAACATCAAAACGAAATGAAACGTTTTATGTTGTGAGGTATTGGTAGGCGATTGATATGCTTTCAAGTTATTGGTGGTGTGGTGGGTTGGCTGCGGTATACTCTATATATAAGCACCACTGTACATTGGGAGTAGTTTCGAAAGCTTGACGAATGTTAGGATTATAGATTTGAGTGTTATCATCATCAAGAGAACTAATCTTAGTTAAATCTATGTTGAACAAATTGATACATGCCTATTAAGGTCTTGGTGTATATAAATTTGTGCACTAACTTCATCAGAGATCTTGGTAGTCCTTATATCAAGACAATCTAAATCATTGTTAACTTAAAACATTCAAAATGGAAACTCTAAAGACGAATACATCTATATATCTTCAGTTGAAAACTTTCAAATTCCAAACCTCGCATCAAATGTCAACATATAAGGATAACATTTCAAATGAGTTGATCTCATATATACAATACATCAATTAATAACATCATAATATGTTATTTATGATCGTATCATTGACGCATTTTCTATTGATCCGAAACAACGAAACTTCATGCTGACACATTTGCCTTAAAGATTTTGAGGAAATTGTCTCAAGGGCATAAAGTGGGCAATCTTCGCCGATCACAAAAGCTTTCAAAAATCCTTAACCAAAAAGAATTCAACATGAGGCAACGATGTGAGTCGAACTGCTTAACGACTTTGATTGCGAGAATCGAATGTTGTAGCTGACGCTCTCAGTCGTAAGAGCCATATCAAATTTCCTAGTATTCTAATCTAAACTAATCTTTATAAGAATAGTGGTTCAACAAATTTCTTTGACCTAAGGAAAATTTGCATGCCTTGTGTTGTTGAACTTTAAATTAGAAATCAAGTTTGATGGTTGGTTTTACCTTTTGAAATCGTAATGATCTTTGACTCACATTTCTGAACGAGTCACTCAATTCTCGTTATTCTATTCATCCTAGTACAAATAAAAGGTATAAGAATCTACGAGTCTTTATTGATGTGCCTTTAGCATCATATTCGATCGTGATGCTCGTTTCACTACTCATTTATGAGATCCTCTTCACTAGTCGTTCGTCACTCGATTGGATCTTAGCACGACATAAACGGAGGGTCAAACTGAACGAAGGATCCAAACCCTTGAAATCTCATTTGAACTAAGCAACGTTCACCGATCTTTCACATGCTGAACTTGCAAGTGCTTGGCTGATGAAAATCTCTAATTTACTTTGTACGACAAGATCAAACAAGAACAAAGTACCCATATTTATAAGAGCTTAGACACACACAGACACATACATATATATTTATATATCATATATATATAAATATAAATATGTGCATAATTATGCAAGTATATACATATATATACACACACAAATATAAGAACACAAAAATTTATCATATATATATATATATATGTATGCATGTATGTGTGTATGTATGTATGTATGTGTGTATGTATGTATGTATGTATGTATGTATGTATGTATGTATGTATGTATGTATGTATGTATGTATGTATGTATTATGTAATTAAGTATATACGTAATTATTTAAAATTTCACAAGTTAAAGAAATAAAAAGAAACATATTTTTTAAGTTAATTTATAAATTAATAATAAGTCTTATAAGATTTAGAATTTACTTCAAAATAAATAACTTAAACAAATAAATAAATTTTACTTTCAATAAAAAATATCAGAAAAAACATTTTTTTAATAAAAAAGAATATATGAATTTTAACTTTAATCATATTAATTTTTTATAAACTTTAAATAAATTATACAAATAACTTTGTTTTAAAGTTTATAATAATATAACTACTTTATCAAAGGCAAATGGAATTAGAGTTTTTTCGGTATATGAACTGGGAAAGGGGGGAGGGTTTAGGATCATGTTAAATATAATTCAAAGGCACAAATATCGCGGCTAAGGCCTTGGATCAGCCGGTAAGGTGTCTTGTGTTTCATACATGTGGTATCGGGTTCGAACCCGACTGTAGCCAGGTGGATTTTTTTTTACATTTTTAATTATAACTTTTTATTAATAACCCATTTTTAAATTATGTTTTCACAGAAAATTTTTTTATTTAAATTCTACCACTTTTAATAAAAATATATAAATACCATTTTAACAATAATATATATAACTTATATATATAAATATATATATTATTAGTAAATAGTTATAATTTATTTAACAATTTTATTAAATTGAAATAATAAATTTCAATCTTAAAATGTTATCATTTCATAAATTTAGGCAAATAATATTTACTGAAATTTTATAAATTACTTTTATAATATTAATAATTTAGTGTAATTGAAATAAAAATTTATTAAAAATCTTAAAGTGTTATAATAATTTATGTCTTATGTTATAAAAATATTTTGGGAAACTAAAATTTTCTTCTACATATATGTTTGCATTTTATAGAATCCAAATAAGTTTCAATTACTTAAAATATTTATAACTTATTAATTCATTTTGTTTATATGTTATGATAAATTCTTATTTTGAAATGTCATTTGATAAGCTCCTTTAAAAGTTATTAAATATTATTTGAAATAAAAAAACTTATAAAACAAGTATTTTTAATATTTATGTTAAACATAAACGAGTTGAAATTCAAAACTTTTAATTTATGCTTTATGTCAACATTAGTAATTTAGACTTATAAATATCATTACTATTTTAATGAATTTCAAATTTTAACAATTCAAAACAAATCAAACTCGTTGATTCATCTAGAACTTAGAAAGATATAGTTATGTTAACAATATACCAAATGAAATATTTAGGTGAACTTTGAACTTGTTGGACATACTTGTGAACTATAACTTGATCTCACACATCAACGTGAGTCTTCATAGCCCCTCTTTACTGTTTTACTTTTGGGGTGAAACATGCAACTTATCTATTACCATTTTTCATGTGAGCTTAGCTTAATGATCTTATAGTTTGTGAACTTTAGCTAAGAACATGCATTGGTCATCCTCATTTAGTGACTATGATAGATCTATTGGACCAACCATCCGCCGATGTTTTATCGGTCCTGCGGGGAAGGCCCACGGTGATATTTTAGTACTTCAGCATTTTAGGAATGCTAGAACATGGTCAGAACATCATTTGTTAACATCAGTTGATCTGCTTTACTTGCTAGTTCATTTTACTATGTTCATTGTGCTTTGAGCTCACATAAGACATTATTTTTAACATTTTTATAAACATTGTGGTGTGAGTGTTCAAACCTAAGAAAATCACCTACTATTCGTAGTTGACACTTGATTTTAAACATGTTTCAGGTGGAAATGCAAATTAGCATGATCATTGAGCTTGGACTTAGTTTTAGTTTAGGTTTGTATTTAATGTTTTGAACTTGAATTGATGTAATAGTTAGGATTTGAATCTTTTGACTATGTATTGAATGTTTGATTAATGGTTTGAAATTAATGAAATGTCTTTTAAGTAATTATAACTTTATACCCTATGCTATAAACAATCTATTCTTCATGGCGCCCCGATGTTTCCACCATCAGTCGGGGTGTTACAGATTGATATAAGAGCCTGTGTTATTAAGAATTTTGTTACTAGAATTAAATGACCTAGACTATAACCATTGGATTCTGTAGTTTGAACTCTGTAGTTGCCATGCTAGGCCATGAACTGTTAGTTGAACTCATTAGTTGTCATGCTAGGCTTTGAATTGTTACTTTAACTTTATAATTGCCATGATAGGTCAAATTGACTATATGATTTCTTTGTGCTACTTGACTAGTTATTTTATAATTCAAATGTTTGAACCTAGTTTAGGATGCCGGGGTGTTACAGGTGTAAGGTATTTGTATTCTATATCAAAATTTCTCATATATCGAACTGTATCTAGTGAACCCATGTGTGACTGAACGAGTAGACAAAGATAATGTTATCGGGCTGACAACCTCATTTGCTGGGAGGATTGCATCTCCCCTGGTGCAAATGCTTGTCATTGTTTCCAATAAAAACTTAATGTAATGAGACATTAAGAAGGAGGCACATATATTTACCTTCGGGTAATATCACATCATATCAATATCATTATGAACGGATCTAGATATGGGTCATATGAACATTTTAATTGTGTGAATGCATACCATTGACCTTACTTATAATATCATATTGTATCAATTCATTTTTAAGAAGTCACATGCTTTATGCTACATTTTCAAGCTTTAAATCTTTTACAGGCAAACATTGACGATTGGTGATAGCACTCTTATGCACATATTTTGGGTAGGATACTATGGACTTATACTAGTACATAAGTAGAAATAACTGAAGTGTTGTAATGATTACTTTATGTCATGTATAATACCTTTAGATAGCTATATGTGTTTTGATAACGGTTTAGGAGTTTGACCCTAGTGATGAAGTTGTTGGTGATGGCCAAAGTAATGGTTGTGATAGCCATAATGATTGCTTGCTTACAGTATTTCTTACGGTAATGGTGATAGGGCTTTTACATTTTTGGGATATTCCAGTGTAGATACCATTGGATAGAACCGGATAGGTTGAACAATAATATCTTGGGGTAATTTTGGTGTATAAGATGTACCCCGAAACGAATAGGTGGTTAAGTAGCTTGGAACAGCATCATGAAATTTTCCATGTACATACCAATTCTGATGCATAAAATGCTATTATAGTAATGAAAAGTTTCTTTAAGTATGTGTGTTTCGTATCAAAATGTTTATTTCATATCAAATTTGTATTACATAAACAGTAATTTGGTGTCATAACATAACATATCAAAGTAAAAACTATAATTATGTCTTTTTTAAACGAAAAACCGTAAAGTGTAACAATGGGATGAACATATCAAAACTTGGGTAAGAATGTATCAATATCGATGTCACAATGTCGTATTGCAATGTGGTACTAGAACAAAACTATGAGATAACAAAAATGAGAACATATCAGTATCAAGATCAAATTGTTGCGTTGCTATGTGATACTAGTAAGTATCTATGAGATAACAAAGATGGTAACATACTCATATCGGTGTCACTAGGCTGTGTTACTATGTGATGCTAGCACGTACCTATAAGACAACAAAACATATCAATATAGCTACAAATATCAATGTGGTGTAATTGTGTTAGAAACTTATCTGAGTAATAGCAATGTAGTTATACAACATCTTTGTGTAATAACAAATTAACATAACACTTCAATTAAAATGTGTAAAGTTAAATCTATGTGACTAAAGGTGTTCATATCTAAGTATTCTTATTCTGACCTTGGCTTCTCTGTATGTAAACAAATAATGGCTCCTAAACGAGGTCGACGTGCTAAGAATGCTAATAACCCATAAACAAATCCAGTTCCACATGCGACTACGTGGTTCAGATCTGAATGAAGCAGCTATAGCATGAATCATGACAGAACAACTATCTGCTGTTATACCAGACATGTTGGTCCAACACCAACAAAATGTCACTTCTGATTCCGGTGGGGGCCATACTGAACATAATGCTAACCGTGGGCACGCTAAAACTCATCACATCAACTATACAAACACAACTTTCCCCGATCCACAACAACATAGGTGCACTTATAAGTATTTGCATCCTGCAACCCTCCTACTTTCACTAGCAAGGAAGAACCAGCAAGATTATAAAAGTGGATCGAGGAGATGGAGACCAAACTTAAGATCAGCCAGTGTTTAGAATAGCATAAGTTGTCTTATGTTGCTTGCTGCTTGAAAGATTCTTTCACACCCCCAAATTCCCACGTGCAGTGTCATACCGCTGAGTGTGACGTGACCAGGAATTAAGGCTCTTAGTCATATAGAACGACTCTATATGAGTTGTAAATACACAATTTCACACAAAAGTTCATGTTGTAGTAAAATATTACAGCAGAAATAGTTAAATAGTTATGCAGCAGAAATGTAAGTGGCTGCAGCGGAAATCAGTTGGTCAAGACACTTCATTGTTAACAAGTTACAATCATCATAAAATGTTTTAAAAAGTAGACTAAAGTGAAAGCCTAAATGCATGCAATACCTTCCTGCTTGACTGATGTGCATCCTAGCCTGTGTTGTTCAGTTACCTGAGAATACATGCAAAAATGTGTCAACATAAAGATTGTGAGTTCACAGGTTTAAATAGTTAAAAGCAGTAACGAGATATATACTGGGTATGTTAAGTTATAGACCTACGGTCCCGAGTGTGTCAGTTCATCTTTCCGAAACTAGACAATTTGCCCCCTCCATCTAAATTATCGTGAATCCATGGCATTGATCGATATTAAACTCATCGTGACCTCCAGTCATAGTTGTTGTCGAGTGGGGTTTCTCAGACCCAGTAGTAGTACGTAATAATGACTCGTTTGTTACATAACTAACGGTAAGGATATGTGAGGACTTTGTAGCGATATGGTTACACTCAAAAATTGTTTTACAACACACCAGTCATACATCTAAAACAGTTGCATAGTATTATCACCCCATAGTTTAACAAAAACAGTTAAAGAGTAAAAGTGAGGCCGTAAATTCACCTGAGTCTAGTAGTTGTTGTTGCATAAGCGGCTGGTTGTTTGCCCTTAGCGGTTACTTATATCACATAGGTGTTGTGAGTTCGTGTTCACGGTTATGTTCGTGCTCGTGTTCGTGTTCGTGTTGGTCTCACTAGACCTTGTTCGTGTCCAAAAAACCTCTAAGTTGTTGTGTTTGTCGTGTTGACCGTTTTTGACCGTGTTTGACTTAAGTGATCGTTTGACGTGTGTTTAGTGTCGTGTGATACGTGTAAACATAAGTTACGTTCATGGGTTAACTTATTATTTATAGTAAGTTTCCATTTTAAGAAAGTTTATATTTTAAGTGTAACCTCCCGTTTTGAAAATATAAATAAAATATTCCGGTTTGTAATTAAAATATTATTACTCAAAAATATAATAATTAAAAAAAACGGTCATTTGAATTATAAAGTATTGTTTAATAAATAAAATAGTTATATTTTAATTTATAAAATATGATTATTCGAGAGTATAAGAGTAGAAATGAACATTCAAAAATTTTAGCATTCGTTTAAACGAATAGGTAGGATTAAACAATTATTATAAATAATCCGTGTCTAAACAATCATTAAGTTTAGTCAAAACTCGGTTAAATAATAATATTACTAGTAAAATATATTATAATTGAACATTCTCCGTTTTTAACGAAATTTAGGTCGAAACATAGAGAAAAATGAATAGGTCCTACCCATGTATTTATAATTTTATAAAACATGATATTTTAAAAGTTATATCAGAAAAACAAAATTTGAGCAAATTTAATTATAAAAAAATATAACAATTATTATTATTTAAAAAACAAGAAGAAGAAAAAAAAAGAAAAGAAGTGCACGTGTGATAGTGTATGGATGACAATGCAATATATGTAATCTTCAAAGTGAAGATTTCACAAATTCAACATAAGTCGGTTAACAAAAATATATATATTTATGAAGATAATTTACTTGAAATAGATAGGAACAAAAAAAAAGTTTGAACATCAAGAACAAACAGCTAACCAGAAAATGAGGCATTCGATTTCAAGAAATTAAGAAGTCGACTTGATTAGGTACGTATTTTGATTTTAAGTTTAAGTTTAAGTTTAATTATAGTGTTAGGGTTAAGATCCAACCCTATGTATACAAATATTATGTTGAATTTATGATCTATTTTAGGAGCAGAAAAATAAACATTTGGAATCATTCCTTTGAGATAGTTATAAAGATATATTAAGCAGAAACGCTGCCCAAAGTTATATTAAGAAGTTCTAAACTGTTACCCAGCCAACCAAAAATCCAGGTGAATACATTTAACTTGTTTTTTATTTTATATAAATGAATTTTTATGAGCACGGTATGTTTAACTTTGACGCATAAAAGGATACTATGAGACCATCATTTAGGCCATTAGTATACGTATGATTTGCAAATTGTATCCGCTATGCGTGAAATTCTCATACGTGGCTAGTAACGTGGGCCGGAAGGTTATACGTAAGACGCACTCCACGGGAAACCTAACCAGTGACGGGTTGTGGACTGGAGGGAACAATTGTAAGACGCACTCTGCTGTTGTTCCTAACCAGTGACAATACAAGCCAGGGTATACAGTGGTTGTATCGATCAGTGAAATAAAATGCTAAATGTGTAGTATTGCCATTATTAATTATGGTTAAAGGACCGAACATGCTATGCTTACATATCGAGTCTATTATTTGTATTCACCAACATTATGTTGACGTTTTATTTTCAAAAACTTTTCAGGTAATAATGAAATGTAAAAGAGAAGCAAGATTAGAGATTCTTGGCCTATGATGTCTTGAATAGGGTCTTGTGGTGAGACCATGGAGCTATTGGAGCTATGCCTCCAAGTCATGTATAAACCGGATATTAGAAAATGATTTGAAATTATGTGTTTTTGAAAATCTGGTTTACAATAATATGAAATGATGGTGTTCATACCTACGCGTATGGAATTTTATGAAATCTTGAAAAGTTGTTTACAAATAACGAAAGGTGGCTTTTCATGCCTATGTGTACGAATCATTTTAAAAACAATGAAATGGTTTTCACATCTATGCACGTGAATACTTTATGAAGTTTGAAAAATAACGATTTTTGCTGCGTAAAATTATGAATTCATGAAACAACGCTTCCGTTTAAAACATATGAAAAAGAATAATAAAATCTGACCGAGACTGTATTTATCAATGAAACCAATCTGGTCGCAGCGCCCGGATCACCGAGAGCCCGGGCTGTGACATTAAGCAAGTTCACATAAAAATCACTCTTCATTTATTCTAACATGCTTGTTCATCATACATGATCATGTTATCATAGAGCACATTGTTACACATAGTCCTATAATCACGTTTCTCGTTTAAAGTTACTAAATATAGTAAGTTTGTAAATAAGCTTGTTTTAACCAATTCTAATCTAACCAATCTTGTTCATATGATCCTACTTTAACATATCAATATCAATATGATCTATTTTCATCACATAAGCATATCATCCATTCACAAAGTTTCTATTTATAGAAACTTGTAACAAATACACATATTTCATCAATACTAATAAATCAAATATATCTAATATCATCATATTAGATCCAAATTTTCATCTAAACAATCTTTTCATATCCAAATCATCATTTAGCACCGATTTGTCATAATAAAGTTACTATTTATAGAAACAATCTTCATGCCACTTCCTACATGCACTTTATGTAACCAATATACAAAAAATCATAGTCATGTATCATCATCCTAAACACATGAATGTTTCTATTTCATCATTTATCAACACTTTGTAACATAAAAGTTACTAAAAATAACAAGAATTCATAAATAGTCATTTTGTATTCACAAATACCCCAATATTCATTGTAGGTAACTATAATATCCCAAATAATCATCAATAATCACTTATTTATACTCAAGGTCATCTAAATACATTATATCATACATGCATGCAACAAGAAGTCATCATTTATTTCACCTTTCAACAAATGACCATCACAACTCATCATTATCATTATGGATGGTACTCATAACACCTAATCAGTAGCTAAAACTAAAATCACAGATTTGAATGAGTCAAAATTTGTGCATGTGATGTTTGAGTGGTAGCATGTGGATTTTAAGCCTTGCATGTGTGTATGAGTGTTTAAATGCCACAAGGACCATTAAACTACCTTCTAATGCTACAAAATCCCTAAGATGACGATCAACAGCAGTTTGGCAGCTCCTAAATCTTCTGCGGATGGCTATTTAGTAGTTGTAAGTATTGGTGATAAGGATGACAAGCTTCAAGCTTCACTTTCAATCTTCTATGCAGTTCAACAATGGCTTCCAAGCATCAAAATGGTGGCTTCTTGTCGAAATGATGAAGAAACAAAGATGTTTGCTCGAGGTGAAGGTGGTCTGGCTGAGAAAATAGGATTGTAATGATTAAAAACGAGATAGGTTGAGTCTTAAACTAGTTTTGACATCTGCGACTTATAGGCGTACCGCCTAGCTAGCCCTCACGAGGATAGGCATACCGTTTGGATTATTTTAATCCAATTATCGCCTTGTTTATCCGCGTGCACCGCCCCGAGTGGGTGTAGCATGCCTGGCGTACCGCCTGATGTTTTGGAGAGTTCAAACTGCTCCCGCCCAAGCCTGTTGTACCGCCAAGGCCCAAACCTTGGTCCTTGGCGTATCGCCTGGCTTGCTGAACGAGCCCAATTGTCCCAATTTTGTTGTTTAAGCTCGTTTTCACTTATTTTACATTTATGAACATCGTTTTTGTGACTTTAATCATAATTTAACTCATTATGGGTTCTCATAAGGCTTAATTATTGTTCAATTGTGTCGCGTTTGTTCAATTTCACCAACGTTCGTTAATCGAGACACGTGTGTGCGTTTTTCGATAATTCGACAAATTATCGCTCAGTTGTTCTTGTCTGGAATGTTGTGCTACGTGTCACACTAAATAAATCTTTATGTAGTGCCACGTATGAAACAATAATATAAATTATTATTAAAATAAATGTAATGCTAACTTGGAAAATCGAGGTGCCACATCATCCCACTGTTAGTGGGAATTTAGTCCCGAAATTCAGTTTTTGTTGTCAGTGTTTGTCTGGTTATTGAATAGGTGAGTATATTTCTTTTTCATTTGGTCCTCGTGTTCCCAGGTAAATTCCGGTCCACGTCTTGAGTTCCATCACACTTTGACTATCGGTATGCGACTAAGTTTGAGCCTTTTGATTTCTCACTCCATGATCTCAACCGGTTCCTCAACGAAGTGTAGTTGCTCATCAATTTGTATAAGCATTTCTTGAGGTTAGATACATGGAATACGTTATGTACACTGCTCAATTCCTGTGGTAGATTCAGTTCATAGGCTACTATGTGTTTCACTGTCTCGAACGGTCCGATGTAACGAGGATTCAGCTTCCCTCGTTTTCCGAATTGGATTACTCCTTTCCAGGGTGAGACTTTAAGAAGTACTCGGTCTCCTACCTGGAATTCCAAAGGCTTGCACCTCTTGTCGGCATAACTCTTCTTCGATCACGAGCTGCTGCCATTCTGTTGCGTATTTGCACGATCTTTTCGGTCGTCTCGTTCACTAGTTCAGGTCCATTCATTTGCCTTTCACCAACTTCTGCCCAACAAATAGGCGATCGGAACTTACGTATGTATAGTGCTTCGGACGGTGCAATCTTAATGCTGGTGTGGTAGCTGTTGTTGTAAGAGAACTCAACCAACGGTAGGTGAGTCTTCCAGCTGCTGCCGAGGTCGATCACACGTGCCCGAAGCATGTCTTCTAGTGTCTGGATCATTCGTTCACTCTGCCCATCAGTCTGCGGGTGGTAGGCAGTACTCATATCCAGTCTTGTGCCCAATTTTTTTGTTTAAGCTCGTTTTTCACTTATTTCACGTTTATGAACATCGTTTTTCTGACTTTAATCATAATTTAACTCATTATGGGTTCTCATCAGGCTTAATTATTGTTCAATTGTGTTGTGTTTGTTCAATTTCACTAACGTTCGTTAATTGAGACATGTGCGTTTTTTGATAATTCGACAAATTATCGCTCAGTTGTTCTTGTTTGGACTGTTGTGCTACGTGTCACACTAAATAAATCTATTTTTAGTGCCACGTATGAAACAATAATATAAATTATTATTAAAATAAATGTAATACTGACATGGAAAATACGAGGTGTCACAGATTCAGCCCTGACTTGGTGGAAAAACCAGACGAAAACCCTAGGTACAACCATTGTTATGGGTTGGAATGAATTCAAAACTCTTTTATTATCATAGTATTGTCCAGCTGAAATCCAGAAGTTACAGGAGGAATTCTAGAACCATTCCATGATTGGTGCTAACTGTTTAAAGTACACCGACCGATTTCATGAACTTATTTGTTTGTTTCCCAACATGTTTCCTACGGAAGCAATTTTGATTGAAAGTACATCAAGGGTCTGGTTCCCTAGATTCGGGGGATGGTGACCGTTACAGAACCAATAACTCTCAAACGTATCATCACTTTAACTACTAAACTTACTAACGAGGCAGTTAGGATTGGTATGTTATCAAAGAAAACTGAATCGGCTGTGAGCCGTGGAAATTCCAATGCCCTTGGTAACATAAGGACGTCAAACAAAAGTGGCATGAGAAGGGAAAATCCAAGATCCTGGCTGAAACTAGCTGGAATACTCAAACAATAAAGAGCTATGGTGCATCTTTACCTAAAAAGAAAGCCTATACTAGACACACATTCAAATGCAATAAGTGTCCCTTCCACCACAACAGGCCATGTCATGTTTGTACATATTGTAATTAGGTTGGACACTATGCCAAATACTTGCCTACCTGCCAACTAAATTAAGCACCACAACAACCCCTCAACCGAATAGGTCATGCTTCAAATGTGGAAGCCCTGACCATTTCATGAGAAACTGCTCCAAAAACAACACCATTTCTAGGAAACGAAGCTATAGGGAGATCTTTCCAGATTGGGTCAACTAAGGCCAGGCTTGATGTGTGACAATCCGACTTTTCGAATTAAGCTCGTTAACTGAAAATAACGAAATCACAAATATGAGGCCCAAGGTAGGCCCAATGAGCCCAAGGTAGGCCCAATGAGGCCAAGGTAGGCCCAATGAGGCCCAAATGGATAGATTGTAGGCCCAATTGTATTTTATAAGGCCAAATGAATTAATCTAGCAAATAATAGTTCAATTGATTCGATTAGTGACAATTCGACAATTCGGATTAACTCCGTTAACTCTAGATTAAACCGAGATGTTATGTAATCGAGAAAAATCAAACCCAAGGAACTGGAATCAAGCAAAATCAGTTCCAAAGTGTTTAATTTGTAAAGATCAAACTTGTAATTGA
Source organism: Mikania micrantha (assembly GCA_009363875.1). NCBI lineage: Eukaryota > Viridiplantae > Streptophyta > Magnoliopsida > Asterales > Asteraceae > Mikania > Mikania micrantha. Next base: position 61,636,835 of record CM018693.1, read on the forward strand.
TGGTTGGTATCAATTTTGACTTTTACAAGTCAAAATTCGGCCAAATTGTTAATTAAGTTCGAATTTCACATTAAATCTAAGTAAAAACCGAAATTGATTAACCTTAATCATTCTATTGATGATTGTTATCAGTTTCCATACGTTGTGGTGTAATTAATTCGTCGAATTGAATCAAAAGTGAACCCAAGAGATGTAACCGTCAATGGTTTACATACAAATTTCACAATTCGATTAATACTACCACAATTGCACATTCCTAAACTTCCATCGGCACTTTTAGAAGATTTCTCATACAATCAATTGATCTAAGAAGCTGCGAAGAGAAGGATTAAGTTTTGGAGTGGCCGAAACTAGGGTTCTAAGTGAACTACATCGAATCAGCATCAAACGAGGTAAAAATTGACTTCTATACAAGCTAAATATACCGATTTAGAGAAACCCCATGTCAATTTCGATCCTTAACATCGAATTGTAAGAATTCGATCACTAGGGTTTATATCATAAACTGATTTGGGGGTTTCCGACTTAAGGTGTATAAAAATCGAATTAAACCTTTCAGAGAGTTTAGAAATTCATTCTTAAATGATAAACCCATATCAATTTTATCTAACAACAACGGGTACTAGGATTTCGATAACTAGGGTTCATGTAAGAGTCGGATTTGGGGGTTTTGTATCAAACGAGCTTTAAGATCAAATTAAATGTTGTTGTTAGTTTCAGAGAGTTCCGATGAAGCTAAGCCATGAATCAATTTCATCGCATTATAACGAATTGATTAAGATCAAGATCTAGGGTTCTTATGTTAAACGATTTTGGGGGATTGAGTCGTGGTGGGTTTAAAAGTCAAATCAAATGGTGCTATCAGGTTCAGAAACCACCGATTATCAATACCCACATATCAATTTCATAATATTATCACAAATTGTTAGGTTTTGAGTGGGGGATTTAAGAACTTGAGTTCGAATAGGTTAATGCTCGATTAATCGGGCTATGATGAATGATAGTTTGAATTAAGATCATCTACAGGTTCGATTGAAACCCAGAAACATAAGCCCTATTATGTTGGGTTCGATCGGGTTCGAATGGGGGTCCAATTTGGAGATTAAGTGGTTCGGTTGGGTAAGAATAGGGAACCAGTAGAGTTGTATTTAAAACAATTCATTTTGTAATACTAACGGGATACCCTAGCGGGCTGAACTGGTAAGGAGGGTGTGTTTGGTGTGGAGGGTCACGGGTTCGAATCCGGGGCTCCACCGGTTTTTGCCATTTAAACCAACTTTTAGTATTTTGATCATATCTCACTCGTTTTAACTCCGATTCGACTCGTTCGAATTGCGTTAGAACCAGAATTCAGTCCCGAACATATTTGAATAATAAAATTCATATTTTAGATCGGAAACGAAATCGCGTATCATTACGGTTATTTAAATAAAATCAGATATGATTTTATTTAAACGATTTCAAAGTCGCACGTATTTACGTATGCACATTTCTAACACTCTAGCATACGTGTGTTGACGCGTATGTGATTTCAAGCACAAAACGACATCTCGAATAACACAACGTTACTGTTTAAACACAGATTCTTAGTAAGAGGATTATCTACGCGAGTTCACGTATTTGATCATTCTGCAACAATCAAAGGTGCGTACACGGCCCCTTTCTTATTTTAAACTGTTTTGGGGGAGAAAACATGTGCAACAAACATTTTAGATACATATCACTTGCATGAGTTAGCTGTTTACATTATGTGACAACATAGCATTTAAAAGTCCTTACACTTCGAACCGTTTAGTTTGCCGTAGCGCAAAGCGTGGTAGTTGGAAATAGATCTATTAGGTTTGACAAACCTCACTTGGTAGATGGGATCTACGCAGGTGTTTGACTGACCAAACATTCATTACTATTGTTTGTGCTAGACAATAGTGGCAAGGCAAAACATGCGATAGCATGCACTAGTCAGCTTCGGTGTCGACTACTTATGTAAATAGTATATATGACTAGCTATCATGACTATGCAATGTGTGATTATGTTATCTGCAAACTTGATATTCAAACTGTTGTTTTAAACATTGTGAATGCTTAAACCTGTGTTATGCACCAACCTTTGTGTTGACTTGATTTACATGTTTTCTCAGGACGCTAAGGTACACCAGAAAGCAGGCATGGACTAGGAGATCGAGTCGCATGCATGTTTTACATTTCATTTAATTGGATTTGAACATTTGACAACTTTGCATTGTAATTTACAGTTTACAACCATTACGTTTATTATTGTTTTAAAACGCTTCCGCAAACTTTGAAAATTTTGATGTTACAGTTTTAGACCAAAATATGTTTTGAAATTCATATAGAGGTCTTCGTTATGTCTAATGATCTGAGATCCTGGTTTGTCACGTTCCCAAATTGTTAATTAAGTTCGAATTTCACATTAAATCTAAGTAAAAACCGAAATTGATTAACCTTAATCATTCTATTGATGATTGTTATCAGTTTCCATACGTTATGGTGTAATTAATTCGTCGAATTGAATCAAAAGTGAACCCAAGAGATGTAACCGTCAATGGTTTACATACAAATTTCACAATTCGATTAATACTACCACAATTGCACATTCCTAAACTTCCATCGGCACTTTTAGAAGATTTCTCATACAATCAATTGATCTAAGAAGCTGCGAAGAGAAGGATTAAGTTTTGGAGTGGCCGAAACTAGGGTTCTAAGTGAACTACATCGAATCAGCATCAAACGAGGTAAAAATCGACTTCTATACAAGCTAAATATACCGATTTAGAGAAACCCCATGTCAATTTCGATCCTTAACATCGAATTGTAAGAATTCGATCACTAGGGTTTATATCATAAACTGATTTGGGGGTTTCCGACTTAAGGTGTATAAAAATCGAATTAAACCTTTCAGAGAGTTTAGAAATTCATTCTTAAATGATAAACCCATATCAATTTTATCTAACAACAACGGGTACTAGGATTTCGATCTCCTACAGGCCATGTCATGTTTGTACATATTGTAATTAGGTTGGACACTATGCCAAATACTTGCCTACCTGCCAACTAAATTAAGCACCACAACAACCCCTCAACTGAATAGGTCATGCTTCAAATGTGGAAGCCCTGACCATTTCATAAGAAACTGCTCCAAAAACAACACCATTTCTAGGAAACGAAGCTATAGGGAGATCTTTCCAGATTGGGTCAACTAAGGCCAGGCTTGATGCGAACATCATCACAGTACGTTCCTTCTTAATAATCTATATGCATCAATTTTGTTTGATACCGGAACACATAAAAATTTTATTTCTCTTGAATTTGCTTCATTACTTTCATTTCCTACCGTAAACTTAGAAAATCCCTATTCCATTGAACTTTTCAATGGCAAATTGATCAAAGCTAAAGATGTCATTCAAGGATGTTCCTTGAACCTTAATGATCACTTTTCAATATCAATATTTTTCCTATCAGACTTTGAAGCTATATGTCATTGTCAGCATGGATTGGCTTTCAGAAAATCAAGCAGAAGTAGTATGTCAAAATAAGGTGATCCATATTCTGTTACCGAATAGTAACACACTCCTAGTTCAAGGTGAACGACCTGGCAGAAAACTTGGCATCATACCATCTATGCAACCTCAAAAATGCTTAAGGAAAGGTTATTAGGCCTTTCTAGCACATGTAATTGAAAACATCTCCCACAAAAGCGTATGAAAGATATTCCTATAGTCAAAGACTATCTTGAAGTCTTTCCTGATGACATATCTAGACTACCCCAAGTGAGACAAGTCCAGTTTTGTATTGACTTGACACAGGTGCACCACCTGTTGCTAAAGCGCCGTATCGCCTAGCACCATCGGAACAACAAGAACTATCAACTCAGTTGCAAGAACTCCTGGATATATGTTTCATTAGACCTAGTTTCTCACCCTAAAAACACCAATTATTTTAGTGAAAAAGAAAGATGGTACATTCAGAATGTACATCGACTACAGGGAACTCAATAAATTAACAATCAAGAACCGTTATCCATTACCTCGTATCGACGATCTATTCGATTAGTTGCAAGGTGCTACCTATTCCTCTAAGATCGATTTAAGGTTTGGATATCATCAGTTACGAATTCATGAAGACGATGTTCTTAAGACTGCTTTCAGAACTTGATACACGCATTATGAGTTTTTAATGATGCCTTTTGGGTTAATAAATGCACCTGAAGTCTTCATGGATCTAATGAATCGAGTATGGAGACCTTACCTGGATAATTTTGTGATTGTATATATTGATGACATTCTCATTTACTCCTGAACCCAACAGGAACATGTGCAACACTTGAAGCTGATTTTGGAATGCTTAGCACATGAAAAACTATATGCCAAATTTTTCGAGCGAGAATTATGGTTACAGGAAGTCCAATTTCTTGGACATGTGGTAAAGGAAATGGCATACAGGTGGATTTCAACAAGATTGAAGCGGTAAGACAATGGGAAACACCAAAAATCCCAACAGAAATTCGTCAATTCTTAGGGTTGGCAGGTTATTATCTGCGATTCATTAAGAATTTTTCAAAAATAGCGTTGCCACTGGCTACCCTGACTCAGGAAAATTAAAAGTTTATATGGGGTTATCAACAGGAGGAGGCGTTCTAACTATTGAAATACAAACTCTTCAAAACACCTATACTCGCACTACTGAAAGGCACATAAGACTTCACGGCATATTGTGATGCTTCTCATCAAGGCCTTGGGTGCGTGATAATGCAGAAAGACTAGGTGATTTCTTATGCTTTTCGACAACTAAAAATACACGAGAAGAACTACACCACTCATGATCTAGAACTTGGTGCAGGTGTGTTTGCCCTTAAGGTTTGGAGACACTACCGATACGGAAAAAAGGTACTTTATACACTGACCAAAAAAGTCTCCAACACATTCAAGATCAAAATATGTTAAACACGCGACAAAGGCTATGGGCGGAACTTCTAAACAACTATGATTGTGAAATCTGATACCACCTAGGTAAGGCAAATGTCTTAACCGATGCCTTGAGTCACAAAGAACGAGTCAAACCCTTACGTGTGAGATATTTGGGAATGACTATCCAAAGAAGTCTGATTCCTCAAAAAAGAGAGGCTCAACATCAAGCCTCACAAACAACAAACTACCAAGATGAAGAGCTACGAGGGTTAGACAAACAATTGAAACCAAAACTGATGGAGTGTTGTATTTCAAAAGCCGAATGTGGAATCCCCTACTCGATATCATCGAACCAATCTTCTCGGATGAGGCGCACAAATCCAGGTATTCTGTTCATCTGCGTGGCGACAAAATGTATAAAGACCTTATAAAAAAACCATAGAAGAATATGTAGATAAAGGTTTAACGTGTCCCAGAGTCAAGGAGGAACATAAACGACCTTCTAGGATATTGTAACAACCGGAAATTCCCATGTGGAAATGGGAACATGTCTCTATTGATTTTATCACCAAATTACCCAGAACAACACATAATCATGATTCAATATGGGTTAGTGTTGATTGTCTTACAAAATCGGCACATTTTTTACCATTCCAGGAAGACTATTTTATGGATCGATTAGCCAAAATCTACAACAACGAAATTGTGTCTTGACATGGAGTACCACTCTCAATCATCTCCGATAGAGATAGTCAATTCATGTCACGGTTTTGGCAAACTCTTCAAAATGCTCTGGGTACACAAATCAATATGAGCACAGCTTATCATCTACAAACAGATGGGCAAACCGCACACACAAATCAAACTTCGGAAGATATGCTTCGTAGCTGTGTGATTGATTTTGGTGGTAGCTGGGATACTCATTTTCCATTAGTTGAATTCTCATACAATAAAAATTATCATACCAATATCCAATGTGCTCCATTTGAACCCCATTGGATGCAAATGTCGATCTCCCATTTTTTGGTCTGAGATAGGCAAAAGTCACATCATTGGCCCAGAGTATATACAACAAACTACTGACAAGACCACCCTCATTCGTGAACAAATTAAAGCAACACGTGATCATCAAAAGAGTTATGCTGACAACAGACGGAGACATCTTGAAATTCAGGTTGGCGATAAAGTTATGTTTAAAGTCTCTCCCTGGAAATGTATCTTCATATTCGGGAAACGAGGAACCAAGATTTATCGGACCATTCACATTTCTTTAAATAATTAGAACGATAGCATAGAGGTGACCTCAGAACTTAGTAACATCCATGATGTGTTTCATGTATCGAATCTAAAGAAGTGCTTATTTGATGAATCATTAATTGTATTTCTTGAAGAAATCAAGATTGACGGTAAACTTCAGTTCACTGAAGAACCGGTGGAAGTTGTGGATCAAGACGTCAAAGTGCTTAAGCAAAGCTGAATCCCAATTGTCAAGGTCAGATAGAACCAATGCTTTCATAACCGGACCGGACCGGACGTTGAACCGGACGTCTTACTGGTTACTGGTTGGACCGGTTAGACCGGATTCACGAACCGAACGACGTAATAAATATATAAAAAAATTCAAAAAATATATATAATTATAATCACATTTAAACAAACATAATTACTATTCACACAAACATAATCATTTTTTAAAAAAATACAAGGTTTGATTGTAATGTTATATTTTTTCGATTTTGGTTTAAAAAAAGAAAAAAAACTTGTTTCCCATCCCACATAGGTTTACATCTCTTTCCTTTCCTAACTTCTCATCCCACGTTGGTGAGAGCACAAGAAAAAACCTTCATCACCTTCCTATAAAAAGAAGAGAGAAGGCACAATTTATATGAAAAAGCTAGCATTTCAACCACTTGTTTGGTTTTAATGGTTTATTTTTTAGATTTTAGTTTAAAAAAAAACTACAACCGGTCCGACCAGTGGTCTGGTTCCCGATCCGACCGGTCACCCGGATGGCCGGCCGGTTCTCTTCTGAGCGGTTCATCTGCTTATTTTGGGCCGGTCTATTGGCCGGTTCCTGAATATACATGGGAACATGAGGATCATATGAAATAGAAATATTCACATCTGTTTTCATAAACAATCAACTCTTAATAAGTCTCATTCAAATTTCGGGACGAAATTTCTGTAACAGGAATGGACAATGACATTACTGTTCCTTATCGCGAGGTAATTTCCTAAATAAATTAAAGAATTAATTATTCAAATTAATTTAATTATGATATACATAAATATACACACATGTAAATGTACGTATATATGCAAGGAAATTACAAGAAGGAACAAATTCCAAAAGACGTTACGCAGAATTGCCGAATTACCTAAAATATCGATAAAATTGAACAAAACCAAATTCAAAAGTCAAAATTCACTTAATATCTTTTATATAAGAAATTAAAGTGAAATATATCAATAACATAGCTAAATTAAAGAATCCCTAGGTTTAATAAGTTAAACCGCGAAATTTGCGAAAAGGGATTTGGTATGCGTAATTCGCAAATTCTTAACATCCCGAACTTTCTAGTCATATTATATTCCTAATGAGATGTAATTGGAAGTATAACAATGATGGTTAATCAAATGTAGCAATTCCTGTAGAAACACGCGAAAAAGTAGAACAAACGATCGTGAAAAATTGCAAAATCTTAAAACCTTAAGCCTTTTCATGAAGATATTTTGAGTAAAAATATCTGATAAAGCTTGTTCAGGAAGCTATTCCACTATAAAATCAAAATTTGACTTTCTTAAGTCAACTTTTCACACTAGATTCACCCAAATTCGATCAGAGCTCTTCTTCCTCACTTCTAAAGCTATATAACACCTCTAAACATCATAAAAAATCAATCTCAGCTCGTGATCAAGTCCATGAATCAAGAAAATCAAGAAATTAACCTTGAAAGTGTGATTTTGGGATAAATTCATATAAATGTAATCAATTTTAATTTTGTTCCAATCAAGTCACTCAAACTCTTTTTTTGTCCCGATTAAGTCATTCAAATTATTTTAGTGTTTTAATCCGATGTTTTTAACCTAAATAGCAAGTAATACATGTTGATATAAGTTTGAGTGAATATTTTTTTTTTTAAAAAAAAAAGATGACTTGGTTGAATCAATGCTTATTAATTGTCAATTTTTTGTTCTTTGTTATATATTAATTAAAATTAAGAATTATTTATTTAAGTGAGTCATTTTTTAAAGAAAAATTATCCACTCAAACTTATACCAACATGTATTACTTACTATTCAGGTTAAAAACATAGGATTAGAACATTAAAATAACTTGAATGACTTGATTGAACAAAATTAAAAATTGGTTACATTTCTATGAAGTTTTTCGTATGATTTTTGGTGGGTTTTCGACTTCAATCTTGAATCAGTAAGTTCTAACCTTTATTCTTGAATATAATAGCTTTATATAGCTTAAACAAAGGTAAATAATCTTTGGCTAAGGACTGGAAACTATCAGATCTTTAAAAACCATAAAAGGGCAATTTTGTCTAAAAACACGTATTTTCAAAGTGGTCCAAATCATTATTTGTTTTCACCCAACTCTAAATATATGTTAAATATTAGGATATGTGGATTTTGACACGGTAAAAGTATCAAAAAATCAGTTTTGACATGCAAAGTTTGCCTGTGGCACACTAGAATTGGCCTCGCGGCCCCTACGGCACATTAACTTGACCCGCGGCCCCTGCGCGGCACATGGACTTGGCCCCGCAGCCCCTGTGACACTAACATGCGACACTCATGACCGAGCCACCGGCCCAGGCCATCGAGCCGCCAACTCTTACTCAAACCTCCACCGGACCGCTGGGGCTAGCAGGAATCTGACCAATCCTGTTGAGAAGAAATATTCTCGTGCATATTCCGTCCAGAAACCCTGCTTTTCCTATTTTCGCGTTCGGAACTCCGTTTCGCGATCCTATTCGCAATTCGGTGATCCGATTTTGATAAATGGACTTATTTTTAATCAATTCCGCGTTCTGGACTCAATTTTTCCATCTGTTTCGCAATCCAGCGACCTGATTTCAGTTGGGAAACTGATTAAAATTGCAATTACAACATGATGTTCGGTTTTCGCGTTGATTTTCAATACAAAACCTTTTTCAATAAATTTTGCATTCCGGACTCCATTTTGTGGTATGGTTTGCAATACAACAATCAGATTTTAGTCTGGAAGTTAATTCAGACTCTGATTTCAACACAAAAGGTTGATTTTGCATAAATTTTGACGAAACAATCATGGAAATCCAATTATTGATAAAAATCTATGGTTTTAAATATATAAATCAACGGATTATCGTATCAAATCGATTCTAAATACATACGAAGTTCCAGATCAACTCGATGATTCTATTTAGAATATCCATGACACTGAAAGTCAAGGAATATTTTGATAAACCAAATTATGCACAAATAACTCATTGAAACTAAACCAATTGCAGAATTAGACCCAAGGAACTAAAACACCACATTTGAGCACTGTTTATTGCTTTTTCAACAATCTAGGTGAGTTTCATAATACCCCTTTTCTTTTCAATGTTTACAGACATCTGGGGCCATTTTATTGCAAATTTTCCAAACGTATGATATGTTAGTAATATCTGCATGACTGCTTGTATTGCGGATGACATGCGATGGTTGTAAGGTATCTGTATGTTATATCAAAAGTCTTCATATATCGAACTGTATATAGTAAACCCATGTGGGGCCGAACGAGTAGAAAAATATAGTACTATCGGGATGACAACCTCATTTGCTGGGAGGATTGCATCTCTCCTGGTGCGAATGCTTGTCATTGTTTCCAATATCTGCTTAGGGTAGTGAGACATTAAGAATGAGGCACAGATATTTACCCTCAGGTAATATCACACCATTTTCATATAAGTCTGAGGGGAACTAGATATGGGTCACATAAACATTACAATTGTGTCAATGCGTACCACTGACCTTACTTATCATATCATCTTGTTTCTAGTCATTATTATGAAGTCACCAGTTTATACTGATTTTCAAACTTTAAATCTTTTACAGGCAAACAGTGACGATTGATGAGAGTGCACTTACTCACATATTTTGGGTAGGATGTGGACTTATACGAGTACATCGGTTTGTAAACAATAATTGAAGTGTCATGTATAATACTTTTAGATAATATATGTGTTTTGATACCATTTCAAGTAATGTTTCACCCCATCTCTGAAACATCACATCTATGCTTCCGTAAATCTTCAAATCATCGCAGTGACATCATCAATGACATTATCAGGTGACGAGAGGTGAGGGTGTGACAGTTAAAAGCTTTTCCAAACACTTTTAAAAAGCTAATCCAAACAACTTATTAACTTATTGATTATTTAAATATCAAAATCCAATCCAACACATTTTTAAAAACTTCATTTTAACAAGTCATAAGTTTATAAGCAATTTTAACAAAAAGTTCTTTTGAAGTTAAATAAGAAATCTCAAATATGCTCTTACTTTTTTAATGTGTTATTTTTTTAAGTTTGTTAACTTTTTCAATTAAATTATTGAATATTCTTTTTTCTTTCGAAAATAATTAAATTTTATTTACTGTTCTAATAATGTGTAATTATCGGGTCATTAGGTCACAATGTTTTCAATTCTTTTCTCTGTATATGAAATTTGAGATAATCGATATTTGAATATTTGAAATTTTAGATACGGATTTGAATACTAAATCAAAATTTTAAAATGACAATATATATATATATATATATATAAATATAATATGATATCTTTAATTTATAAAAAACGACTAAATAAATAGAAAATCAATTTTATAAATATTTATAAACATATAAATTTAATATTGTGAATTTCTGTTAAAAATTTGTTAATTTTCAAGCAATAAAAATAATTATTTATATATATATATAGGGAAAGGATAAAAAAATAACTCACTAAATATGCAATAACCGAAATAACCCGTCAAGATCAAGTTAAATCTTCGAATTTTTTTAACATCATTGTAAACACATTTAAAACACTTTATTGACGGGTTATTTCGGGTTATTGCACATTTAGTGGGTTATTTTTTTTATTCTTTCCTATATATATATATATATATCATACCTTTTGAAGCAGGTTTAAAAAAAGACAAACAAAACGGCTAAGGAGACTTGAACCTCTGACCTTAGAGGAAGAAGACCCTAATTTTTCACTTGTTCCACTACACCAAAACAACTTTTGTTTAATGTTTTACTTAAAACAAATATAGACGCACCAAACATCATAAATGAAGAAAAAACTTTCCCAATCATGGTCCTTGTGGATCGGATCATCCAACCCATAATCGCAACAACACAATTGCAATCTATTCACCCATTTTGGTTTGTGATTTTGTGGCATTGTTGAGAAAAAGATGGCTTTTCCCATGGTACTAATTGAAGTAAAGAGCCCCCAATTAAACAACTTCAAATCACTATGACACTATTCATCAATTAATATTGTATAGACAGGTAATTTGTAGGTCTTGGTGCATATACGAGCTTATTTAAGATGAAAATCGAAATAGACACAAGTTGATAGAAGATGTAGGACCATAAGTGGAAATTAGAACCTAGACAAGTTGATAGAAGACAAGGAGCCAAAAGTAGAAATTTGGATTTTCCAGGACTATTACAAGATCCCTTAGCAGTTCGCCAGACAATACAGGAGCCACGCCAAAATCCTAATCTACGTGTTGAGTTTAAGAATTACCATACTTGATAACGGTTAACTAGCCATATCCTTAGCGATCTATTGTCTTTCAACCAGAAAGCCTCTACCACTTCCTCCAACACGCATGTTGGGAGGCTGCCCTTGGCCCACGTGGAGGTAATTATTCAGAAGGGCACATTGGAAGGAGATGACTAGGCGGCTGAATTTGAGGGATTATACTTAGTGAAGTGAAGTGCGGTGCGGTGCGCACACACACATAATCGATAATATGGAGAAGAGAGGATGCATGTGGGAAGTGTTTTTGATAAAAATTATGTGATCTTAATTTTATTAAATCCAAATTTAATAAGAAATGGGAAAAAAAAATTTTACTTATGAAAGTATTGAATTATGAGAATTAAACAAGAAATGTGTTAAGAATACTTAAAAACAGCTAAGGGTCTTTATATTCCAATTCAGTGAAAATGACAAGTATTTTATATCAATGTTGTAGAAATCGGTAGTCGCTAGTCGGTCAGTGGGGTGGGGACTAGGGATTAATCGGGATTATTTAGGATTAATCGGCCAACTAATCGGCCTAATCGGATAGTCTGGCCTAGTCGGCCTTAAGGGACTAACGATTAATCGGCCTAGTCGTGGATTTTTACAACCATGATTTATATTATGATCAAAGAATATGCAATATCGATCAAGGATATTTAACAGATAATGTAAGAAATAACATAATATAATTATATTATTTTGATTGAAACAAGTAAATTTGATTGAAACATAAATAGTCACTCACATAGCCACATGCTGCGGTAGACTATAATTAAAACCCACGTGTTACGGTATTACGCCATCATGTGATTTTGATTAATGCAAGTAAAGTCACGCCCTGCAGGTCGTAATATAAAGAATTTAGAAACTAATTTAATAGGAAAAATATAATAAAAGTAAATATGGCATCACAGAAGTTTACAAACTTCATTAAGTACACAAATGAACGTTTGAGACTTAGAGGTTCCAACAAATCAACAATGTAGTTATAGAGATCAACACATAGATTTAAAAAACAATTATATAATAGTACTCACTCTTAAGTCGGTGCAAAATAAAAAAAAAATAGGTTAAAACATATATTATTTATAGTAGATAAGTTATATTGAAACATTAGTAACTGAAAGAGGTTAAAATCAAAATATTAGAAGACTATAATTTTGAGAGAGAAAAAACTAAGAAAAAAAATGAAACATAGAAGGTTAGAAGACAAGGATTGAAACAAAAGCCAGAAACCACTACACCAACATTTGCAATTTGATGAAAAGATTTTTCTGGCAGCAAATAGTGACAAAATTCTAATTTTAAAATCAAATATATTGCAAGATATGTTGTCAGGAACAGAGCGTTAAGGGCTTAAATAAGGAAGTTTAAATTATAGGCACACGGTAAATTTGAATTTCTATCAAATGCTTATAGTGAAGATCGCTTTTGGTTGATTGCGGTTGTGCTTTACCTGTTTCCTTAGTTAGTCAGGTATTGGAGGACCACATGATCTACCAAGTGAGTGAGTTCCCACGGTCATTTAAAATAATATTCTTGGGTTTGTGAATAAGCACAGTATTGAAAGAAATGGTTTAAGTTACAATGCATGCAATTGCAAGCCCTTCTAATCTAACAAACTCTCACAACAAGAAAATAAAACAAAAATGCCTGAGATGATCCCCTTCCTCATTTGAACATATTGCACAGCACAACTGCTCTATACCTTCAGAAGACAGGACACAACATAATACAAGCATTAGTAGATATACATTACTAACTATAACAATCGACGAAACTATACCTCTTTATTTGTATATGCACAAGACCAATTTAGTCAATATGAAAAATGCATAAACAAATCATCAATTTGAATAAAACAACAGTATTTCCTCTCTTAGAATTTCACGATAAGTTTACCAATTTACCAATAAATTTAAGGGTTTCAACATTGTTAGCTTGAAAGGTTGGTGGGTTGAATTGTGAAACACAAATACGACCCATATACTTATTCCTGTCAAAGACATCAACCTTAACCAGGACACGCTTAAAATCATGTAACCTACTAACCCAAACACTACCCGTTTAAACCATTATCTAAACAAGTGAAACAAGCTGGCAAGTTGTAAACAGGCTGACAGGTTGTGATCAAATTATGAACATGTTGAACCGGTTGTCAAGGTGTAACAAATGGGTTAAATAAGTCTTTAGACGAGTTGGCTGCTTAATTAAACAGTTAAACATATCAACCCAAAGTGTCAATTTCAGTCCAAAAGATTCCTTAGTTTTCTTTATATAGAAGGGTATTTGTAGATATTTAACAATCAAATAGTGGAACTTTTTTGGGCCAGAAGGTGTCATTGTAATTTGTTGAAAAAGCTGTGAAATTTTACATATGCATAGAACAAAAAACACTTGTAATTTTACCGTTCACTGTTTCTTATGCAATATCTATAGTTTTCAAACAGCCATATTGCTGAAAAACACCAAAGAAAACTAAACTTGGTTCATTAACATGCCTATTGCATAACAGAAAGACTGTTGATTGCATGTTCAACAACAACCAAATTATCAAGAAAAACAGAGATAAACATACCATTAACTAGTAGCAGAATCAGATTGTGATTCTGAATGTGGTGGACCTGATGGCAATGCCAATCCATTCCCATTAGGGGGCAGCTTTGACAGAGACGGCGGTTGTTGTAAACCCCCCAAAGCCCGTCCTCGAGTGCCAAACAACTGCTTCCTCAAAACATCATGCAAATGACCAAACAACTCTTTCTTCAATGATTCAAATGCCAGATCTAATCTCTCCAACTGTTCCATCGCATTCTTGTTATACATAAACAAACCATAATACAACTCAAAACTATCACTCGATGTGTTCTCCACCAAATCCAACAATCTCTCGTACCCTTTCGTGTTAATGGGGGTACTATCCAAATTCAACTTTTCCAAAACCCTCCCTACTGTATGGGTTATAAACTGAGACTCTGCAGCATGCTGATCATGTTCAGCACATGTCATCTCCTTCATTATACACCCTTCTCTAGCAAAAGCATCAAGAAACTTCTCGCATCTAGAAATCCTAGACTCATCACTACCAATCCTAACTTTGTCATACACAAATGGAAGATCTTTCCAGCTATGTTTACCACTTTCAGGCCCAAACATTGGATGTGTACACAAAATGTCAAAATCCGAAGGCAGTATTTGCAAAAACAAATCCTTAGCAAATTCTTTTACAGATAAAACATCTACAAACAACGTGCTACGTTTCAGCCTTTGTAATGGCAGTGATCGAAGGACTTTATCAGTTGAAAGAATTGATGTGCAGAGTAAGATTACCTCCGGGTGTTCTTCGCAGAGGTCGTCGGCGTTGGAGTAAAATGAGACGCCGAGATCGCCGGCGACGGCGGAATAATCGGTGCGCGAGTATGCTAACACGTTGTGGCCCTGCCGGACGAGCGTTTTCGCAAGGAATTGGCCAAAGTTGCCAAACCCTACAATGGCGATTTTGAGGGTTTTGGATTTGGCGATGCGGTCGGAGAGTTTGGATTCGTAGTCGAAGGGTTGTGCGGCGTCGATTGCGAAAATTTGAAAGCTTCTACGGAGGCGTAGGGTTTTGGGGCTTTGGAGATGAGACGGTGGTGACGGTGGCTGACGGTGGGAAATTGAGACAAGGTTGTAGCGGTTGTGCCGGAGACGTTGGTGGCCGGAGAGGCTGGGGATATTGGATATTCGCGGAGAAATGGAAATCATTGTCCGAGATAGGGATTTTGACTTTTCCGGCGACGGTTGACTGAAAGGAGCCGGAACCGGTAGCTATTATATATTATTATTTATATTTAAATTTCTATTTCGTAACACCTTCAAGGTTCCTTTAAAGAATGTCATGACATCACGATGTACAATTCCATATTTCCATGTTTCGTGTTTTTATTGTTGCTAAAATCAGACCGGACCGTCTGTCATATTGGTCAGATCGAAAACAGTTTGGGATAACCGGCTAAAAATAAGTTCTTAGAATCGTTCCTAGTTGAATTGGCCAGTTACCAATCAGACAGGTTGAACCAGATGTGTTGAGTATATCATCAATTATAGGTTAAAACCTATGAGCCCTAATCGTAGATAATCAATCATATTATGAACATAAACATTAAATTAATAAAACTTACTTTGTAGGATTCAATGATTTTGGATATGATGGTGTCATAAGGATTTGAAATTCTTAGACTACCCGCAATGCTAAAGGTTGCATTTACTACATACGTTCTAGTTATCACTGTCACATCATTTTTTACACATCCTTTCCACATGCATCCTCTCTCATCTTTTTAACTCCAACGCATCATTCTCATATACATCATCCTTCTTTCACATCCTTTCCACCTTCTCTCTCTGCACTTGGTTGCACTTCCGGAAGTGCAAAGTGTGAGAACTGCAGAGCACTCCATTGCATCCTTTAGATATGTGGCTGTCCACGTGGGACATACACATGCCCTTACGGGCGCATTGGAGAGAGTCTTAGTGTTTTTTATTCTCTAGAATTCTTGCATGCATATAAGGGAAATATTAACCCTATTTATCCTTACTATTATAGTATCATATCCATTAAATAATCTTTATGCAAGTATAGGGACTAGTTTTGCCATTTGGAAAAACATAATTAAATGGTAAGGCCCAGTGTTTTAATGACCGGACCGGACCAACCCGTTGAACCGGTCTGGCCAGGAATCGGACAACTAACCGGTCAGAAATTGATTTCTTAACCGCTAGCTTGCAAACCGGGCGGTTCACGTTCCAACAGGGTTTAACCGGGAACCGTAACAAACGGTCAAGCCATTTTTGAAAGCGTGAATAAAACCCAAGTCCCTTTCACTTTATATAAGGGAGAATGGCAAGCTAATACCTTCTTTGGGGCGATGTGAGATGAACACTTAAAGTTGAAAAACATTATAGGTGATGTGGGATGGGATAACTGGATAAGTATCATAGTGCAACAAAAATTATAAGCTTTTGGGCGATGTGGGATGAACAATTAAGGTTGAAAAACATTATAGGTGATGTGGGATGGGATAAGTATCAGAGTGCAACAAAAATTATAAGTTGATGCTTAACATATTCTACCTAACACATGGATTTGACTGCACATATACATATAATACATATATATCTTATATAATAGTTATGATGTTATCTGGTTCTTAAATCCGGTCCGACCGATCCGACCAGTAAACCGGTAAGATAACCAGTTCGATGTCCGGTCCGGTCATGAATACATTGGTAAGGCCATTATTCGTGACATCTCCAACATTTTTCCACTTGGCCAAATAACCAATTAACATGAGTTTTCTTTAAGTTTTGGTCAAGTTAAACATTCATCAAGTTTTAAGTTAAAACAATAGCATAAAAATACAGTCGTTGAATTTCAGTCAACTCTAGACCTTCATTAATTATACTAAAGTCTTAAAGTAAAACAATTACTTTTAAAACCAAAAAGACAATATATTCTTTAATATACAATATTAATTTGTACAATTCGTTGTTAATCGGACCAAACAACCTAGACCCAGTGAAGCCCAATAAAAATTACGCCCACCTAAGGGCTTCATGATGTTTAAACCCATTTAAACTGGTAGACTTTGCTTTATAAGTCGTCATGCAACTTATTGACACCTTACGAAAGAACATACAATTAACCGAAAAAGTGACAGATGGTTACTATAGAATATGCGTCATATAAGAAATGATTACTATCTAATACAAATGCTATCATTAATATTCAGTTAAAACTCAATACAAAAAATTTAACGTGGAATGCATGTGCCTGACTAATAAAACCATGTTTAACATGCTTTTGTCACGTTTTTGTTTAAAGAATTACCAAAGTTTAAACTCAAGTAAAAAGTCTTATTATTTATTTAATTAAGTATATTGATAACATCATATAGGCTAGAACGATGCTTGCTACACGGAAAAAAAACATTAAATTAGCTAAACGGTTAACCATGTGACTTTAATTCATTTAAGACATAATTATTCATTATATAAGTTATGATCTAACGAAATAATGATCAGAATGATAAAATATTAACATTATTTTATACTAACTCTTGAAACTATTCCAACAATTATATGTGACAAATGCGCAAGTTACGGGAAAATCCATGTTAATTGCACAATAATAACGTATCTCAACTTAAGGAAGTGGTGGTGTTAAGGTGCTTTGATAACACACATCACGATTCACGACTCTTAAAGACCTACTTGATAGTGATCCCTAGAAACTAAAGCCGTGACTCATGATTGATAGCATTCGGTTACACTTCGACCTCCGGTGATCAATCACTATGCATGACAAAAGGGACCATCACCGGTAGCAGAGATTGTGGTTGGTAGTTGGTGACCTGATGATCCTCTTCTCCTGAAAAAAGAAAAAAATGTAAGTAACCAACAATCTAGAACCCCATCTGGTTCCTTGTTATATGATACTTGTTCTTGACCAGATTCATTAATGATGTTCATGTGTGGAATTGGATTCATGAAATCTCACTTTTGTTACAGATCGGGTCGTTTACAAACCAATCTAGTGTTTGGATTTGAAACAAGTGCAAATCGTTTCTATTATAGGCTCAACGAGTAGCTAGAAGCCACGAGACTACTATGATTGAATGGGTCGGTCAAATATATTTCTCTTAAGTCTCGGGTCAACCAGTCAAAATCTGAGTAATGCGGTCAAAGTGTTGTCAACATGGTCAAAACTGGTTAAACCGATAAGATCTGGTCAACAGCGAGTTCAACATGCTTGGTTATGTTCTTCATTCAAAAATCAACCGTGTTGGATTACTCGGATCTCGAAATGAGTTTTCGGCTATCATAAGCGAGTTCACGTTCGCAAACCGGCCTGAAAGGTATAACCACATGCCGAACTTTTTATTGTGTTTACATTATTAACTCATTAGATTTGTGATAAACGTAAACGATACAATCGGCATAAATTTCGTAAAAAACATATTTACAATTAAGGATAAATGTGTTATTTAAAGAAACCGAGTGATATGATTAATGAGAGACAAGCAATAAACACAAGAAGGATAAAACCGAGAAATTACAACATTACAAATTTCATATAAACAACTAGATAATGTAATTGTTTAACCTATGAATATAACAACAGATAAATTTCACAAAAACGAAGCTATTTTACACGTATTGCTTATTACATTTGGATAATTTAGATATTTGCTTATAAAACAACTAGTAATAAAAATTTGGACTTTATTATTATGACACTTGTAACTTAAATGTTTCATATACACATTTGAGCATGAAATATATAAATGATTCTTATGTAAGGATGAGGATTTTTCCATGTGTTGGTTATTTTAAAAATAAGGAACGTTGATTAAACTTGGGTACACGATAAGAAACTTATTGTATAAAACCTGAAAACAAGTATTTTGACTACAAGAGAGATTTTAGACTATACATGTTATATACGAATATATACAAAAAGGACGTTAAAATATAACAACACGCAAAATGTATATATACTCCACATTAACAAGTATTTTAAACATATATAAGTCACCATGTTAAGATAATTACTAGTAAATTGGATATACACTTATATATTGAATAACAACGACTTGGATGTGACAAGTATATTTTGGGCAACAATAAACTCTGTTACAACATATAATACATATATAAGTTAGGGTATGTTTAATATCTTTATTCATAAATATAAAATAATAATATCAAGTTTGTGGACTAAGATTATATATACTAATGTTCAAGCAGGGCCAGCTCAAGCATTGTTGAGGCCCAAAGCAAAAAAAAAATTATGAGGCCCTTTCGACAAAAAAAAAAAAAGAAACAAACTAACCTGCAGGCTGTAGCCATATCAACAAACTATGCCTTAAGTGAACAAATTTCAAGCAAAAGGATCTCTAAATCTAATCAACATTAATTAATCAAATAAGCAGCCCTGAATCAAAACAAACTAAGCCTTAAGCCAACATATAACAAGCAAAATAACCCATAATTCTAATCAACACTAATTAATCATATAAGCAGCCCTAATTCAAAACAAACTATGCCTAAAGTCAACAAATAACAAGCAAAATGACCCCTAAATCTAATCAACACTAATTAATCAAATGAAAAGTAGCAGCCCTAAACCAAATGAAAATAAACCTTAATTCATCAAATAACAAGCAATTACCCCTAAATTTAATCAAATAACAAGCAGTGAAGAACCGATGTTACCAGTCGTCCGGTAGAGCAAAAGAAGAGAAGAACCACTGAACCAGTTCCAAGCCGTTAGGCGTGAAGACTGAAGAACCTGTTAACGACAAGCCTGAGATCGTGTGAATGGTGTTATACTGTGATTCCAGTTCCAAGCTTCCAGACTAGATATTAGATAACCTGAGACTTTGAGAGTTTGAGATAGCGAGATTGCACAATTGTGAATCGTAAACGATCGGTGATGGCGATTGCCGAGTGCCGAGTGCCGAGAGGCCCGAGATATAGACTGAAATACACACACAGATCGAAAAATCATGATCGGTGATTCGAAACCGTCTCCTTGTTTCCATCCTTAACGATTTCCTTCTCAACGTCTCCGTCTCGTCTCCTGCGCTCCCCAACCTTGCTGCGCCTGTGTCTATTTTTTTGCCCTACGTTTCCATTTCCCCCCTTTTGAGTTTTGAACTCCATAGATTGAGGTGAGGATTTCCTTCCAGACTAGAATGCCCCGCCTTTTCTTTTTCACCCATTCGGGCCTAGCCATATTTTTAAAGCCCAATGCGTTTTTCAAGCCCAATAACCGAATACATATCTAATAAGCCAAATACGAGGCCCTTTGTATTTTGGAGGCCCTAAGCCCTAGTTTGGGCTGCTTGGCCCATTGGGCCGACCCTGTGTTCAAGAATAACAATTATAATCATACTTGATCAAATAAATAAACGAGTCTTTCTGCAAGTATTTAATACACACTATTGACTCGCTTAGACATGAATCAACTAAATCAAGTTAAGTAAGGATACGTTAGGTCATGTGATGGTAGTTGTGTCGAATAATAACAAATAAACCATGTTTAGAAGGTTAATTCTCATAGTAAATAACGTTTAAGATCGGATGATTCTCGTAAGAGAAAAAAAATTAGCTTATGCAATGACTGCTTATAGTCTGATATTGCAGTTATTCTTATGAGCAGGCCGTTGATACAGCAGTCACGGTATTGAAAGAAGATGGAATGGATGCAATCAAGCTGGAAGGAGGTGCACCATCAAGGATTTCAACTGCAAAACACATTGTTGAGGCCGGAATTGCAGTTATGGGACGTGTAGGGTTGACCCCTCAAGCCATTAGCCCATTAGTGTTCTTGGTGGATTTAGACCTCAAGAGAAGAATTTCTTAGTCCTGTCAATGTCCCTAATTTCCCGTCTAATCTAAAGAACCAAGTTGTTTGACTTTTAAGGTCAAACTTATGGCTTCTTTTGCTCAAAATTGATATGTGTTCCTCAAATATAATAATCAAAGCATATGACCAACCAGTAACGGACTCAAAAAAATTTTTCGTAGGGGACGAAATTTTTTATGATCATTTAAGGATCTAGTTTAATAATTTTTTTTCTCTTTTTTCAGATCTAGTTAGGTCGAATCGGTTTGGGTCATGTTAAAATAAGACAATTAAACTAAATTTCATATGTAAAAGTATAAGAAAAATACAATACATCTAAAGTTGTTCGTATGCCTAGCATAATAGGTGGGTTGGGTAGAGTTAGGTAACAAGTCAAAACGAGTGCGGGCTAGGATGAGTGCATGTTAACATGAGTTTTAAGCAAAATCAGTTTGAATTTAAATGAGTCATTTTAAAAAATATCATTTTTTTTCAACTTAAGGTGAATTGTAACTAAACAAATAGTTTAATTGAATAATTTTTAGTTATTTTCTCATCAAATTTATTATTAATTATTCTTATTCGTTTGAATCCATTATATTCACATAATTTTTAAGTTATCCATCTTGCAACGTATTTTGTTAAGGTGTTA
Organism: Mikania micrantha; assembly: GCA_009363875.1. Classification (NCBI taxonomy): domain Eukaryota; kingdom Viridiplantae; phylum Streptophyta; class Magnoliopsida; order Asterales; family Asteraceae; genus Mikania; species Mikania micrantha. The sequence goes on from CM018693.1 coordinate 61,658,589, forward strand.
CCATCTCAACCCATTTTATGTTATAGTTTTGCCCATTTCTATCTAAAATACAATAATTGTTTACCCAATCTATGCATTTATCTTGTTATGAGTTAAGATTGTCAGACCTAGTTGATTTCTACTTGGTTTTATTTTTTAAAATCTATCCAAAACAATATCTATTGAGACTTTTTAGGTAACTGTGACATCCAGTACAAGATCGTCCGGCAAGTCCATACGGTATGTGTACTTTCAATAGTTACCATGTGTAAATACATGTTTGTGAACAGTACTTGTATTAACAGAATTCAAAATACAAGAAACAGTTGTACGTATTTATGTGTAAACTTAAATGTCGTAAGTACAACACTTATTATAAACAATAGTTGTTAGTATTTAGGTGAAAACCTAAGTACAGTTAACACAACTAATCAAGATAAACAATAGTGTTTAAGTGAATAACAAGAACAAATCGGTTGCGATCTGATATCTATAGATGACAGGAATCAGATGGCCGACAAATCAGTGTGAAAACAATGTGAAAACAGGATGTTTAGTTGAGTCTGTTAGTGAGGAAACACAATTCAAACACAATTTGCAGTGTTATTTCAGAATAGAGAACTAACAGTGTGTTTGCGTGGGTGACGATTCACACAAACATATCTGTGAGTTTAACGTTCTGAAATAATGACTGAAAAGTAGAAAACAAAAGTCGGAAAGCAAAACCATCGTCGTATCCGTTCGGGTGACGATTCGAACGAATACGCGCGATGGCGACGCGATCTAACGAAACGTAAATGAAATACGACACGAACAAGAATAAATTAAGAGAAATAAAATATTTATTATTTTACAATTTTGAAACTCATCAAAAATAATTAAAACAACTCTTTTTGATTTAAAACACGTAAAATATGCGTTACGTTCCGGAAACGCAACGAAAACGCGAACCGAGCAACTGAAACGAACCCAAATATCCCCGGGGTATATAAGCACCAAATGAGGGTGTTTTTCCTCATTTCTTGGCAGCCACTCTCTCTCTAAAACCTAATCCACGAACCTCTCTCTCTAAGGATAACAGCTCTTCAAATCACGATAACTTGCTCGTTTCTTGACGAATTTGGGCGTTCTTGGTGTCCACGCGTAGCTCTCAACATCCTTTACAAGGAAGTACAACAGATCTAGAGTTTCAACCAGCCAAATCCGAGGAAAAGAAATCACGGGAAATAGGGTTTTGTGTGTGTGTTGTTTGACCATGAGTCTAACCGGTTTATACTCACATTCCACGACCTCTACACCCTCGAGAACAGCTCACATCTACTGATAATCATCGAAAGCTAGAGTCAATAACCTTAAAAGAATCGATGATGATGATGATGATGGCGAAGGCATGACAGGTTCGGATAGCTGTTGGGTCGCGCAAGAAAAGGGGTCGCCGAACCCTGAAACTAGCCGAACATCTTGCTGGCTAGTAAGGGTGGCGAATCTTTGTCACTGCCGAACCCACGAACCTTCATCCTCCAAGCGAACCCTCCTCAAGTCACGAACCCATGGCCGCATAAACACCAAACCTCCATACATGTGCCGAACCTTTTGGATAGCTGCGAACCTAGCCACTAGCGAACCATCTACAACTCCACTCAGCCGAACCTTGGAGAGGAAACAAACCCTTTCCCGGTGAACCTATGCACACAGTCGAACCTTATTCATCAAGGACGAACCTTCCATACACGAACCTAGTTCCTCATTGCCGAACCCTACACAATGCATGACACGAACCTACTAAAGCCAACCTATGCCGAACCCTTTTACCAGCCGAGCCTTTCACCGGCGAACCCTTGCTGGTTAACCGAACCTGCTGTCGTATCACTGAACCCTTGCTGCTCAAACCTTATGGTGCGAACCTATATGCATGAACCCTTTTTCTTCAGGGGTTAAGTCTTCATCAACCGAACCTAAAGACTATAGCCAAACCTTGGCTCTCAAGGACCAAAGGGTTTGCTGGAAAAACAATACCCAACCGTCCCTTTATCCAGCCATGCAGTGTGGCATAAGTCGGCCCATTCACACACCCATAGTTCATCACTTTATTCGATTCAAGTAATCCTATACGATCCAGGTCATTTGTGCAGCTGTGACACCTCGCAATTTCCAGGTCAGCATTAACTCTATTTTAATAACAGTGTGTATTATTATTTCATACGTGGCACTAGAATTTTGAATGTTTAGTGTGACAGGTGGCACAACAGACCAAACACACCGATAAATCAAGAAATTATCGCACAACACTCGCACGTGTCTTGAATGACTGTCACACCCCGAGCCGGCGGGGTTGGATCGGAGTCCCCGTCGGGCGGAAGGTTCCCGGGGCGCGATATTGTGGGTGATAATCAAGATGATCAGATTGTTTACATAGCATCAATGTTCAGGAATAACTAAGCACAATCAAATGATAACTAGGATTACAAAGTTAAATTACAATATCAAAGTTCTGCAATTTAACTAAGTAAACCTATCAAAAGAATAACATGTTTATATCTTGTATATGTACAAGATATCAAAAGTAATGTGTATCATCAACAAAAGATGTGCTTCTCAAAAGTCTACTAGGTCCTCTATCTGGGCCGCCTAGTATGCAATCCAAAAGCCTTAGCTTAAACCTGTTCATCACCTGAGAGTGCATGTAAGAAAACGATGTCAACACAATGGTTGGTGAGTTCATAAAGTTTATAAGTTTAAAATAGTTTTAACAAACCTCCTTCGGTAAAACCTTAACCTCATTAACTCCACATGTAATATCCAAATCGGTATGCTTATATATAGGGCATACCCCTGAGTCGATCCTACGACCCGCCCAGACGCCATCCCACCACATACTAATCCGGATATGACACTGTTGTTAATAATAATTAAGCATTTTGCCTACCAATCAACCCATTCCTCATCAAAGCTTTTGTTGTCTGTTTCAAAGTTTACAAGTCTATAATGTTCACAAGTATTAGTTTCAATGAATGTTTATCAAGCATCATAGTTTCACACGCACATAGTTTAGCTGTCCCTAATCTCCTGCGTGAGTACAAGCTCTGCACTAGCAGTAGTTTAGCAATTACGTAGCTCACAGATTAGTTAAGCTTAGTCTAGCAATTACGTGTCTCCTATACAAGATAAAAGCTCTGGTTTACAAGTAGTTTAGCAATTACATATCTCATACATAGACACAAGCCATGCATACACAAGTAATTCCAGCAATTACATATCTCATATATGCAGACAAAAGCTCTGGATTACCAGTAGTTTAGCCATTACATGTCTCTTATATAGATAATAGCTTAGCATCATAATGTTTATGTTTAGCAATTACATACCTCATATAAGCAGACAAAAGCTCTGGATTACCAGTAGTTTAGCCATTACATGTCTCTTATATAGATAATAGCTTAGCATCGTAATGTTTATGTTTAGCAATTACATACCTCATATAAGCAGACCAAAAGCTCTGGACTACCAGTAGTTTAACAATTACATGTCTTTATATAGGTAATAGCTTAGTCTCGTTACGTTTATGTTTTACATATATCTCAATCCATAGGTACAAGCTCTGGATTACCAGTAGTTTAGCCATTACGTAGCCTATGATTAGATATATGTACCATGTTTCATGCACAATTAGTAGTTTCAAGCATAAAGTTTCAAATGTTCACACAATGTTTCATCATGAATCCTATAATGCTGCCGGTGCATTCGTCAAACCAAAAGACATGACGAGAAATTCGTAATGCCCATATCGAGTGCGAAATGCTGTCTTCTCCACATCTTCATTTCTAACCTTGAGTTGATGATATCCCGATCGAAGATCGATTTTAGAAAACCACTTGGCACCTTGCAACTGATCAAAAAGATCATCAATTCGAGGTAGAGGATATCGGTTCTTCACAGTTAACTTGTTCAACTCCCGGTAATCGATACACATTCTCATACTCCCATCTTTCTTCTTAACAAAGAGCACCGGAGCACCCCAAGGTGAGATGCTAGGACGGATGAAACCTTTGTCAAGAAGTTCTTGTATTTGAGTCATTAACTCCTGCATCTCTGTCGGTGCTAATCGATAAGGAGTTTTAGCTATTGGCTTAGCTCCAGGAACCAAATCTATCCTGAACTCAACATCTCTTTCCGGAGGAACCCCAGGCAAGTCATCCGGGAAGACATCCGGAAAATCTCTAACAATAGGAATATCTTCAAATTTCTTCACTCCTTTCTCCACATCCACCACGTAGGCTAGATAAGACTTACCTCCGCGATAGATATACTTCAAGGCTTTAATTATTGAGCAAATCACAATCCCATCTCTCTTTTCTCCGTGGATGATTACTTCATTCCCACTTGGTGATATCAATTGAATTATTTTTCGATTACAAACTATATTGGCTTGGTTTGAGGACAACCAATCCATTCCCACCACCACATCAAATTCTCCTAACAACATGGGTATTAGATCAATCCTGTAATCCTCATCATCTATGGTGATCTTACAATTCCGGTACACATCAAACACCAAGAAACTCTTAGAATCTGCCACTTCTATTTCTAAGGGTGCAATTAGTTTCTCTAATACAAAAGATACATGATGAGTAAATTTTGTGGATACAAATGATTTGCTAGCTCCCGAATCAAACAATACATAAGCAGGAAAAGAATTTACTAAGAAGGTACCTGTCACAACATCCCCTGCATCCTTGGCTTCATCAGCAGTAATTTGAAAAGCTCGACCTTTAGGTTTAGGTACTTCAAATTTCTTTCCACTCCCGCTTCCCTTGAATGAACGATTATCACCACCACTCGATGCTGCTCCTCTTAATTCCGGACACTCACTCTTCTTGTGACCAGGCTTATAGCAGTTGTAACACAAATTTAGTGAACTTGTGCATTGAGTAGCGAGATGCCCTTGCTTGCCACATTTGTAACAATTCATGGACTTAGCATAAGACTCACCCAAATGATTTCTTCCACAAGTAGTGCAATGACGAACTTCCCGACTTCCCGCAAACTTCTTTGGTGAGTTTGAAAACTTTGGTTTCTTGGAAGACCCCCCTTCTTTTTCAGCTTTTCTCTTCTCCCCCCTTTCTTCTTGTCGGTTTAACTCTAGTTCTCTTTCCCTTGCACAATCAATAAGTTCTGATAGGGTCTCACATTTTGACGGTGTGAGAAATTCCCTATACTTAGCATTCAACATGCTATGGTATCTGTTTATCCACATCCTCTCTGTTTGCAAAAGATCAGGGCAAAACCTTGCCTTATCAAAGAACACCGCAGTGATGGTGTCTATGCTCTCATCTTTGTGTCGCATATGTAAAAACTCCTCCGTTATGCGATCAATAGACGCTTGAGGGCAAAACCGTTTAAGGAATAACTCCTTAAATTCAGCCCAAGTTAGACTTTTGACACCCTCTCTCCCTTTCTCCTTACGTAGGAGTTCCCACCAGTCTTTAGCTCTCTCCCTAAGTTGATTCCCTGCAAACACGACTTCATCTGTCGCATCACAATGACACGTTTCGAAAGTTCCTTCCATATCCGCTATCCACCTTTGACTTAGTAGTGGATCAACTTCACCTTTGAATTCTGCAGGTTTACATGCCACAAAATCCTTGTAGGTCACTTTTCTGGAAGGTCGTTCAACATCACCACTTGCTTTAAGTGTAGCAAACTCTTGTCGAATAGAGTCTAGTAATGAAGCTTGCATCCCGTCCATGTGAGTAGGGATGGTAGCTTGAAGTGCTTTAGCCACTTCCTCTTTCACAATTTCTCGTATTTGAGCGAGTTCAACTGCATGACTACCCTCCCCGGTATCATGTTCATCAGCCATTTATGACTGAAATAGTTTAAGTGGTTCATTAGTCTCACTACTTGAATCATAGTACATAGGTAAACCACAATTGGTGATCCTAGAGATCACTTTACAAACACACTCCTACCACCTTACCTACTAGGCTTTTCCAAAATTCCAGATGAATTCGTTAAGGTCATGCCCATGTCACTTGAATATGATTATACTGGCCAGGTATAATAATATCCTCATCACATGTTCATTAAATTAACTTCATCGCCTAAAACTTTGGTTAAGAGTTTCGGTTCACGTATCACATATTTATCACATGCATTCACATATCGAATGTATCAAATCTTTATTACATCAATTACAATTACATATCAATTGCAATTTCAATCACACATATATATCAATTACATTTATTTATCAAATGTAATAACACTTACTAACCTCAGGTCTTCGGCTACGTGATCAGACCTTGCATCGAACCTTTCTCCCAATATCAAGAGCACAAAAGTTTGAGATCAAATGAGTCATCACACACTTGATTCACTCAAACCTAAGGCTCTGATACCAACTTGTGACACCCCAATTCTCATAACAAAACGTTTAACATAATTGCGGAATTTACAAAATTTAGGTCCCAGATTCACGGGTTTTAAAACCCTTACAATTCAACTAAAATCATTTAACACTTTAACATGACTAACTAGACTTGTTCATCATTTACAAAACATGTTAAATACGTTAAAAGTGTAGTTTTAAACTTTACAATCCATTTACATAATCTTTACAAAAGCATGGTTCGATCCTTTTAACCGTCTGATCGTTCTGAGTCGTAGCCGAGCCTACCTTTGACCTGAAACAACCACAAACAATCAAGTGTTAGTCCAAAAGGACTAAGTGAGTTAACCCCTTAACCTCCTTGTGCTTAACCGAATTAAACGGAAGCAAAATCAAAAAAAATTCCATTCTGGGCGTATGGTACGCCCAACCCGGCGTATGGTACGCCCACCGTACCCAACGCCCAAATTCCAGCGTTGGCAGAAACTTCTGGGCGTAGTGTAAGATGCTGCCGTATGATACGCCCAATCTGGGCGTATGGTACGCCCACTGCAGGTCTGAAACTCCAATTTTCGCGTTTTCACTTCCAGATTCGATCCGGATCATTCCCGGACATTCTTTTACACATAAATCAACTCCATGACCCTATTTAATCATATTTTTAAGTCCCCAAACCTATTTTGGTGACCCTCAACATATAATTTCACATAATCACATAATGGTTTGTTTTACCCAAACCACTATTCACTTCAATCCTTTTTCCTTCGCACGAATGCGAATCATCCCCATGACCCTCATTAGTCATTATACCCCAACTTTCACACGTATGTGAATCATCACCTTTGCCATACAAGTATGGACTTATACCCTCTTCCACACGAATGTGGATCATCACCCGAATGCCACCAAAGTGTGGTCTTACATCATCTTCCACACGAATGTGGATCACCAAACATGAACATGTCAATTATTCCCTATCATACATTGACATCAATTTAATTCATGCACCCATCACATAATAAGCAACAACTACTACAAACATCACATTATGAATTCCAACAATTCAAACATTAACAAACATGGATAAGTCTTATGGTTGCTTATTCATGGATAGGTTTACTCACCTTGGTCCTTAGTTCCACTTGGTTCAACTTTCTCTTTACCGGGTCTTTGGTTGGTACTCCCACCTCCTAGATCATATTATCACACATACACATTCAATCTAGGAACAATTCACACAAAACAAACTTCCAACCCTTTGACCCATTATCATCATATTTGACTTTACTATAGTCAAACTCTCCTAATTCATTAATTTACATTTCAATTGCTTCCAACGTATGAAATTAGACTAAACACCACTAACAAATCATCTATTTGAGTTTATGAACCATTTCCCCCAAGTTCACCAATAATCACAATTCATTCTTGCATTTAAGTTGTTTGAGGCATTTCCTCAAACACCTTATGTGCAGAGTTTTATGACACCACAACATCAACATTTTAAAAAGCCACATTTCCATTCCTTTCATTTCATACATATGAAATCTCGACTCCTTAATTATAATTTTTCATTCAAATCACTGCACCTACTTATCATATTCACCCATTCATCAATTCCAAACTCTAGTTCATTCAACCCACCAATTTTCAACCAAACCCATAATTCCCCAACACTCAAACTCTTAGTTTTCAAACCAAATACATGCAAAATAGTTAGGTTAGTTGATTTTCATCTCAACAAACACAATCACATGTGTTAACTACCTCAAACACCCAAAAATTTTGATTTTATCATTACTAACCCAACCCACCCATGGAGACCCACGAAAATTCAGCCATGGTTATGAAACAACATACCTAGAGTTGAGAAATTAGATGAGGAATACAAATTTAAGCTTGCATTCAAGATCAAAGCAAGTCTAGATGCTGAATTTGATCAAAGTTTAAGTTTTTCTTGCTTGTTCCTCTCTTGGTCGTCGCCCCACTCTATCTCCAGCCAAAAATTCTGATTTTGACCATGTTGACCCACATTCCCTTTTAAAACCCCCTTTTATTTATCTTTTAACAATTGGCAATATTAGTCCCTCCACTTCCTTTTTAACATTTACTAATGTTTTAACATGAATAAATGTTTAACCTACTAAACAACACATATCAACACCATTTAACTTAAATTTAAATCACATATCGATTATTTTAATATTAAGTTAAATCGGGTCGTTACAGATTACTACGTGTAATCGGTTGTAATCACGAATTAGTACGAAAATAAATCACGAATAGTGTGTTAATGTCATTCCAAACTTAGCCATTCGAACCAAAATTAGGATTCAACGCAAACGAGTATAAAACCCAATTCATCCATCCCATTTCGTTCCTTCGGTCAACACGAACTAGTCTGCATGAAAATCTTTTCAATGCAAGCAAATGATCATAAATGTTCAGTTACCTCAGACTGCTACTTGTCCATCTCTGCCATGAAAGCATGACTCAAAGTAATCTCCAGCTCCTACACTTGATCTTTCCAATTATAAGAGTATATATGTCTCCTGAGTAACCAAGGCCTTTGCAGTTCCAGCTCCAGTGGATTCATCAACTTTATTCTTTGCTTCTTTCCCGGTCTTGGGCAGCTTACATTCCCTAGCAAAGTGTCCGGGCTGGTCACAGTTGTAGCACCAGAGTATAGACTTGTCGAATCCCAATTTTCTTCTAGGGTTATTCCTGAAGCTGTTTCGTCCATACTTCTTGATGAACCTATTTGCCATAAACATCGCCATTGTTGTCACACCCCACCTCTCGTCACCTGTTGATGATGTCACTGAGAAGGTTGCAAAAGCATAGTGGTGATGTCTCAAAGATGAGGTGTGACTTACTTGATCCGGTATCACAACACACAGATTAACTTAAAATAAATACATTACCAAGGTTTCGTCATTACAACTAATATTACAATTTATAAACTAAGTTTATTACACTATCTGACGTATTTAATTACAAGTGTTTGAAGTGCATCCTCACCGTTGGTCACTGTCTCCCTGCAAAAACGTCTGAGTTTGAAAGATCAGAACAAAGCTGGTGAATTCATGAATTTCAAGTTAAACCATATGATATGATATACAAGTTCTCAAAATATTCAGTTCAAGATAATCATGGGACCCGTATCTAGTTCCTTTCTGACTACTCCGTTCTCGTTCTATAAGATACTACCCGTCGGTAACATCTTAATGTCTCATTGTCTTAATATCTATCACATCATTAAGAACTTCTAAAAACAGGTAACAAATATTTACAGCAAGGGGAGTTGTAAACTCCTAGCAAATGGGTTGTCAGCCGATAGTACTATCATTGTTCCCTGTTCGGCCCCACATGGGTTCATTAGATACAGTTCAGGAATGAGGACTTTTAAGTTCTGTGATAGAGTTCTGTTCTACGGGCAAAATCCCATGAAATCCGCAAGTTCTCAACAAATCACATGTAATCACACAGATAACAGTGATACATATCATATGATCAGGAAAAGTTCCACAGTGATACCCCGATGTTTGTAAAACATTAAAAAGAAAAAGGGTTGTACGAAACTCACATGAAGTCAGAAGAATAGTGAAATCACACGCAGAATAGTAATGGTAGCTAAATTATGCATTAGTTTATGTTTAATGAGTTATTTATGTTTTAATTTACTGATTAGATCTTTCTGAACGCACAGTGTCAAGGACATCGCTTTGAAAGTCATCAAACCGATATTAGGTTTTTAATTAGTTAATTTAATGTCATATCATACAATGTATGATAATGTAGGAACCTATACTGGTTCAGGTTCCTAATACAAAGTTGATGACACGTTTGATTAATCAGAATAATCTCAGATTAACCAAATAGTTAATGTTGTTGATTATAGTGCTGAAACAATTTCTACATGGATTTATGGCTTAAGAATGATCAATCCTTGTTATTGATTACCCAAATATCATGAAATATCATAATGTGATATTGGAATAGGCTTAATAACCATGTTCAACATACTAATCTGATTGTTATCAAAATCATCAGATAATTGTTCCAATGAGTATGCTAATGATTGTGATTAGTTTGAAACACTTGGATTTAACCTTGCATTTCAAGGATTAATCAAGCTAATCGCATACATCGTCACAATCTAATGGTTTAAACCATTATAAATATTCAACAATCCTAACTATACCATTACGCTCAAAAACAAGATCTAATCAACCATTATCAAGCTAGAAGGTTAAAACGAACCGTTACCTAATCAGACGGATTTCTGAGTGCAGAACAATGATCAAAACTTGTAGATCAGTTTCTTGACTTCCAATGTAGAATCTGATGGCTTCACAGTAATGTTCTCGAGTTAAAAAAAATTACTTTTCTTCTGAGAATGGTGTATGTTCGAGAAGAAGAAGAATTTCATTTCTGCATGAAATCTGATTTTTGATCTGATCCACCAAACCGCCACACGCCAGGCGCATCGCCCCGCGTGGGCATTTGGCTAGGGGCATAGCGTGCGGAACTATGGGTTCCCATATATTTTTCCTCCTCTGCGCGTACCACCTAGCGTGAGTGTCTGGGGCTAGGCATACCGACTGGACTGGCATCACATATTTCGATATTTTTGTAATTTTCTTCGTTTTGCGATTCCGGACAATCCAGAACTCCGTTTTGCGCACGGTTTTCGCCTATGTTCATCATTTCTCGCATACTATTAGCCTGTAATAGTTACAATGGCTAAATCAGCGTGAATTTCTGTCACACCCCCTGCGCCGCGTGCGGATTCCACGGCGCGGTGACGATCGATGATTGAATCATCCACAAATATTGAATAAGAACAACCACAATGCATTACTAAGTTTCATAAAGTTTAGACAATTGTTTAGGTTAAGTTAAACTTAAACAGAACGAGATCAATTCATAATTACTTTAAGTCGTATTAATTTTAGATCACTCTTAACGACCCATAAGGCTTAAATGGTTACTTGCGTTTTTATTAGTGTTGGATGTTTAACAACTCATAGGTTTAGAACACATACATGGATTTAGGGATCTAATATCGACAACCTTTGTGTTTGGGTGACAATCGAACTTAGCAATATCGACCATCTTAGGCTCAAGAGAAAGCCATTGATATTGATAATATCGATGGTTTCCGATCTCTTCGATATTAGCTTATTTACCCATCCCATATCCATGCTTCTTTGTCCTAAACCCATTTTGATTAACTTGACTAAAATTATGTTAATCCATAAAAATCATTTTGTAAATTTTCATAACTTTGAGTTGTCAAATGAGCTGTCATCTATTTAAAACTATTTGTTCTAGTATTATTGATAGATTATCTTTTGCTAGCTGCAAAATTGATGATAAATTCGGCCAAATCATGGAGGTTATCTCCACCAATCTCTATCTCAAATTTGCTTGTGCTGAAATCAGCGTTTATATCATGCCATTAATTGTTATGGTCGATGGGATCAAAGGAAAAAACAAATATTAAAAAAAAACCCACTTGAACCAAGGTAATACCGACATTATCATATCCATGGCTATCAATTTTTATGACATCCATCGGTTCTATAACTCCCAACCAATCCTTGACTCAGATTTTACTAAGAAATGAAATCCATATTTGTTAATATTAAAACCTGGCTAATATTGAAGCTTCCAGATCAGTTTTACTTCAAATATTCCACCAAGACCTTCGACATTATGGTTTTCACCATTTCAAGCTTCAATATTAGTTTCACGGTTTCACCCAACTTTCTAGTCCTTTCCCAGCCCTCAAGCACTCATCCAAAGGTTTTCTAAACCTTCCCAAGCTATTTTCGAACTCAGGTCTAAGGTTTAGGAGGCTGGGAACCTGCTTTGAAGACAAGAAGATGATGAATAGTGTAAAGTTCATCAGATCAGTACCTTCTCTCTACAATTCCGGCCAAATTACTTCGAATCAGCTCCGATCCCTTGACTTCCAGATTCCTCTCGTCGATACGGTCGTTTTGATATATTATATGCGCGATTTGGTTAAGAAACGAAGAAGTTATGGTCGATTTAGTGAAGGTTTTCTAGTGTGAGGAGGGTTAGACGAGATTTAAGAGAGAGAGAGAGAGAGAGAGAGCTCTTGAGCTGCAATCAATGAAGAAAAACAAAAGAAAAGATGGGTTTTAATGTCCCGGTTGGTTCCCCGCGTATTCGGTCTCGCTCGGTGTTGGTTTCGCGTATTTTTACGCGCGTTTTATTACAATTACGAAATTAATATTTTGAATTGTAAAATAGTTTTCTTTAATTGTTTTTGATGAGTTTCAAAATTGTAAAATATAAAATAAAATATTTTACTTATTTTTACTTTTTGTTCGTATTCAGACCGTTAAACGAATATAATCACGTGTATACCCGTAATTACGTACGTTTTGGGTCGTTTTTGCGTATTTATTGATGTTTACTCGTAATTATAAGTTTGACATAAATATTATTACGAATTGTCACCCATAATAATACTCAGTCTCGCTTACGCATTACGATTTTTTTATTTGATTTGTTTGTCATAACACTACGCACCAACACTATCCTATTACACCGAACTCAGTATATGTATAGGGCATACGCAGAGTCCAGCTACCTGCCTTATCAGTCGCCAGCCCACCACTGTTTCGATATAATACAATACTGTTCTTGCCTAGCGTATTCGACTGTAAATAATTAATATATACTTGTTCTTGAATACACAAAATCCCATAACACACAAACACAAACTTGAACACATAAATCACATTGACATACTGAATAGGAATACACATTGTTCTATCACTGTTTATGAATACCATGACTAAATGCACAGATGTTACAATTTCAAGCAGGACTAAATGTGCCATCGATCATTGATGACGAAATTCTCAAATGCAATTGTCACAATTGCCATCTGCCAAGCAATGTTGATCTCCTTCACATCAGCAAGATTAATCTGTTCAAGGTTATCCTGAGTTAGACTTGCAGATGCAAGTTTCCCTGCAAGGAAGGCGTTGTAGCTGTTCATGAAACTTTTAAACAACATCAAATTCTCTTCGCCTTCAGCGTTGATCTTAGGCATAGAATGACCTTGTCCTGAGGAAAGGAAAGCAGTTTCATATGGGACTGAATGAGAAGCAGAAGCATGATGGTTCATTGTTGAGATTAAGGCTGCATTCTCAATACCTGGACTGATTCCCATTAGCTCTCATGATTCAGGGCTCTTTGCTTGTCATCCATATCATTAGAATTGATAATGGATATGAGCTCACTCAAGGACATCTTGTACATATCCTTGGTCCTTTTGATGGTGGTGCAGTTGGAGTTCTAGTTGTATGGCAATGAGTTTAACAGCTTCTTGTTGACCTCACCCTTGGTCATCTCAATGCCAGCACTTGTCAACTCAGTCATGAGATGGTGAATCTGTGGAGCTGTGCATCCAATGTTTCACCTTTTATGTGATTAAACATATTGAACATTTGTCTCAACATGTTCTTCCGGCTCTCTCTCTCATGTCTTCATTGTCCTCAAATATCTTAACTAGTGCATCCCAAAGCTCCTTTGTTGTTTTGTGCTATTTAAAAGCATGAGCAACCTCAGTAGATAATGCCCATTGTGATTGAAGCATTGGCTTTTTCATCCTTCTCCTTGAGGAGGATATCATTTTTTATGAAAAGCTCAGGATCTTTAGTGATCATTCCCCTGAACTCGTTCTCGTTCATCGAAACATAAGGACCTTCGATTGAACTCAATAGCTTTAGATCGGTATATTTGATAAAAGATTGACATCTGAATTTTCAATCTTGAAAGTTATATCCAAAAACTTTGGGAGGCTTGGTTCATGTACCGATCTCATTGTCCAGATTTAGAAGGTTGGAAAAGTTGCTCAGATTCTTTGCAGCCATGTTCACGAAGTCTAGTAGTACTCGAACTAGAAGTACACGAAATTTCCAAGTATATGAAATTGGTCAAGTACTCGAACTTGAAGTATACAAAATTTCTGAAGTACACGAAGCTTCAAAGTAGTCGAAGTTCCAAGTATCCGAAGTTCCCAGCATACGAAGCTTCAGTACACAAAGCAACCTCAGTAAATAATGCCTTTGTGATTGAAGCATAGGCTTTTTCATCCTTCTCCTTGAGGAGGATATCATTTTCTGTGAAAAACTCAGGATCTTTAGGGATCATTCCCCTGAACTCGTTCTCGTACATCAGAACATAAGGACCTTCCTCAATTGACCTCAATAACTTTAGATCGGTATATTTGATAAAAGATTGACATCTGAATTTTCAATCCTAGAAGTTATCTCCAGAAACTTTAGGAGGCTTGGTTCCTGTACCGATCTCATTGTCCAAATTCAGAAGGTTGGACAAGTTGCTCATATTCTTTGTAGCCATGTTCACGAAGTCTGGTAGTACTCGAACCAGAAGTACACGAAATCTCCAAGTATATGAAATTGGTCTAAGTACTCGAACTTAAAGTATACGAAATTTCTGAAATACACGAAGCTTCAAAGTAGTCGAAGTTCCAAGTATCCGAAGTTCCCAGTATACGAAGCTGATAGTAACCGAAGACCAAAGATCACGAAGACTGAAGTTCACGAAGGTGAAGTACCCGAAACTGAAGTTCACGAAAATATTTAAAGAAATCCAGATGACTTTTGTTCAAGAATTTGAACTCCAAAATGATAGAGCAGCTTCCCAATGGAGAAATGAATAAGAAGTCATGAACGTAAAGAAAAAAGCTTGTACCTTGATGCTGAAAAGATCTCCAAAGCTCTGATACCACTTGTAGGTCCCAAAGTTGATAAAGATCTTAACTTTATGACATCTAACAGCATCAAATGGCTTCTATAGTGTGCGAAATCCAGAATAGAAGATGTAACAAGCAATTTCTATTGATAAATTCGTGAACTTTACAAGGAGACTTCAATACGTCTTGAAGCTCTTCCTTGGGATACTAACCCTATACTAGTACACTATGCGTCTTTTTATACTAGTCTAGGAGTACACGAAAGTAAAGTACACGAAATATAAAAGTACATGAAACACTAAAGTACACGAACATAAAAAGTTCACGAAAATGGAAGAACTTGAACTTCAGCTTTATTAGATCTTGATTTTGTCAGTCTTTGTCTTTAGGTGGGCTCTACATATATATAAATAACAAACAAACAAATATACCCAGTGAAATCTCACTTTTAAGTAGGGTTCGGGGGGAGAGGTGAAAACAAGCCTTACCCCTACCCTAGAAGAGGTAGAAAGGCTGCTTCAGAAGGAGACCCTCGGCTCAAGACATTGCCCTTTTTTTTTTCAAACACAATGGATGAGAATATGGCAGTGACACATGTAAGCAAAACATGGATAAGTGATAAAACAATGAACCAACGTAGCTAACTAACTAAGTACCTAGAAAACCAACAAACAATGGCCACATACAATCTACGATAGGGGTGAGCAGAAATTGGGTATAACCGAAAAAAACCGGAGACCGAACCGGAAATTAACTGAACCGTAACCGAGATTCCAACATAGTACTGGGCTTCGGTCCCTGTTTTTTGTAAAAAACGGGCTTGGGCCGGTCCTCGGTCCTACAGGAGAAAACCCGTTTATAAAACCCGGCCCGAAGTATTAATAAATAGATTGATATTAGTTACGTAAATATGCATTAA
This sequence comes from Mikania micrantha, assembly GCA_009363875.1. Taxonomy (NCBI): domain Eukaryota; kingdom Viridiplantae; phylum Streptophyta; class Magnoliopsida; order Asterales; family Asteraceae; genus Mikania; species Mikania micrantha. Next base: position 61,674,639 of record CM018693.1, read on the forward strand.
ACCCAATGAAATCATCAACAAAAATAAAAAAAAAAGTCAAACGCAAAATTTAACCTACGTAATAGAAAATCAAAGTCGGCTGCACTTTAGTCTCTGCCCTTCTACTCCAAAAAGACATTCGATCTCTGCCAACTGTAGGATCTGGGCCATCTGGCTCTGCTGCTGTGATTTCAACATCAGCCATGAACAACAAGGTTAGTTTTATCAGTGATAATGGTTAAGAAATAACAATCATGAAGAATCGTTTACAATAATAAATCAAGTTTGGGTAAATCGCATAAACATTATGTGTAATATATGAAAATAATGAATGATGTGGCATACAATAGTTAACAAAGCATGCTATAATACAGAATGGGTATTGATGTCCCAACATGCATGATTGTTTAATCATGTAGTTACATTGGTCTCATTAATCAAGATCATGAAGTAATTTTTAACTTAGTTTCTTAATTACAGCCAATATATGTAATTATATTTTAATTTTAATTTATGGTTTTAGCCATGTTTTTGTATGATGCCATGATGGTACGGTATCATGTATTTATGCATTGGTTTTGTTATTTTTATTTTTATAACTAGGATGGTTATGCCATCGAAACCTCAATATAGATCATTAGAGTCACTCACAACTACTACCCAACCAATCCATGTTTAATTCAATGTTCTTATAGTTTGCTTTTAGTCAATATGGTTACCTATTTCTGTTTTGGTCATAATTAATTTAAACTAATAGTTTGTTTATTTTATTTATATAACTCAGATGGATGAACCAAATGTTGAGAACTTATCGAGCGACGAATCTACTGGAGGAGAAAAAAGAAAGATTGAACAAAAAGGATGTCAGAAACAAACCAACCAAAAGAAAACTAAAACTTCATCTTCTGCTGCTTCAAAACCTTCAGGTTCTAGTGTTAGGGATGAAATGGAAAAGTTTTTTGACGAGGATGGAAATAAAAAGGCAAGATGCAAACATTGCAGCAAAATTTTGGCTGGGGACACAGTTAGAAACGGCACATCAACATTGAGAAGACACATTAATATTTGTCCAAAAAATCCTAGTAAGCTAAAAGATCAAACTAACATATTTGTAAAAAAAAATGATGATGTTGATGGCGGATCTACCATTAAAACATGGAAATTTTGTGCTCAAAAGACCAGAAAATCGATAGCTGAGATGATAATACTTGATGAGATCCCCTTTGCTTCAGTAGACCATGAGGGTTTTAAAAGGCTTATGGAAACCATTTGTCCTAACTTTAAGATTCCTAGTAGATTTACTGTTTCGAGGGATTGTGGGGAAATGTTTTTAGAAGAGAAGGGCAAGCTAAAATCATTTTTCGCCAACACTAAAACAAAAGTTTGTCTAACCACTGACACATGGACATCCGTACAACAGATAAATTACATGTGTGTTACTGCTCATTTTATTGATGAAAACTGGGTATACCACAAACGAATCATTAATTTTAAACCCATCAATAGTCATAAGGGCGAGGAGATTGGGAGGGTCCTACTTAAATGCTTAAGAGAATGGGATATTGAGAATGTCTTGACAATTACTACAGATAATGCTTCATCAAATGATACTGCAATATCATTTCTCAGAAATAGTTTAAACAACCTCTTATTGTCAGGGAGATATTTACATATTCGTTGTGTAGCACACGTTATCAATCTGATTGTGAAAGATGGATTAAGTGATAGATCCATTTCAATTGAGCACATAAGAAATGCGATTCGATATATCAAACATTCTCCCAAGAGGTTGGAAACTTTTAAAAAGTGTGCTAAGGAAGCAAAGATTGAAAGTAAGGCAATGTTATCGTTAGATTGTCCTACTAGATGGAATTCGACATATGATATGTTGGATAGAGCAGCAAAATTCGAGAATGCTTTTGTTGAATATGACTTGACTGATTGAAGTTTTAGAAATGATCTGGGTGTCAATGGTGTTCCTAAAATTACAGACTGGCACTACGCAAAAGAAATGGCTGGGGTTTTAGAAATGTTTAAGCATAAAACCATCCGATCTTCTGCTTCATAACAGGTTTGTATATAAAATTTAATTATTATCAGCTTATATTTGACATCATGATTTTCTTATTGATAATATTCAATTAGATGCAAATTTATAAGTATTAACTTCGTTTTTTTTCTGCTACAACACAGGTGGTTGTTAATCTGTGTTTTAATGATATTATGGATATTGATACCCACTTACGAAGCATGAGAAGTTCAAGTGACACAGAAGCCAAACTTATGGGTTATTCAATGCAATCTAAGTTTGACAAATATTGGAGAAACTTTGAAACTTTTAATAAGTTCTTGTATTTTGCTGCTATACTTGATCCTCGTTTGAAGGTGGATGTTATTAAATTTGGTTTTAAAAGAGTCCTTATGGCTGAAAAAGGTAACCAAGAGACAGAAAAGGACATTGAAAAAAAGCGCGACTTATTGGTTGATTGTATAAAGGATGAACTGAAACTAGTATTTGAGCAGTATGAGTCGAATAATGAAAGTAAAAGTTCAAAAAACAGTTCACAAAGTGAGAGTTATGTGGAGAATTCATCTACAAATGTTTTAAACGACTTTTTTGCTCAATTTGAATCAGTTGGTGGTTGTGGGTTGGATAACACTAAGTCAGACGTTCAGAAATATCTTGAGGATAGACCAGAAGATGATTACCCCGGATTTGATATTCTACAGTGGTGGAAAGCAGCATATTCAAAATACCCAACATTAGCAAAAATGGCAAAAGGTGTTTAAAAGTATATTTGCATTTATGATTACATTTTTTATTTATTAATTACATATATGTTCATGTTTTTTATTGTAGACATTCTGGCTATTCCAATTTCAAGTGTTGCTTCCGAGTCTGCCTTTAGTACAGGTGGGAGAGTTGTGGAAACCTATAGAAGTTCTTTGTCTCCTCCAGTAGTTGAAGCACTTATATGCACCAAAGATTGGATACGTAAGTCAAGTAAAGTGATTAATGAGGATGAAGATTTGACAAACTTTGATGATCTTGGCAAAGGTAAGATAAGAAAAACCTTTTTATTTCATGTGATTATATTATTATATTTATAATGTTTTATATGTTTTTTTGTAGAAATTTCTGATAAACTTGATCTAGCTCACATAAATCATGAGATCGACTAGAGACTCATTGTGGTTCATTACGTTTGAAAGTTTTAAATTGCTAAGTTGATAGAACATTTTCATATTACATATTGAGTTTTTAAGACCCTGTTTTTTTTTTGTTTTAACATCAGATATTGAATTTGATGGTTGAATTATATAGAATGTTATTGATTTTAGTTGTTTACTTTTTGGCTCATTGCATAATTTGTATGTGTTAGTCTGTTATACCATGTTAGGCTCAAACCATTTAAGTTTTGGGTTAGGTTGCAGCCTGCAAAATGCATACCAAACTACCTGTTGTCTAGGCGGTTTTAAGTTGCAAATTAAATATGATGAAAAGTTAAGTGATTTAGATAATAAAATTCAGTTATAACAAGACATGAAATTAAAAATAAACTTTCAAAAGATCATGGAAGGTTGAATATTGCACCTTTATTACAATAAGAAGACCAACGAGAGTTTATTGATGTTCACTCACCAACAACACTTCTTTCAGAGTTTCAGCTGGGTATATTTATTATTGAACAAGTCCAATGATGTACATACAATCTGCATACATGCATAATCAATTCTTATTACCTGCAATATCATAAACTCAGAAAACTCAGACACATTATGTGGCATTTCATTGAGCACCTTGTGTGCGTAACTGAATCACAACTAAAAAATGTATTTTTTTATTCAAAACACACCTCACAATCAGATGATTACTGATTAAAAGAAGCAAAATTACGAAAATATAAACATATGTTTGAAAAAATGAAGATCAATTTGAATACTTACCTGTTCACTTTTCATACATTGCTTTGGTCCAAATTCGATGGGTAACTCAACGTAATGATCTAGTTTTGCTGCAACATTGATAAAATCATGGTTTGCTTCATAATAGTGCTTGAAATTGATTTGTGAAGTGACGATTTTATCTTCAAATACAGAGGTATGATTCGGTCTAGGGTTTTTGTGTCACACCCCCAATTTCAACTAACGGAATCATACCGTTTGGGAACGTGACAAACCAGGATCTCAGATCATTAGACATAGCGAAGACCTCTATATGAATTTCAAAACATACGTTGGTCTTTAAAACATAATATTCAGAGTTTACAAAAAGTTGCGGAAGCGTTTCAAATCAAACCAATAAACTGTTGATAAGTAAAACATTACAAATCAAAATACTGAAATAATCAAATTCAAATGTTCAAAGTGTTTATAATGCATGAGACTCTATCTTCCTAGTCCATGCCAGCTGTTACGCGCGCCTTAGCGTCCTGAGAAAACATGCAAATCAAGTCAACACAAAGGTTGGTGCATAACACAGGTTTTAAGTAATCATAGTGTTCAAAACATCAGTTTGAATAACAAGTTTGTAGATAACATAATCACAAATGCACAGTCATGATAGCTAGTCATATAAACTATTTACATACGTGTTCGACACCGAAGCTGACTAGTTGCCATGCTATAGCATGTTTTCGCCTTGCCACTATTGTCTATCACAACAATAGTAAAAATTGTGTTTGGTCAGTCAAACACCTGCGTAGATCCCATCTACCAGGTGAGGTTTGTCAAACCTAATAGATCTATTTCCAACTACCACGCTTTGCACTACGGCAAACTAAACGGTTCGAGGTGTGTAAGGACTTTCAAGTTGATATGTTGTCACATAATGTAAACAGATAACTCATGCAAGTGATATGTATCTAAAATAGTTTGTTGCACATGTTTTCTCCCCCAAAACAGTTTAAAATAAGAAAGGGGCCGTGTACGCACCTTTGATAATAGTAGAATGATCAAATACGTGTGAAGTTGCGTAGAAATCCTCTACGAAAAATCTGTGATTTAAACAATAACTTAAAGTTATTCGGATTGTCGTTTTGTGCTTGAAATCACATACGTGTCACCACACGTATGTTAAAGTGTCAGAAATACGCATACGTGAGTACGCGTGCCTTTGAAATCGTTTAAATAAAATCACATTTGATTTTATTTAATTAAACGTAATTATACGCGATTTCGTGTTCGGACTAAAATATGAATTTTATCAATTCAACACGTTCGTATTCTCGTTACGGTTCCAACGCAACTTGAACGGATGAAAACGGAGTTAGAACGAATAAAATATGTTTGAAATACTAAATTAGCATAAAACCCAAAAAATGGTTTGGGCCGGGACTCGAACCCGCGACCCTCAACTCCAACACACACACCTTTAACCAGTCAAGCCCGCTAGGGTTTCGCAAAAGCCATCACAAATTAATTGTTTTAAGCTTACATGGCTTAGTTTCCTTATGTTTTCTATAGCCGAACGTACATCTCTAAATTGGTCATGGATTCGAACTCGATAATTCCTAAAACCATAGGGCTTTTGTCCTGTGGACCTAATCATATCTATAGGTTGTTTTAATTCGACTATTGATCAAAATAAACACCCCAATTAACTCCCAATTAGATCCGGTTCGAGCAACTCAACTTCCTAAATCCATTGAATCAAATTCTAATATAATAGACCACGAATCCATTGAGTTTTTCATCCTAAGGCTAAACCGAACCCCTCAGTGTACTCTGATTTGATTTACCATTTCGATTAGATCAAAAACCCCAAAATATTTTGGTCAAGAACCCTAAAAACTCGAAGTCTAACAATTCATTATTGATTCATGAAATTGTCACATGGTTTTCCATCTAAGATGAATTTCGAACATGTCTGAAAGATTTAATTTAACTTCCATGATCGTTTACTACCAGACCCCCAAATCGTTTTTGATGTAAGACTCTAATAATCGAACTCTTACAATTCAAGAATAATACATGAAATCAATGTATGGGTTTTGTTAATCGGTGCATTCAGAATGTAGCAGCATATTTTGATTTCATTTATAATCTCAATTGCACTAAAACCCCCAAAACCGATTCTAGGATGAACCCTAGAATCAAAACTTGAACAATTCGATGTTGTTACACAAAATACAGTTAGGGATAAGCTTAATCGATCCTTTTAGAAGGTTTAGGATAGATTTCTAACCTGTTTTGATGTCGAATTGTAGTAAGACCACTTTGAGCCCTAAGTTCGGCCTCCCTCACGATCAAATCTCCTGTTCGAGCCTTTTGAAATCAAATTGCTGGTTTTAGTATTCTCTAATTGTGCCGACTAAGTGTTAGGAAACCTCAATTGTGAATATCATAATCGAATTTAACGAATTCGATCATAGGTGTCTACGGTTACAACTCTTGGGTGTTTAATTGACTTAAATTCGACCATTACCATTCTAGTAACGCATGATTGCTGTTACAACTTATTAATAAGTGATGATTGAAAGGTTTATTCAATCAATTTCATTGTAATGACCACATTTCCGAACTTAATTGATAATTCCACGTGAATTTTGACTTCTAAAGTCAAAGTTAAACCTTTAAATCAATTATAAACCTAAACTTAGCAATCAAAATGTATTTAGGCTTATTTCAATAATTTCTAAACCCTTGAATATGATTTTTAACAATAGCATAACATTTCAATTAACAAAGTTACACTAAAAATCCCGAATTGTCACTAATCGGTTAAATTGGAATACCACTGGGCTAAATTAATCCATTTGGGCTTCTCAAATACTATTGGGCCTCACTGGGCCTTCCTGGGCCTACCTTGGCCTTCCCTGGGCCTACTTGGTTTACATTGGGCCTTACTTGAACTTATTGGGCCTTAATGAGCCTCTCTTGGCTTATTGGGCCTACATTGGCTCTGTTGGGCCTACATAGACTTCGTTGGGCCTACTTGATCTTGTTGAGTCTTCCTTGACCTTACTGGATCTTCTTTGGCTTTACTGGGCCTTCATTGGCCTTGTTGGGCTTGTTGGGCCTAAAAGGTTAACAAGGTTAACTTGAAAAGTCGGATTGTCACATCATCCCCTTGTTGAAGGAATTTTCGTCCCGAAAATTAGCAAGTGTTAAGAGTAGTTAGGAAACTACTTACGAGTTTAAATCGTACGTGTTAGTGTGATTTGATCATTCTGTGCGCTTGTGTGTACTCACACACAAAGTCTAATGCTTGCAACATCACAACTCAATTGTGATCGTTCAATGTGACTGTTTGCGTGTACACTAGTTAGTTCACCTAACTGTGACTGTTTGTGTTTGATCATACTGTGTTGTGTAGCCTCACACATAGTGAGTGTCTGAAACTGTTTGTACTATGTAACCCCGCACATAGCAAAATGTATGTACTATGCAACCCCGCACATAGCAAAATGTGTGTAACCAATCATGTATGTACTACCATAACATGTAACATATGAAATGTAGCACATAAAACATATAGTATGCAATGTAGCACAAATGTTTGTAACAAAATCAATTGAATAAAATGTTAGTGCTTACAGTTTGAGATTTGCAGTGTTGATGTGTGAAAGCATTACGTCATCCCCTTGTTGAAGGAAATTTCGTCCCGAAATTTAACGTGCGCTCTCAGTGTTAGTAGTAGTTGTCTTGAATAGATGAGGATATTTCTTCATCATTTGATCTTCCCGTTCCCATGTGAATTCAGGACCCCGTCTTGAATTCCATCGGACTTTGACTATCGGAATCTTGCTTTGCTTCAGTTGTTTGACCTCTCGGTCCATGATTTCCGCCGGTTCTTCAATGAATCGTAACTGTTCATCTACTTGTATTTCTTTCAATGGTACAATCAATGTCTCATCAGAAAGACATTTCTTCAAGTTCGATACGTGAAAAACATCATGAACTCCACTGAGTTCATCCGGTAGTTTGAGTTGATACGCAACCGGACCAATCCTTTTCAGGATCTCAAAAGGTCCTACGTAACGTGGCCTAAGCTTTCCGCGCTTGCCGAATCGTATCACACCTTTCCAAGGTGATACCTTTAGAAGAACTCGGTCTCCCACTTGAAATTCCAACGGCTTGCGACGTTTGTCTGCATAACTCTTCTGACGATCTCGAGCCGCTGCCATACGATTCCGAATTTGAACTATCTTCTCTGTCGTCTCGTGCACCAGTTCAGGACCTGTAAGCTGACTGTCACCAACTTCAACCCAGCAAACTGGTGAACGACATTTGCGACCATACAAAGCTTCAAACGGTGCTGCTTGAATGCTTGTATGATAACTATTGTTGTAAGAGAATTCCACCAACGGTAAATGATTCTCCCAGCTATCACCAAAGTCAATTACACAAGCTCGTAACATATCCTCGAGCGTTTGAATCGTTCGTTCACTTTGACCGTCGGTCTGTGGATGATAGGCGGTACTCATATCCAAGCGAGTCCCCAATGACTTATGAAGAGATTTCCAAAAGTTGGAAGTAAACCGGGCATCCCGATCTGATATGATAGAGATTGGCACGCCATGCCGTGCTACTACTTCCTTAATGTAAATACGAGTCAGTTTCTCCATCTTATCAGTTTCCTTGATTGCTAAGAAATGTGCAGATTTCGTTAATCGATCAACAATTACCCATATCGTATCACAACCAGTCGGTGTACGGGGTAACTTAGTAATGAAATCCATCGAAATCTGTTCCCACTTCCACATCGGTATCTCTGGTTGTTGCAGTAAGCCAGATGGCTTCTGATATTCAACTTTGACTTTCGAACAAGTCAAACATTTGCTAACGTACTTAGCAATATCAGCTTTCATATGAGGCCACCAATACAGTGCCTTCAAATCATGGTACATCTTGTCTGATCCCGGATGGACTGAATATCTGGACTTGTGCGCTTCGTCCATCACGAGTTCCCTTAAACCTCCATACAAAGGTATCCACATCCGATCAATGAAATAACGAATTCCATCAGGTTTAACATTCAATTGTTCTTCCATTCCTCGTAAAGATTCCGGTACTAAGTTTTCCGTTTTCAAGGCCTCAATCTGAGCACTGTGTACCTTGTCTGGTAAGTCAGTATGTATTGTCATCATAAGTGCGCGAACCCGTCTTGTTCCCGTTGTATCTTTTCTGCTCAAAGCATCGGCTACGACATTAGCCTTTCCCGGATGATACTTAATCGCACACTCGTAATCGTTCAACAACTCAACCCATCGTCGTTGTCTCATATTAAGCTCCTTCTGATCAAAGATATGCTGCAAACTCTTATGATCAGTGTAAATAGTACACTTAGTTCCATACAAGTAATGCCTCCAAATCTTTAAAGCAAAAACCACTGCTCCTAACTCCAAGTCATGAGTAGTGTAATTCTTTTCGTGTGTTCGTAGTTGTCTGGAAGCATAAGCAATTACTTTATCCCGTTGCATCAACACACATCCCAAACCCTGTCCAGATGCGTCACAATACACCGCAAAGTCTTCCGTTCCTTCCGGTAAGGACAGAATCGGTGCACTGCAGAGTTTCTGTTTCAATAACTGGAATGCAGCTTCCTGTTTATCCGTCCAGTTATACTTTGTTCCCTTGTGCGTCAGAGCTGTAAGTGGCTGAGCGATCTTTGAGAAACCCTCAATGAATCGTCGATAATAACCCGCCAAACCAAGGAATTGTCGTACCTCGGTAGGAGTCTTTGGCGCTTCCCAATTCTTAATCGCTTCAATCTTCGCTGGATCAACATGTATACCCTTTTCATTAACTATATGCCCCAAGAACTGTACTTCTCGCATCCAGAAATCACATTTCGAGAACTTAGCGTACAGTTGTTCCTGTTTCAATAACTCTAGTAGCAATCGAAGATGTTCAGCATGTTCCTCCTCAGACTTTGAATAGATGAGAATGTCATCAATGAAAACAATGACAAACTTATCCAGATAAGGTTTACAAACACGATTCATGAGATCCATGAATACAGCTGGAGCGTTTGTCAACCCAAATGGCATGACCAAGAACTCATAATGGCCATAGCGCGTCCTGAATGCTGTCTTTGGAATATCCTCCTCCTGGACTCTTAGTTGATGATAACCCGACCTGAGATCAATCTTCGAGTAGTAACTCGAACCTTGCAACTGATCGAACAGATCATCAATCCTGGGTAACGGATACCGGTTCTTGATAGTAACCTTATTCAATTCCCGGTAATCGATACACATTCGGAAAGTTCCGTCCTTCTTCTTTACAAACAATACTGGAGCTCCCCACGGTGAAAAACTAGGTCGTATGAAACCCTTATCCAACAATTCTTGCAATTGTGTGGATAACTCTTGCATTTCTGACGGTGCAAGTCGATAAGGCGCCCTAGCTATCGGTGCTGCGTCTGGTGTAAGGTCGATTCGGAATTCCACCTGTCTGACAGGCGGTAATCCCGGCAAGTCTTCTGGAAATACCTCCGGAAACTCACAAACTACAGGTATATCTTCAAGCTTCCTCTCAGCTACCGGCTTTTCAGTTATAAGTGCTATAACTGCCGTATGACCTTTCCGCAGCCATTTGTGTGCTTTCATACAAGATATGAGACGCAGTGGCGTACTGCTCTTCTCTCCTTGTACATATAATGTTTCTCCCTGCGGAAGAGGTATACGAACAATCTTTTCATGGCATACAATTTCAGCCTGGTTCTTGGACAACCAGTCCATGCCAATGACTACATCAAAACTGCCTAAGGCAATAGGCATCAAATCAATCTCTAATGTCTGACCCATCAAATCAAGAATACATCCCTTATAAATGTTTTCTACTACAATCAACTTACCATCCGCTAACTCCACAGTATAGGGACTATCTAAGGCAGTGGGACTAACATCTAGTGACTTAGCAAGTGAACTAGATACAAAACTCCGGTCGGCACCAGTGTCAAATAACATAGAGGCATAGTGATTATTTAAGAGGAACGTACCCGTAACAATGTTGGGATCCTCCCGCGCTTGACGTCCTCCAATCACGAACGCCCTGCCTCTAGCACCGTTGTTGTTGTTATTATTGTTGTTGTTGGTGCCATTGCCATTACCGTTGCCATTTCCATTACCATTGCCATTATTGTCCCCGCCTTTCTTAAGTTGTGGGCAATCTTTCTTGAAATGCCCCATCTTGCCACACTCAAAACAACCTTTCTGCTCGTTGTTTTGATTGTTATTCTGGTTGTTTTGGTTGTTCTGCAGCTCTCCGCGACAGTCTTTAGCCGCATGCCCAATCTTGCCACACCTCTGGCACTTAGCTCTGTCACATTGATTACCCGCATGATGATAACCACACTTATTGCACTTGGGGTGTTTACCAATATAGCCCCCCGATGATGATGCTTGCTGGCCACTGTTGGAATTATGATAGGACTTGTTTGAGTCCTGCTTCCTGTTCTGCTGTTGGTTGTTACCCTTGAAGTTGTTGCTTTCCCACTTTCTCTTGTGATCTCCTACCTTGGTAGCAGATGTTCGCTTAGGCAGGGTTCCCTGTAACACTGCCTGATCAGTAAGCTGATGCGCTAGACGAACAGCTTGTTGAATAGTGGTGGGATTTGCTGAAGTCACCAACCCTTGAATCTGAGGCACTAGTCCTCCAATGTACCTCTCAATCCACTTACTGGCTGGAGTAGCCATGTGTGGTAGCAGTCTGGCCAGTTCATGCGATCTGGTCGTGTATTCCTCAATATTTGACCCCTCCATCTTGAGGTGCCAATACTCCTCCTCCAACTTCTGCATTTCACTACGAGGAAAATACTCCTCTTGTAGCAAAGTTTTGAAGTTGTTCCAGGTCAACGCATTTGCTTCTCCCAACCCCAGAGTCTGAACATTGGAGTTCCACCAAGTCAGTGCTGGACCCTCTAATGTTCCAGTAGCAAATTTCACCTTGCTATCCTCAGGGCAGTTGCACATTTCAAATACAGACTCAGCCTTTTCAATCCATCGGAGAAGTCCTATGGCTCCCTCCGACCCTTTGAAGTTGTGAGGTTTGCAGTCCAAGAACATCTTGAATGTGCAAACTTGTGGGTTAACCAATCCCCCAGTTGGACCCTGTGGCCCTGTGTTGTGTGTCTGAGCATACTGTGCAATAGCCTCTGCGACTCTGTTGTTAATTAGCTCGTTGAGCTCAGCAACAGTCATATGTACGTTTCCCTCAGCCATTAGTTTCCTATTTATAAGAAGTGTTAGCACAAAGTCAAAATCCAATGTAACATGTGTAAGTAAAAACAACAAACACAACATGTAATATAATCAACACAGTTGTTGAAAACAAACAATAATTCTTCCATAAATAGAAACTTTCTTTAAATACAATACTTTTTGAAATGAAATACAAAATTTCAAACTACTAATGTAGGAACACAACCCGTTCCTAATAAGTTTAAACAAAACAGAAATAAAAGAAAAATAATCAGTCGTCCTCAATGGTGGATTCAGGATCGGACTCAGCAACTGGTGCTGGTTCCTCCTCCTCATCCTCATCCTGTTCCTCATTCTCAACTACCACTAAGTCCTCCAAAGCTTCAATCCTGCCTGCCAAAATCTCCTCTCGGTTCTCTGACTCTTCTAGACGACCAATCATGTTCACCATCTCATCCCGCATGTCATGAACTAGATGGGCAAGTTCATCTTGCCTCTCAATGGCATCCCATAACTCATGAGATCTCTGTATAAGCTTGTCTTCTGTCTCATCCAAGTCCTCACGCAACTTGGCGATCTCCTCCGCGTCCGTCCTTCGCCTCTTAGGCTCCGGAGCATCTAGTACGGGTGGTGGATGCGTAGATGGTCCTGCAGCATAGAGTCCCTGAGTATTCACCCATGGTGCCTCTTCCGGATCCTCATCCGGGTCCTCAACTGGATCCTCATCTGGATCCTCCTCTGGATCCTCCTCTGGATCCTCGTCTGGATCCTCCTCTGGATCCTCGTCTGGGTCTGAGTCATCCATCCCATACGGTGGAGGTGATGGAATAGGTGGTGGTGGTGATGATGGTGGTGCCGGAACTATCGGCTCCTCGTCCTCGGAATCATCAATGATAACATAAGGAACTGATGATGAAGCCATGCCTGTTACATAATATCATATGTAAGTGCAGTGCCATGGAATACGTAAGCAAGTCAATTACATAATGTCATATGTAATTTCTAAGCAGTATGTGTAAACATGTGTGTCTAATGTCTAACAGTCATAGTCTAGGCCTACAAATGCAAACCTAGTTCGCTACAACCAATGGCTCTGATACCAATCTGTCACACCCCCAATTTCAACTAACGGAATCATACCGTTTGGGAACGTGACAAACCAGGATCTCAGATCATTAGACATAGCGAAGACCTCTATATGAATTTCAAAACATACGTTGGTCTTTAAAACATAATATTCAGAGTTTACAAAAAGTTGCGGAAGCGTTTCAAATCAAACCAATAAACTGTTGATAAGTAAAACATTACAAATCAAAATACTGAAATAATCAAATTCAAATGTTCAAAGTGTTTATAATGCATGAGACTCTATCTTCCTAGTCCATGCCAGCTGTTACGCGCGCCTTAGCGTCCTGAGAAAACATGCAAATCAAGTCAACACAAAGGTTGGTGCATAACACAGGTTTTAAGTAATCATAGTGTTCAAAACATCAGTTTGAATAACAAGTTTGTAGATAACATAATCACAAATGCACAGTCATGATAGCTAGTCATATAAACTATTTACATACGTGTTCGACACCGAAGCTGACTAGTTGCCATGCTATAGCATGTTTTCGCCTTGCCACTATTGTCTATCACAACAATAGTAAAAATTGTGTTTGGTCAGTCAAACACCTGCGTAGATCCCATCTACCAGGTGAGGTTTGTCAAACCTAATAGATCTATTTCCAACTACCACGCTTTGCACTACGGCAAACTAAACGGTTCGAGGTGTGTAAGGACTTTCAAGTTGATATGTTGTCACATAATGTAAACAGATAACTCATGCAAGTGATATGTATCTAAAATAGTTTGTTGCACATGTTTTCTCCCCCAAAACAGTTTAAAATAAGAAAGGGGCCGTGTACGCACCTTTGATAATAGTAGAATGATCAAATACGTGTGAAGTTGCGTAGAAATCCTCTACGAAAAATCTGTGATTTAAACAATAACTTAAAGTTATTCGGATTGTCGTTTTGTGCTTGAAATCACATACGTGTCACCACACGTATGTTAAAGTGTCAGAAATACGCATACGTGAGTACGCGTGCCTTTGAAATCGTTTAAATAAAATCACATTTGATTTTATTTAATTAAACGTAATTATACGCGATTTCGTGTTCGGACTAAAATATGAATTTTATCATTTCAACACGTTCGTATTCTCGTTACGGTTCCAACGCAACTTGAACGGATGAAAACGGAGTTAGAACGAATAAAATATGTTTGAAATACTAAATTAGCATAAAACCCAAAAAATGGTTTGGGCCGGGACTCGAACCCGCGACCCTCAACTCCAACACACACACCTTTAACCAGTCAAGCCCGCTAGGGTTTCGCAAAAGCCATCACAAATTAATTGTTTTAAGCTTACATGGCTTAGTTTCCTTATGTTTTCTATAGCCGAACGTACATCTCTAAATTGGTCATGGATTCGAACTCGATAATTCCTAAAACCATAGGGCTTTTGTCCTGTGGACCTAATCATATCTATAGGTTGTTTTAATTCGACTATTGATCAAAATAAACACCCCAATTAACTCCCAATTAGATCCGGTTCGAGCAACTCAACTTCCTAAATCCATTGAATCAAATTCTAATATAATAGACCACGAATCCATTGAGTTTTTCATCCTAAGGCTAAACCGAACCCCTCAGTGTACTCTGATTTGATTTACCATTTCGATTAGATCAAAAACCCCAAAATATTTTGGTCAAGAACCCTAAAAACTCGAAGTCTAACAATTCATTATTGATTCATGAAATTGTCACATGGTTTTCCATCTAAGATGAATTTCGAACATGTCTGAAAGATTTAATTTAACTTCCATGATCGTTTACTACCAGACCCCCAAATCGTTTTTGATGTAAGACTCTAATAATCGAACTCTTACAATTCAAGAATAATACATGAAATCAATGTATGGGTTTTGTTAATCGGTGCATTCAGAATGTAGCAGCATATTTTGATTTCATTTATAATCTCAATTGCACTAAAACCCCCAAAACCGATTCTAGGATGAACCCTAGAATCAAAACTTGAACAATTCGATGTTGTTACACAAAATACAGTTAGGGATAAGCTTAATCGATCCTTTTAGAAGGTTTAGGATAGATTTCTAACCTGTTTTGATGTCGAATTGTAGTAAGACCACTTTGAGCCCTAAGTTCGGCCTCCCTCACGATCAAATCTCCTGTTCGAGCCTTTTGAAATCAAATTGCTGGTTTTAGTATTCTCTAATTGTGCCGACTAAGTGTTAGGAAACCTCAATTGTGAATATCATAATCGAATTTAACGAATTCGATCATAGGTGTCTACGGTTACAACTCTTGGGTGTTTAATTGACTTAAATTCGACCATTACCATTCTAGTAACGCATGATTGCTGTTACAACTTATTAATAAGTGATGATTGAAAGGTTTATTCAATCAATTTCATTGTAATGACCACATTTCCGAACTTAATTGATAATTCCACGTGAATTTTGACTTCTAAAGTCAAAGTTAAACCTTTAAATCAATTATAAACCTAAACTTAGCAATCAAAATGTATTTAGGCTTATTTCAATAATTTCTAAACCCTTGAATATGATTTTTAACAATAGCATAACATTTCAATTAACAAAGTTACACTAAAAATCCCGAATTGTCACTAATCGGTTAAATTGGAATACCACTGGGCTAAATTAATCCATTTGGGCTTCTCAAATACTATTGGGCCTCACTGGGCCTTCCTGGGCCTACCTTGGCCTTCCCTGGGCCTACTTGGTTTACATTGGGCCTTACTTGAACTTATTGGGCCTTAATGGGCCTCTCTTGGCTTATTGGGCCTACATTGGCTCTGTTGGGCCTACATAGACTTCGTTGGGCCTACTTGATCTTGTTGAGTCTTCCTTGACCTTACTGGATCTTCTTTGGCTTTACTGGGCCTTCATTGGCCTTGTTGGGCTTGTTGGGCCTAAAAGGTTAACAAGGTTAACTTGAAAAGTCGGATTGTCACATTTTGTAAGAGACCGATGGAACCGAAATGGATGAAACCCAATACCGAGGTGTTGTTTATGGTCCGGTCTTCGGTTTTCATATTTAGATTTTCCGGGTTTCGGGCCGGGTCGGGCTATACCCGGTTCGGTCCGGTTCTTTACCCATGATCAGCCCTAATCTACGACGTACGCCACTTAAACAATCATATAAGACATAAAACAAATATACTAATATATATATATATATATCTCTGTGTGTGTGTAATGTTTAAATAAGTTGGATGACTTGCCTTGTTCAAATGGTTGATCAACACCAACAATTCCTTTTCTAGCATGTTGGCTTGTTCCTTGACTTCCACCACTAGTTCCTAGTTGAATATCACACGTATACAATTATATTCAATGCATATAACAAAAACTCACATGGATTCAAATTCATTTCAACTTGTTTGAATCTTATTTATCTGCATGTGTTGTTTAGAAGTCAAGTTATCATTCTTAAACAATCTATGGACATCATTAACATAGTATTTCCATTTCAAGCACTTAATAGAACACTTGGTGTGCATGCAATCTTGTTAAATTTTAGCATTAACCAATCCAACTTATGATCACCGCAATCACCAATTTCATACTTTTTATAAAAATATTAGCTAAATCAATGCATAACCCATCAAAACCATGATATAAACAATCATAGTAGTTATTAAACACAATCATTTGGATTCCCTTCTAACTTCTCAAGTTTCCCAAATCAATTTCAACCAAATCTCATAATAACTAGTAGTTTGATTTGTTCAAATGCATAATAAGCATCATTTCATGCTTTCTAACTAATTTTAACAATCAATTTCTATATTTGAGCTAAACCAACACAAGTGCTTCTTTCTAAAGGTTGCAAGAACTAGAATGTAACATCACTGTATTTCGAGCATTACATTACATACATATTTGTACTGTTAAGACCTGATATGATAATTGATAATTATTATGGATTATTGGATGCTATTATTATTGGTATACATTATTGAGAACACATTATTATAGGCATAAACCATGGGAAGTTTAGTTGAAACACAACTAAACAGAACCAGAGAGTTTATTGCAGTCGAACTCACATGTTATGGATTGTGGATTTGGAATGGTACTGGTATAGGATACTATAATCAAAGATAGGCAAGGATATAATCATGGTCTATCGAAGAGGTGGTGGGATGGAGGCTGAGGCAGTTGCGACTGACCTCTACGTATGCCCTATACATAAACCATCTTCGGTCTATCATGATTATATCAGGGTTGAGGCTTTGGTGAGGAGAATCCGAGGTTTTAGTTTGGAATGACAAAGAGTTATGAGTTAGTTATTGTTAGGTTACTAAACATAGTCAAGGACACATGGTCATGGTTTATCGAAATGGTGGTGGGACGGTGGCTGGATAGGTTGCGACCTACTCCTACATATGCCCTATACATAAGCTTATTTCGGTCTATCATGGATGTGTCAGTGATATGGTTTAGTGGGATTTGCATTGGGAAATTTTCATATTCAAAGTAATAAAATAATGAAAGCATTATTAAAGATAAACACGCGTTGGTGAGGTTACGACTATAATTTAAAACGCGAATGTTATTTCAAAAATGTTAACTTAATAATGTATTTGCGTGGGTGACGATTCACACGAATATAATTATTAGGAATAATATACTGAAACGATACGGACGTGAGTAACGCGTTTCGACGAGATAACGAAATAATATCTAACGATATTAAAAATAAGAAAAAGGATTTAAAAACATTTATTAGGAATTACAACCTAAAACTAAAACGAAAAAATCGTTTTATTAAATAAATAATTTAACGAAAATTAAACGAAATCATTTTACGAAGCAACATTAAATTAAAACCATTTTATTAAAATGAAACATAAATATTTAAACGTTATGTGTTTAAATATATTTTACGAGAAAAACCGAGCGTTTAATGATCGGTGGACGCAAAATAAACGAGACCGAGCACGCGAGGATGATACGAGGTATAAAGAAAGATGAACTACTTAATTTCCCTCATTTCCACACTTCCACTCTCTCTCTAGATACAAGAAATCGTCACTCTCTCTCTCTAAAACTTCTCACTAAGGTTTCTTCACCATTTCTCAACCATTTTTGATGATTCTTGTCTCAAATCGTCCACATAACTGAGTAGATCAAAGCACAAGAAGGATTCATGCGTTTGAATGGGTATTGAAGGTATGTAGAGTGTATTATTTTTCGGATCTCGCTTTAAACATCAACCGAGTATATCCTTGTGTTTTTAAACAAATTCTTCACAATGTAAACTCTTAAACAAACTAATATAAGTGTAAGAAAGCTAGGGACGAACCTGCAACTAAGTCAGATTGAAGACGATGATGATGAGTAACTGGGTTCGGATAAAAGGCCGAATGGTCGAACCCAAGGGAGCCGAACCTCGATTGCGGCTGAACTGATACCCATCACCAAACCCTAATTGGTTGAACCTTAGCCTTAGCCGAGCCTTCACTGAGTCAGACGAACCACAAGGGCCACGAACCTGGATGATGGACGAACCTAAGGGAGGCGAACCTCATGGCTGCGAACCTTAATCAGCCAAGCCATCCTTGGACGAACCCTCAGTTCTAGCAAACCTATCGTCCACACGAACCTTACCATGCAAACCTACATGCGGCGAACCTGTGTTGGCCGAACCTAGACTATGGCTGCATCTGGCAAACCTCATGCTAAACCTAGGGGTGGTCCGAACTTTAGTGAAGACGAACCATGGTGCCAACCGAACCTTCTTGGGGCGGAACTTGGCATGCTGGTCGAACCCACAGTTGGCAAACCTACACTTAGCCGAACCAGTACTAAGGGCCGAACCTTGATAAGTTGAGCCGAACCTAAGGGTGATTGTACCCTAAGGTTCGCTGGAATCAAATACTATCGAACCTAAAACTCGAGCAAAGGACTAAGGATGGATAAAAGGAACATAATAAATGGATATATTCACGCACGAATGGGCATTTCAAGTCGCCACCTTTCATAATGAGAATACGTCTTAACTTGAGAATTTAAGTGATTTAAACAAGTTATGAGAATAACTTAGGTTTGATTTTCTTAAACCAAATTTCAACTCAACAAATTTAAAACATGTTGGTTTACTCAAGTACCCATGCATGCACATAAGGTATATATGTGTGTATAAGGTTTACCACCTTTACTACATGTATAACTTTATACTCTCACTAAGATATTATAAGATTGATTGATTTAAACTAACTAATGATAGACTGATCTTTTATAATGAGAATAAGAAGCCTTAAGGATTATCACTATAACTTAGATGACAAACCTAAGTTGGTCATACAAATAATAACTAAAAGACATGCGGATATGATAACTTAATGATGATCACACTTAGGTACTTACGAATATGAAACATGCAATAATTACTGATTTTTGAAGTGTTTTGATTTCTCTTATGTTTGCGCGCATCCTACAAAACACTGAACCTAAGGAATTCAGGTGAGTTATCATAACCTCCTTTTTAAACCATTTTGTTTTTAAACTCGGAGGTGGAACATGTATACCAATATTTAAAATATTATTTTGATAACACATGGGTGACACCTGGTTTATCATTATGATATTCATATTATTGAATTATCATTGATTATTGACGGATTGATATGAATTATTATAACTCCGTGAGTCGTTATTGGTTGAGTTGACTTAGGTCCTCCGTAATGATTGAGTTACTATTGTTGAGTTGACTTAGGTCCTCCTCAGTGACTCCACTGTTGGTTGAGTTGACTGCGGTCCTCCGCAGTGCATGTATTGACACTATTAGGAATATCGTTGGTTGAGTTGACTGAGGTCCTCCGCGATGATTCCGCCGTTGATTGAGTTGACTGAGGTCCTCTGCGGTAACTTATATTGAGATAATTATGGTGATTATTGATTGAATTGTGATTGACTGAGATTGGTTGAATATATGTGGTTTATTATTTGTGATTATTTGAACTATGTGATTGTTGTGTTTGTGTTGCTTGTTGAATTATCTCGCAGGTGCACATGTGGATTTCTCAGAAAATTATAACCTTTCATAAATATTTTATGAACATTTTTGAAACATAAAACTTATGATTACTCACCAACTACTTCGTAGTTGACACTTGATTTTCTACATGTTTCAGGAAATGAAGAGAAGTAAGTAGAGCAGGGTAGCTCTACATCTTTTGGTCATCATCACTTAGGGTCTTGGACTTAGCTAAAAGAACTTAAATTCTGAAGACTAGAGTTTAGTTAGTTTAGCTAAATCTTTTGTGTAATTGATGTAACCATCTCATGATGAACATGATTTTTGATGTAATTAATTAGGTTGATTAATTGATATGTGATGATTTAATTAGATGCCCACGAGCTTATGGACAATCTACACATCCCTCGTGGCATCCCGACGTTTCTGTCATCGGTCGGGGTGTTACATAGAAAAACTCAAAATTACTTATCTATTAATTTGCAATCACCAAAGTAGTGGTTCAGCTCCTCAAACTTTAATTTTGACCTAGAATTCAACGAGAATCAAGAAACTGAAATTTGGGCTTGTGTTTTCTTATTTTGCTCTTTTCCGGATCCCACGTATAAACACACACACACAACAACAACAACAAAAATATGGGTTTTTGACCAAGTCAATGGTATTATCCTCTTTAAATCCTCTTCATCTGTCTAATTGACAATTTCAGCCCCTCAAACTTTTAAAGTAGTTAACTCACTTAACTAACCTAATCAAGTTAGTTACTAGTTAACCATAATACCCCAAATGTTATTATATATTTATCACAACATAATTTTGATCATAATAACATTTGTTCATTAAAACACACATGACAGTTGAAACAAGTCGTTACTAAATTACAATTTAAAATTCATATACCAAAGTGTTTTCTATCTATGTTTTAATCTTTATAATCGATAGGTTGTGATTTCTTGGTTCTTTTTTCAATGAGACTGTTGCGCCGCAACACACGTCCTTTAATCGTACCGCTTCGCCAGATCGTGTGGTTAAAAAACTCGTTTTGTTATGTAAGATGATTATATTAAATATTTGAAGATTGAGAATGTTGACTTTAATTTTTTTAAGTAATATATGTTTGTTTGTGTTTGTAAATAATATATATTTGTAAACCAACATGAACAAGTCAATTACTTCTTAATGAATGAACACAAACAAAAATTTGCGTTCCATTAATGTTTGTAAACTATTCGTAAACAAGTTAAATGTTAAACAAACGAACACAAATCATATATCTTTAACATTCATTTGAAATCCTAAAAATAATAAAAGGAAGAGTAAAATGCCAAAATGATCCATGTATATACATGAAATTTGCTTGTCTAGTCATTAAATGTTTTTTATTGACATTTTGGTCCCTTAATTTATATAAAATTGTCATTTATTGATTCCTTAATTTGTAAAAAGTTGTCAATTTGGTTTCTTAATTTATTACCAAAACTGTCAACAAAATAGACGGGAAAGACTTGATTCACAATCTTACTACTCTAATAAACAAAAATCATTTTTGCCACTTGTCATGTTTTTTTATAATACTATTGCCACATGTCATGTTATTATTATTTAATTTAATTCTATTTCTTAATAAATAATTATATTATCTCTCCTATTAAATAATTATAATAATAATCATATTATTTACCCTTTTCATATTAAGAATTAAAAATAGTTTTAAATAAATTAAAATTTAATTTTTATTAAAAACACATTAAAAAAGTTTATAAAATATCTACTTTTTCTAAAAATTAGAATTTTCTTATAAATAAAAAATATTTAAAACCGTTGTATTTCGGAAATTAAAAGTTTTCTACAAAACAAGTTTTCATAAAATATGAAATTTTTTAAATGAAATTAACTATAAAACTGAGTTTTAAACAATATGATTTATATAAACAAATGATATTTTTTTTAAAATAATGTTAAAAATGATTTTTTTTTAAAAAAAAAAAACAAAATCTATAGAAATGATAGGGAATACAATACTTTTGACAAAAAAAAAACTATATTAAGTTTTCAGCATCATACTTTAAAAATCTCAGTTGTTACAAATAAGAATGTCAGATACTAATTCTTTAGATATTAGAGTTTTTAATTATTGGTGTATTACATAAAATACTTGCCTATACTTACGTTAATCATTTTAAACCAAAGTATTGTTTTCTAATTTTTAAGTTTTTATTACTAACTGTTAAATATTTTATGATCAATCCATGTAATACACGGGTTAATAACTTAGTTTTTTATAAATTAGGAAACCAATTGCTAATAAAAATTATTTAAAGACTTAAAACAAACAAGTTCGTATAGACACAAGATATTTTTACATTTTACTTTAAAAATAAACATAATAAAGACATTTTATATATAGATGAAAGAGGCATCTTGATATGACTCTTTGTAAAGAATATGATGCTTGTAAGCAAAAATTTAAAAAACACCAAAATTTGAAGGGCGTGACAGCGATATTGTCAAGGCTAAATTATTGATCACATGGTTAGGGTCACACGAACCATCATTTATATTCTTTTTAAGATTCGATTCCATTAATTTTTATTAATATTAAACAAATAAATTAAAAAAAGATCCGAATCTAAACTATCGAACATTCGAATTCGAAGCCCAAATCGTACGGCTGTCAAATTTCACATCTAATCTTTAAATCTGCCACCGTTGACAGCAGTTGTCCAAACAATGACAAACTGTTTCATTCCAACTAAAAGTACTTCGTTTCTCCTCTGTTGTTAAACAAAATTAACCCAATTTGTTGGTATGTTTGTCTCAATCCCGTAGATTCTTTCTCACCGCCGGTTACCACCGTCTTTCGCCGGAAGACCCCATTTTTTCCGGTGGTTAAGTTCCTTTGAAGTTTCTGACAAGTGGGTTGTGAAATATATATTTGAACGCAATATTAAAACATGTCTCTGTTGCGTCTTTCTTGAAATTTGCCTTATATTTCAAGAAACCCAATTTGTTAAAGTTAAATCAAACAAAAAGTCAGTTTTTCCGAAGCTCTTTTATCAGGGTTTCTTTTAATATTGACTAAAAGATATCATATCATATCATATATACATACAGAGGTTGTATGCATATACATATAGGTGGAGGTGGTGGACGATGGTGATGTCGGTGGCGTCACAGAGAAGTTCGTTGAAAACGGTGTTTGAAAGGGTGGGTTTTGGTGGTGGTGATGGGCTGAAAAGAACAAGATATGAGATTTATGATGAAGATGACACCATGGAAATGGTGCAGCTTGGTGCTGACAGAACCAAGAATGTGCTTATTTTGATGAGTGATACCGGTGGCGGCCACCGTGCCTCCGCCGAGGCTATCCGGGATGCTTTCAAGATGGAATTTGGTGATGAATACAGGGTACATCTTTCTTCCACCTTTTCATATACAAATCTGATAATTTTATTCATATGTTTGTTTGGTAATTGGTGATTGTGGGCATTATATTTGAGCAATGGATCAGTGAGGATGTTATGTTTTTCTAACACGAGGTTTTGAGTTCAAACCGTGAAAACACTCTTTTATACAAATGTGTATATGCAGGGAAAGATTGGATACATCAGATCGTGAAACGATCCGACCCCGCCCCTCCACAAACACTGCGTAAAGCGAGAGTTAAAGGCTAAACTACGATACGCCTTTTTTTATTTCATAATCTGTGATCTTTATAGAGAACGAATAAATCTATAGGAAATTCTTATGGAACTTATATTGAATATTGATGCCGTAGGAATGGAATGGAATTTACTGTCTGAATAGATATATATTATTGAATAAAGTTGAATATTTATGTATTTTTACAATAAAATGGTAAAAATTAGGGAAAATCCATGTAATTACTATAGGAAAGACATTTGAGTGAATAATAATAATATATATTGTTGACTCGTTTTAAAGTTAAATAAAGTTTTTTCAATGAAAATTTCTAAATGGTAAGGGTTATGACCACTGTCATGAAAACCGGACTCGCCGGCTGGACCGGAAATTAGAGGGTAAACCGGTCCAAAATCAGCATGTGAACCGTCCTCAATCAAACCGGTCGGTTCAGCCGGTTCACCTGTCAAACTGGGAATCGGTTCGCTAGTTGGACTGGATTTCAATTTCTTTTTTTTTTAAACTAAATTTAAATAATAAAACATTAAAATCAAAGCATGCATGTATGTTTTTTAACATGATTATGTTTGTTTAAATGTGTTTATAATTATATAATATTTTTGGATTTTTTATATATTTATTATGTCACCCAGTTTTTGAATCCGGTTTAACCGCTCCGATCAATGACCGGTTAGACATCTGGTTTGATTTCCGGTCCAGTTCTAAAAACATTGATTATGACTACAATCCGCAAATTCACTGTAGCATGTTTTTTTTGGTTTTTTTTAAACAATATAATAGTATAATACTATATAAATAGAGTTTCTTACGTTCTTGCGTCCCTTCTCTTTTCCTTTTAAATATTTTTTTTTGTCAATGAAATTTGGCTTTGGTTTCTTTATTGTATTCATTTTATAATTTTTATGTTACAGGTTTTACGTTATGTTTTTCTTTTCTAGACGTTTTTTATTTTGGTTATATATTATGTTGTTGCTTATATAAGTTGGGTTCGTTTTTATTGATGCTATATTTAACGACTAAGCATGCATTTAATTGGTGCTTTAGGTCAACATAAGAATTTAGTATAAGCAAATCATGCATAAATGTTCTCATTTTTTAACTGTCTTTTTTCTTTTATAAATTTTATTTATTGTTTTAATTTTATAATTTTTATGTTGCATGCTTATGTTATCATCGTGTTTCTTGACATTTTGTTATTGTTTTACTATTATATTTGTGTTGCATGCTTATGTTAGGTCACGTTTCTTGATGTTCTTGTTACTTGACCTTTTTTTATTGTTTTTGTTGTATAATTTTTATGTCGTGTTTTTTGATGCTATATTTTTATGACCAAACATGTACGCCTTTTTTTATTGTTTTAATTCTATGATTTTTAACATTTCATGCTTATGTTTGGGTTTGTATTCCTTATGATGACAATTGTTTTTCAACAAAGTTTGATTTATTTTTTTTTTGTGACGGATTAGCAATTGTCACGACCATCTTTTGGTTTGTGTTGTTATTCATGATACTACCACTATCATTAGTTATGATTGAGTGCCCATATCAACAGAGCGGCATTGCCCATTTTTTTGTATAATTTAAATGAGCAGCATTGTATGACATGAGTTTTAGATTGTTTTAATTTTTTTACTATTATATTTTTAAACTTGTGTGCCTTACGCTTAAATTTTAATATCTGTGGTTTTGTTTTTATTATAGTCAATGTGGCGTTATTGTCGCGTTGTGCAGTGTAAACCCTTAGTTTGGTATATTAAGAAATTGGAACCGAAGAAACATCCGTCTCATTCACATTCATTACTTATGGCCCTTGTAACTCTATTTACAGTACAACGAAGTTATGTCAATTATAAATTGGGAGCTCAATTGACTTTATATAGAGTTGGTCCAACTATACAACCACCAAAAACCAGAGGACTGTAAACAAACAGTTTATAAAATGTTTGGCAGGAAGTTTGTTTATTTAAGAAATAAACAAATATAAATAAGAAATTTCGTTCGTTTAGTTAAATTAGCGAACAGAAATCAAAGGTCATGTTTGAAATGTTTTGTAGTGTGTGTTTATTTTCATGTACTTTCGTTTACTATGTTTATTTGTTAAATGTTTTTTAGTTTTATCATTTACTATTTACTTTTTATATATGTAAGATGATTATGTCAAATGTTTGAAATCGAGAATTTTTATTTATTTTTTAAATAGCATATGTTCGTTTGAGTTCGTGAATAAGCTCAATTATTACTTAATGAACAAACACAAACACGAATTTTCATTCAGTTATTGTTTGGGAATGTTAAATAAATGAACACGAAAAGGTGTTCTTTCAGTTCGTTTACAACCCTAATTAACAACCATACCTATTAAATCACACTCGAAGCATGTATTTGTGTAGGGTCTGGAAAGGGTGGAATATAGGCAAACCTTACATCTATCTTTGGGAAAAGAGATGTTTCCAGAGAGAACCTCAACTCACTTACAAACTAACAAATACAAAAAGGCATAATCAAGTAAAATATATGAAGATAAAGAGTTGATGCCAATTCTAAGTAGCATATTTTTAGTAGTGAGTAGCTTTTGAACCAAATTAATGGATTGTCAATGATTTTAGGCAATTTTTGATGGTCATTTGGTCTAAAATCTACATAGAATGGCTCCTATTTAAGTGAAATTTCTTTGGATTGATCATTGATCAAGCAAATGAGTGATTGTGAATCTTGATTTTGCAATTTTTCATGGTAACAGATCGCTAATAATTACGCTCTCTTGTTTATTTGATCGGTTTTTGTAGATATTTGTTAAAGATGTATGGAAGGAGTACACAGGATGGCCTTTAAACAATATGGAAAATCAATACAAGTTCATGGTTAAACACGTGCAGCTTTGGAGTGTAGCATTTCATGGCACTTCTCCAAGATGGATACATGGTGTTTATCTTGCAGCCATTGCTGCCTTCTATGCCAAGTATGTATTTCTAGCCAAGTATGTGTTAAACGATTATTGTAACACATTTGTTACAATAATCGTTTAACACACAAGATTGAAGATGATTTTTGTCGATATGTCGTTTCAATCATCCTTCTAGATGTTAAAATGATCATCGACTGCAATTTCTTGTGTGTTCATGTAAGATACCAAATAAACAAAAAAAGCAAATCTGACCCATTTCTTCTAATTAACTAGGTTAATTTGAGTTTGTGTTTATCTCTAACACGTCAAACATGTCGAAAGTAACCTGAGTGTATTTATGCATAATTGTTGTATTCATATAGTATCTTTAACTCTATATATGACACAGTTTTTATAAAATTCAAAAAAGTAGATTGGAAAGTGGCTTGCCGAATCTGACCCGACCCATTTTAACGTGCTTTAGAATTTAACTCGACCCGTTTTCTCATGTGAAAAGTTTTGATTTAAAAGGGAGGTTGAGGCAGGTTTGATGGAGTACAAGCCAGACATTATCATCAGTGTTCATCCTCTTATGCAACACATTCCATTATGGGTACTTAAATGGCAAGGACTACAAAAGAAAGTCATCTTTGTGACTGTTATTACAGATCTTAATACATGTCACCGAACATGGTAAAAGTCGTAACTACCCTTACCATTCGGCCTAATTACAGTACCATAAAATACTCAAATTTCTTTTATGTAACCAGGTTTCACCCAGGTGTCAAAAGATGTTATTGCCCATCAGAAGAGGTATCAAAAAGGGCTTTACTAGACCGCCTTGAACCAGACCAAGTACGTGTCTTTGGATTGCCCGTTCGACCCTCTTTTGCCCGCGCTCTCCTCAACAAGGTCGCCCCTTTTCCATTGAATATTTACATTTTATTGAAAGTTTTTAGGCCACCATTTTATTGTATCTAAATAAAGTTTGTTACCTTACAAACAATATTTTGAATACTTTGTGTAACCCTTTACTTGTATCATTGTTTTCTTACAGGATGAGTTGCGAGTTGAGCTAGAGTTGGATCGCGTATTGCCTGCAGTCTTGTTGATGGGAGGTGGTGAAGGAATGGGCCCTGTGAAGAAAACTGCAAAGGCTCTTGCGGAATCTTTATTCGATAAACAAACTGGGAAACCATTGGGACAAATGGTAGTAATATGTGGTAGAAACAAATCTTTGGCTTCTTCCCTCGAGTCTTTAGAGTGGAAGATCCCAGTTAAGGTAGACAAGATTTGAGTAGTTTTGACCTGTTTACATATAAATGGGTTGATTCCGGCTGAATTTGTTGTTCAAAAGATAAACTACAAATTCATTTTATTCAATAGATTAATCTACTATTTAAATGGTATAATTTTCTTAAATCATACTTGAAACATGAGATGCTGATTGTTTATAAGAACATACAAAATTTGGACAAAATGTGTTTTGGTGAATCCAAGCCAACCCATTTCAATCTGCCCTGATAATTTAGATTCAAAAACAAAAAAAAAAAACATAAGCATAATCTATGGTTTTTAATCATAGGTTAGAGGATTTGAGACACAGATGGAGAAATGGATGGGTGCTTGTGACTGCATTATAACCAAGGTATCAGTTTATGAATTAAAATTTTGATTTTTTTTTAATATTTATTATGCATTATTACTTGTATTATGCAAAAGGGCTGTTTGACAAACTTGTTTTGGATTTCTTAGGCAGGTCCTGGTACGATTTCTGAGGCGTTGATCAGAGGCCTTCCGATCATCCTCAACGACTATATTCCAGGACAAGTATGTAAATTTTATCTCTAAATGCTTCTTCTATGCATATTTTTCAACAATTCCCCATCTATAGTATCATCTTAAAAATATAACTAGGGAAACTCTTGTGATCATTCCGATGATCCGGCTTCTAGGATCAATGAACAATCAAAGTTATGAAACATGGCTTGAGAGATAATAAATGGGTCAGGTGGGTTGGCTAATGAGTCTAACCCACAACCATTTGTTGGCCTTTTTTTCTCTCTTAGATTGAATTATTGCTTTTCAAATATGATTAAAATGACTGATAATGTAGACTTTGAGGTTCTTTTATGCACTCTGGTTGATTTCTGACCAGCTGTTTCCATTTTGAACCAACCCGAACAACAGGAAAAAGGAAATGTCCCATATGTGGTGGGCAACGGTGCGGGTGTGTTCACCCGAAGCCCAAAAGAAACAGCCCGGATAGTGGCTGGATGGTTCAGCACCAACTCAGATGAGCTCAAGAAAATGTCCGAAAACAGCCTCAAGTTGGCTCAACCAGAGGCCGTGTTTGACATAGTGAGGGACATTCATGATTTGGCTGGTCAACGTGGTCCCTTCGCTGACATGCCCTATGATTTAACGCCATCGTTTTCAAACTTTATTTAGTAAGATGTACATGTATATGATTAGCTATCATTCTTTGAGCTTTGAGAAAAGCTTGTGTGACAAATTGTACGTTTTTTGGTTATGGATTAATCAGGGTGTTTTAGAACTATAAGAAGTTGGTGTGCCACTTTATTGCTGTTAAAAATGCAAAAATGTTGTTTATATGATCATCATGCATTCATTTATCCAGAAAACTGATATGGTATCAAGAACTTAAAGTTCTTTTCTTTTCATTCTTCTAGCTTATTGGGTAGATGAGTTTTCTTTTGCTTTTTATTTTCTTTCAGCACACTAATAATTATAATCATATATAACAACCATCATACCTAGTAAAATTTCACTTGCAACGATTCTATTGGTAAGGTTAGGGAAGGATGTGATATAGGTAAATCTTAATTTTGCCTACGGGTCTATTTGACCATGATGGTGATCTAGGTGTCATCCTCGTCTCCTACTTCATTGAAATCAAAACCTAGATACTCAATCTTAGATCGACAACTCCTATATCTTTTACCCTTTAAAGCTTCTCGCTACTCCTCCAACCAAGTATTCAAGCCATGTTTACTCTCTAGCACTAATGCAATGTCATTGGCAAAAAAAAAGTACACCATGAAATTGCCCTTGGATCGACTTTGACAAATCATCTATCACTAAAGCAAAAAGAAACAGACACTACGCAGATCCCTAGTATAGGCATATTGTGACAACTAGTACTAAACCATACGGCAAGTTCGTACGGTGTGTGTACTTTCACGTTAACTGTGTGTAAATACAGTACGTAAGCAATTGTGTGACAACAGAAATCGGAAAACAAATCACAGTTGTATGTGTTTAAGTGAAAACTTAAATACGGTAAATACAACAACTCAAGAGAAACAGCAATGTTCAAACGAATATCAATAACAAATCGGTTGCGATCTGATATCCATAGATGACAGGAATCAGATGACCGACAATTCAACGTAACAGCAAAGTGATAACAGGATGTTCAGTTGAGTCCGATAGTGAGGAAACACAATTCAAATGATATTGCAGTGTTGTGTTAGAATAATTAAACTGACAGCGTGTTTGCGTGGGTGACGATTCACACAAACATATCTGTGAGTTTAACGTTCTGAACGATAACTGATAATTAGAAAACCAAATCAGAAAGTGAAACGTACGATCGTGTTCGTACAGTTAGCGCTCTGTACGAAGACGCGCGTAAGTGACGCGATCTGACGAAACGAAAACAAAAACGCGGCGCGAACGAAATAAAATTAATAAAATAAAATATTTAACATTTTACAATTTTGAAACTCATCAAATAATTAAATTTAACTTTCTTTTATTAATAACATATTAATTACGCGTAATTTCCGGTTACGCGACGAAAATGCGAACCGAGCAACCGAAACGAACCCGGACACCACACGGGATATAAAAACCCACAAATGAGTGTTTCTCTCATTTCCACCATCTTCAATCTCTCTCCTATTTCAAAATTCCGGCCACCACCCTTTTAGGGTTTTCCACACCTTCAATCACTCATAACTCCCTCATTTCTTGGCCAAATCACCCCATCTTTGGACCTACACGAAGGTATTGAGCTCCTCTACACGAAAGTACAAGGGATCGGCTCTGAAAACGACCAAATCGAAGGTAAATGGGCTGTGAATGATTCCGAAAATTAGGGTTTTCACCCTATATTAGTAACCACAACCTTAAACCGGATCCCTACCTTCACTCTCTAGTTCTATGCACTCGAAACCAGTTTTAACACACAATCAATTGGAAAACCCCCATGAGTCGTGATTGGAACCATGGCTCACCCTCCCGGTCGAATGAGAACACCCAGGTCAGCCGAATGGCTGGACCTGCCGAACCACGCCCTCATTCGAACATCAAACCCATAATGGGTCTCATTCGACAGCTAACCAGTCGACCCGCAGCTTCATTCGCCGGTGGTTGCTCATTCGACACTTGTGTCATTCGACCATCACTTTCTGTGAACCACATCCGGCCGCAGGAACCATTCTCGACTGAAGCAAGAGTCGAATGAGACTCCATTCGCTGGTTCCTTGGGTCGAATGACTTCCCATTCGTGGAGCTTCATACGCCCCCCCCCCCCTCATTCGAGATGATGCTGATAAGTTCATTCGGCCGAAGTAAATTCCATTCGGGGGGCTGCACTCATTCGACCTAGTCATCCTCAACCCTTCGGCCACTTTGATTTCTATCTGTCTACTTGGTTGCAACAGAATTCAGTCACCCACACATATGATCATGTATCAATTTGCCATATACTAAAATCCTTGGGCCCAACAACAATGTCACAACAGGCCCAATATTTCTGTTACTCGGCCCATCTCTAGCCCAAAACAGTAGCCCAGCAGCAACCCTTAAGCCCAACAGCATGTTTTGGCCCAGAAGACTCGTCGACCCACTGTTCGATCAATTGAAGTTGTTTGGCCCAAGTAAAATGGCCCAGTTGATGTAGTGGCCCATGGTGTTGGTTCGACTCACTTGGGTATAGCCGACCTAATACGTTGGTTCGACCCACCAACCAATTGGCCCACATACACACACTTCAGGCCCAAGTGAGCGGGCCCAATTGAAACAAGACCAAGCGCATTGGGCCCAATAAATCAGCCCACACATACTTGGTTCGGCCCAAGTTACTCATTCCGCCCATGATTATTAAAAGGGTCCACATAACTCAACAACTCAAGTCTTAAGAATCACATAAAATAATATGCATAGTTATGAGGAAATTCAAATGAACCATTCCAAGTTACACTTAGTAACTACGTTGAGTCACAAAAATGTCAAGTGAGGCTTAATTCATAAACCTAAGCTTACTCTTGGGTTTATTTATTAAGTTTCTTATTAAAATAAATGATTATTACATTATGATAAGACCTATCAATTTCAAGGGTGAAATGAAGCTCAACACACAATATAAAGACATTTAATAACAATAATCTGCGACACATGAAACCAGGGCCGAATAATGACCGAGACTTACGCGTGTTAGCCAACTTTAAGGCTAACACGAACACGCACACAACTCAATTATAACTTATACTTATAAGTTACAACAACGTGAAATCAATACAGGAACGTGAATACACAACCACAACAATCAAGAGCGCGTGCATTTTGTTTAAGCTAAGTCAACCCTAACAGCTACAAGGTGAGTTCATTGTCCCTTTTCAAACATATTTGTTTTTACCTCGGGACTGAGAAGCATGTTATACATTTTAGATAAACATTGAAATGTTATAAAGAAATGCTTTTACACTTATTCTTGGTGCTTATACTGTATGCTTGACACTTATGACTTATTGTTTATACTTAAACTTCATGATTGATACTTATGCTATGAAACTTTAGGCTTACACTTTACACTTGGTGAGGATACTATAAACTTTATTCCTAAACTATAGGCTAAAGTCTAAATGACTATGCCAGGGGCTACGTGCTTAATCTATACGCTTGATGAGTGTGCTATAAACTTTATGCTTAGACAACATACTCGATGCTAAGGCGTTGAAACATTGACACTAAATGCTAACACTTGATACACTCGTTTCGGAAACAAATACTATGAACGCATATTCTGAACACTAATACTTTATATCATTATTCTAAAGGTTAATTTCTTACACTCTTAATCTAGGTGTCAATTCAGTTTGTCACTTACACTTCCTTGCTTAAACTTAAACTTGGAAACTTAACTCATGGAGACTTATATGCTTAGAATTCTTAAAGCACTTAAATGCTTGAAACAATTGTTTTAAACTTAGAAAAATGCTTTTATACTAATGATTATACCAAGTGCTAAAGGCATAAGCTACTTGCTAATACTAAAGCTATGTGTTAATACCAAGTACTAAGGGTATTTGCTATCTGATGATGCTAATGTGAATGCTTGATATACTTGGGAAGACTCAAACAACAGACTGATTGACCGCCGCGTCTTGACATTGGTCAAGCCCTACTAGTCATCAGTAAAACTATGGGGATGCTTTAAACTTGTATGCTTAAGCTATAGGACATTGTAGGACAGACTGTAGACCGCCGCGTGTTGACCTAAGTGTCAACCCCTACTAGTCATCAGTGTTCCTCCTTGTCGGACATCGTAAGATCGACTGATGGCCGCCGCGTCTTGACATTGGTCAAGCCCTACTAGTCATCAGTGCTCTTCGGTGTTAAAATCATGTAAGACAGACTGATTGACCGCCGCGCCTTGACAGTGGTCAAGCCCTACTAGTCATTCAGTGTTCTTCTTGATTTAATCATCAGGACCGTTATGGATGGATGCTAAATTCCCTAGGGTATTAAGCTGTCCATAATGGTGCCTCTCAAACTTGATACTCATATACTACTTTGTGTAGGTTGAATGTTAGGTAAGACGCTTAATCATCATTAACAGCAATGTCCTATGCGACTTAGTATGTGGTGGGACGTCGTCTGGGCGGGTCGTAGGCTTGGTCCAGGGGTATGCCCTATATATAAGCATACCGAGTTGGATGATACAGGTGGTGTTAATGAGATTAGGGTTGTTACCTAGGGGATACAGGAATGCTTTTGGGGGATTATCATAAACTACTAAACACGATGCTTGTTAAACTCATATTGAAACTAATACATACAAATAACATAGACTTGGAAACTTTGATTCAATAAACAAAAGCTACTTTTCACATACTAAAAACTACATGAACTCACCAACCATTGTGTTGACCTTGTTTTCTTACATGCTTTCTCAGGTGACGCACATGCATAAGCTAAGGTTCGGAAATTTTGCATGCTAGGTAGCCCAACTAGAGGACCCAGCAGACTTTTGGAAAGCACACCTTTTGTAGTTAATACGAATCTCTTTTGATATCTTGTACAGATACAAGATAGAAACATTTGATTCTTTTGGATAGGTTTACTTGGTTAAATTATCAAACATTGACATTGTAATTTAACTTTGTAATCCTATCTTAATGCTTTATTGTGCTTTAGATATTCTTAACATTGATACTATGTAAACAATCTGATCAACCCGATTATCACACCCGATATCGCGCCCCGGGAGCCTTCCGCCCGACGGGGACTCCGATCCAACCCCGCCGGCTCGGGGTGTGACAGATTGGTATCAGAGCTCAAGGTTATAGAGAATAATAGGTCAATTACTTAAATGGTTTGGCCTAGACTATAACTTAGGGACCCTCATGTAGAGAACTTAGGAATATGCTTGCATTATGTTTTCTGCATTCGATCACTGCACTAACCAAATTCTTTTGGTTATGATCAGAATGCCGCCAAGAAAACAGCCTACTACTCAGACTTCTGCACCACATTCTTCTACTCCTACACCACCAGATTCACCACCGCCACCGCCACCTCCTCCTCCTCCACACTCCCCACCGCCAGGCTCAAACACTGTTCAGATGATAGATCCTGCTACCATCGCTTTGGCGACACTGCTGAGTACCCAACTGACAAGCCAACTGAAAGATGTCATCCCAGAAATGATAAATCGGATTCAAGGCCATGGCAACACCTCTGGCCATACTACAGGAGAGGCTAGTGGAAACACTAGTCATACTTCTGACTGCTCCTACAAATCCTTTGTAGGATGCAACCCACCAAGCTTTACTGGTGCTGAAGGAGCTGTTGGACTGATCCAATGGCTAGAGAAAATGGAGAATACACTGGACATAAGCGGTTGTCCAGAACACCACAAAGTTCGCTATGCAGCGGGATCATTTAGCAAGCGAGTATTGACATGGTGGAATGCTCAGATTAGAGCAAAGGGGAGAGATGAAACAATGGCGATGCCCTGGGTAGAGTTCAAACTCCTACTGAGGAATGAGTTCTGTCCGAAACATGAACTGCAGCAATTAGAGGTTGAGCTCTCGAACCATGTGATGAAGGGAGCCGATCATATGACTTTTACCAACCGCTATCATGAACTGGTAGCCCTGGTGCCAGAGATGGTGCCAACATTGGAAAAGTTGATTGATCGATATGTAGCAGGATTACCTTCCTGTATTCAAAGCATTGTATTGGCTTCATATCCTGCTACACTGGAGTCAGCTATCTCCCTCTCAGCCAAGCTTACCAAAGTAATGGTGAAATCAGGAGAGTTGAAAGACGACTCGGGCAAGACTAAAGAGGAACAACCGAAGAAGAAACAAAAGGTCACTCGAGACTACGCGACACCCGTGACTCTTCATCAAGTTGCTACAGTGCCTGCTAAAGCTACACGCAAACCCTACTCAGGCGTACATCCTCAATGTGCACAATGTCAGTTTCATCATGCTGCCACAATGCCGTGTAGGCAGTGTACCAACTGTGGCCGAAAAGGTCATCTGGCCCAACACTGCCGAACCACACCGACACCGGCGGTAAACAACGCCGCCATGGCAATGCCACCCCCACAAAATCCTGGAAACTACAACAATAACAATCGGGGATGCTATAACTGTGGAGAACTAGGTCATTT
The DNA here is from genome assembly GCA_009363875.1 of Mikania micrantha. Lineage (NCBI taxonomy): Eukaryota > Viridiplantae > Streptophyta > Magnoliopsida > Asterales > Asteraceae > Mikania > Mikania micrantha. The sequence goes on from CM018693.1 coordinate 61,710,319, forward strand.
CTTCAGAGACTGTCCGAAGAAGGCACAACAAGGAGCTCAAGTGCCTCGTGGGCGTGCATTTCAAATTGGAGCTGCGGCTGCACGCCAAGACACCGACACCAACACCAACACTGGTACATTTTTATTTAAAATCTTTGCAGGTGTATATTTTATACTAGCATGGATTTTCATTGACCCCATTAGAGTCAGTTCATAACTTACTCATAATTGGGGCAACATTCACACATTTTATACACTGAATGACATGAACTTAGTGTTCACTTACCTTAGTGAACAAACACATACCATGAAATTTAAAGTGATGGACATGAGTGGTGTCAATACCATCATTAGAACTGATGCTTTGTCCTTGATAGGGACGGAGTCATCTAATCCGATAAAACCTTTTCGTGCCATCGCAATGAACGACAGAGATACATTCATAAGTCTCAGTATTGGATCCGTCAATGTTGTCTTGTCTGACAATATACGAAACCATTCTAACAAGGGGAGAAACGAGAGGCTTCTCCTGACAGGAATAACACACGAGCATAAGAATCATAGTGAACATTATAGATCATGAAACTATGTAACACCAGGAGATACCACTATGGGAGTGTATACAAACAGCTATGGAACATGATGCCAAGCTACCTTACACTTCCAATAGACTTGATGTTCTTGGATTGACAAGAACAATGAAATCAAGTCTGCTCATGTCATAACTATACACAAAATCCTAGGCCTTAAGGAGGACTAGGTCACATACGAACAATGTTCTTTCAAGAACATAAACATTTCGGATCGTACGGTCGAGAGACTGAAAACGAATCCGTAGACTATCGAACAGACTCGGGAAACTCTAAATTGCAACTTGCATAAAAATAAGAACATGAGAAACACGTGATATCAAAGCATCTCCACCTGAACAAAGAAAAAGTAGTGCCCGACTATGATGTTTAAATTTCGGGACGAAATTTCTTTAACAAGGGGAGACTGTGACAACTAGTACTAAACCGTACGGCAAGTTCGTACGGTGTGTGTACTTTCACGTTAACTGTGTGTAAATACAGTACGTAAGCAGTTGTGTGACAACAGAAATCGGAAAACAAATCACAGTTGTATGTGTTTAAGTGAAAACTTAAATACGGTAAATACAACAACTCAAGAGAAACACCAATGTTCAAACGAATATCAATAACAAATCGGTTGCGATCTGATATCCATAGATGACAGGAATCAGATGACCGACAATTCAACGTAACAGCAAAGTGATAACAGGATGTTCAGTTGAGTCCGATAGTGAGGAAACCCAATTCAAATGATATTGCAGTGTTGTTTTAGAATAATTAAACTGACAGCGTGTTTGCGTGGGTGACGATTCACACAAACATATCTGTGAGTTTAACGTTCTGAACGATAACTGATAATTAGAAAACCAAATCAGAAAGTGAAACGTACGATCGTGTTCGTACAGTTAGCGCTCTGTACGAAGACGCGCGTAAGTGACGCGATCTGACGAAACGAAAACAAAAACGCGGCGCGAACGAAATAAAATTAATAAAATAAAATATTTAACATTTTACAATTTTGAAACTCATCAAATAATTAAATTTAACTTTCTTTTATTAATAACATATTAATTACGCGTAATTTCCGGTTACGCGACGAAAATGCGAACCGAGCAACCGAAACGAACCCGGACACCACACGGGATATAAAAACCCACAAATGAGTGTTTCTCTCATTTCCACCATCTTCAATCTCTCTCCTATTTCAAAATTCCGGCCACCACCCTTTTAGGGTTTTCCACACCTTCAATCACTCATAACTCCCTCATTTCTTGGCCAAATCACCCCATCTTTGGACCTACACGAAGGTATTGAGCTCCTCTACACGAAAGTACAAGGGATCGGCTCTGAAAACGACCAAATCGAAGGTAAATGGGCTGTGAATGATTCCGAAAATTAGGGTTTTCACCCTATATTAGTAACCGCAACCTTAAACCGGATCCCTACCTTCACTCTCTAGTTCTATGCACTCGAAACCAGTTTTAACACACAATCAATTGGAAAACCCCCATGAGTCGTGATTGGAACCATGGCTCACCCTCCCGGTCGAATGAGAACACCCAGGTCAGCCGAATGGCTGGACCTGCCGAACCACGCCCTCATTCGAACATCAAACCCAGAATGGGTCTCATTCGACAGCTAACCAGTCGACCCGCAGCTTCATTCGCCGGTGGTTGCTCATTCGACACTTGTGTCATTCGACCATCACTTTCTGTGAACCACATCCGGCCGCAGGAACCATTCTCGACTGAAGCAAGAGTCGAATGAGACTCCATTCGCTGGTTCCTTGGGTCGAATGACTTCCCATTCGTGGAGCTTCATACGCCCCCCCCCCCTCATTCGAGATGATGCTGATAAGTTCATTCGGCCGAAGTAAATTCCATTCGGGGGGCTGCACTCATTCGACCTAGTCATCCTCAACCCTTCGGCCACTTTGATTTCTATCTGTCTACTTGGTTGCAACAGAATTCAGTCACCCACACATATGATCATGTATCAATTTGCCATATACTAAAATCCTTGGGCCCAACAACAATGTCACAACAGGCCCAATATTTCTGTTACTCGGCCCATCTCTAGCCCAAAACAGTAGCCCAGCAGCAACCCTTAAGCCCAACAGCATGTTTTGGCCCAGAAGACTCGTCGACCCACTGTTCGATCAATTGAAGTTGTTTGGCCCAAGTAAAATGGCCCAGTTGATGTAGTGGCCCATGGTGTTGGTTCGACTCACTTGGGTATAGCCGACCTAATACGTTGGTTCGACCCACCAACCAATTGGCCCACATACACACACTTCAGGCCCAAGTGAGCGGGCCCAATTGAAACAAGACCAAGCGCATTGGGCCCAATAAATCAGCCCACACATACTTGGTTCGGCCCAAGTTACTCATTCCGCCCATGATTATTAAAAGGGTCCACATAACTCAACAACTCAAGTCTTAAGAATCACATAAAATAATATGCATAGTTATGAGGAAATTCAAATGAACCATTCCAAGTTACACTTAGTAACTACGTTGAGTCACAAAAATGTCAAGTGAGGCTTAATTCATAAACCTAAGCTTACTCTTGGGTTTATTTATTAAGTTTCTTATTAAAATAAATGATTATTACATTATGATAAGACCTATCAATTTCAAGGGTGAAATGAAGCTCAACACACAATATAAAGACATTTAATAACAATAATCTGCGACACATGAAACCAGGGCCGAATAATGACCGAGACTTACGCGTGTTAGCCAACTTTAAGGCTAACACGAACACGCACACAACTCAATTATAACTTATACTTATAAGTTACAACAACGTGAAATCAATACAGGAACGTGAATACACAACCACAACAATCAAGAGCGCGTGCATTTTGTTTAAGCTAAGTCAACCCTAACAGCTACAAGGTGAGTTCATTGTCCCTTTTCAAACATATTTGTTTTTACCTCGGGACTGAGAAGCATGTTATACATTTTAGATAAACATTGAAATGTTATAAAGAAATGCTTTTACACTTATTCTTGGTGCTTATACTGTATGCTTGACACTTATGACTTATTGTTTATACTTAAACTTCATGATTGATACTTATGCTATGAAACTTTAGGCTTAAACTTTACACTTGGTGAGGATACTATAAACTTTATTCCTAAACTATAGGCTAAAGTCTAAATGACTATGCCAGGGGCTACGTGCTTAATCTATACGCTTGATGAGTGTGCTATAAACTTTATGCTTAGACAACATACTCGATGCTAAGGCGTTGAAACATTGACACTAAATGCTAACACTTGATACACTCGTTTCGGAAACAAATACTATGAACGCATATTCTGAACACTAATACTTTATATCATTATTCTAAAGGTTAATTTCTTACACTCTTAATCTAGGTGTCAATTCAGTTTGTCACTTACACTTCCTTGCTTAAACTTAAACTTGGAAACTTAACTCATGGAGACTTATATGCTTAGAATTCTTAAAGCACTTAAATGCTTGAAACAATTGTTTTAAACTTAGAAAAATGCTTTTATACTAATGATTATACCAAGTGCTAAAGGCATAAGCTACTTGCTAATACTAAAGCTATGTGTTAATACCAAGTACTAAAGGTATTTGCTATCTGATGATGCTAATGTGAATGCTTGATATACTTGGGAAGACTCAGACAACAGACTGATTGACCGCCGCGTCTTGACATTGGTCAAGCCCTACTAGTCATCAGTAAAACTATGGGGATGCTTTAAACTTGTATGCTTAAGCTATAGGACATTGTAGGACAGACTGTAGACCGCCGCGTGTTGACCTAAGTGTCAACCCCTACTAGTCATCAGTGTTCCTCCTTGTCGGACATCGTAAGATCGACTGATGGCCGCCGCGTCTTGACATTGGTCAAGCCCTACTAGTCATCAGTGCTCTTCGGTGTTAAAATCATGTAAGACAGACTGATTGACCGCCGCGCCTTGACAGTGGTCAAGCCCTACTAGTCATTCAGTGTTCTTCTTGATTTAATCATCAGGACCGTTATGGATGGATGCTAAATTCCCTAGGGTATTAAGCTGTCCATAATGGTGCCTCTCAAACTTGATACTCATATACTACTTTGTGTAGGTTGAATGTTAGGTAAGACGCTTAATCATCATTAACAGCAATGTCCTATGCGACTTAGTATGTGGTGGGACGTCGTCTGGGCGGGTCGTAGGCTTGGTCCAGGGGTATGCCCTATATATAAGCATACCGAGTTGGATGATACAGGTGGTGTTAATGAGATTAGGGTTGTTACCTAGGGGATACAGGAATGCTTTTGGGGGATTATCATAAACTACTAAACACGATGCTTGTTAAACTCATATTGAAACTAATACATACAAATAACATAGACTTGGAAACTTTGATTCAATAAACAAAAGCTACTTTTCACATACTAAAAACTACATGAACTCACCAACCATTGTGTTGACCTTGTTTTCTTACATGCTTTCTCAGGTGACGCACATGCATAAGCTAAGGTTCGGAAATTTTGCATGCTAGGTAGCCCAACTAGAGGACCCAGCAGACTTTTGGAAAGCACACCTTTTGTAGTTAATACGAATCTCTTTTGATATCTTGTACAGATACAAGATAGAAACATTTGATTCTTTTGGATAGGTTTACTTGGTTAAATTATCAAACATTGACATTGTAATTTAACTTTGTAATCCTATCTTAATGCTTTATTGTGCTTTAGATATTCTTAACATTGATACTATGTAAACAATCTGATCAACCCGATTATCACACCCGATATCGCGCCCCGGGAGCCTTCCGCCCGACGGGGACTCCGATCCAACCCCGCCGGCTCGGGGTGTGACAGATTGGTATCAGAGCTCAAGGTTATAGAGAATAATAGGTCAATTACTTAAATGGTTTGGCCTAGACTATAACTTAGGGACCCTCATGTAGAGAACTTAGGAATATGCTTGCATTATGTTTTCTGCATTCGATCACTGCACTAACCAAATTCTTTTGGTTATGATCAGAATGCCGCCAAGAAAACAGCCTACTACTCAGACTTCTGCACCACATTCTTCTACTCCTACACCACCAGATTCACCACCGCCACCGCCACCTCCTCCTCCTCCACACTCCCCACCGCCAGGCTCAAACACTGTTCAGATGATAGATCCTGCTACCATCGCTTTGGCGACACTGCTGAGTACCCAACTGACAAGCCAACTGAAAGATGTCATCCCAGAAATGATAAATCGGATTCAAGGCCATGGCAACACCTCTGGCCATACTACAGGAGAGGCTAGTGGAAACACTAGTCATACTTCTGACTGCTCCTACAAATCCTTTGTAGGATGCAACCCACCAAGCTTTACTGGTGCTGAAGGAGCTGTTGGACTGATCCAATGGCTAGAGAAAATGGAGAATACACTGGACATAAGCGGTTGTCCAGAACACCACAAAGTTCGCTATGCAGCGGGATCATTTAGCAAGCGAGTATTGACATGGTGGAATGCTCAGATTAGAGCAAAGGGGAGAGATGAAACAATGGCGATGCCCTGGGTAGAGTTCAAACTCCTACTGAGGAATGAGTTCTGTCCGAAACATGAACTGCAGCAATTAGAGGTTGAGCTCTCGAACCATGTGATGAAGGGAGCCGATCATATGACTTTTACCAACCGCTATCATGAACTGGTAGCCCTGGTGCCAGAGATGGTGCCAACATTGGAAAAGTTGATTGATCGATATGTAGCAGGATTACCTTCCTGTATTCAAAGCATTGTATTGGCTTCATATCCTGCTACACTGGAGTCAGCTATCTCCCTCTCAGCCAAGCTTACCAAAGTAATGGTGAAATCAGGAGAGTTGAAAGACGACTCGGGCAAGACTAAAGAGGAACAACCGAAGAAGAAACAAAAGGTCACTCGAGACTACGCGACACCCGTGACTCTTCATCAAGTTGCTACAGTGCCTGCTAAAGCTACACGCAAACCCTACTCAGGCGTACATCCTCAATGTGCACAATGTCAGTTTCATCATGCTGCCACAATGCCGTGTAGGCAGTGTACCAACTGTGGCCGAAAAGGTCATCTGGCCCAACACTGCCGAACCACACCGACACCGGCGGTAAACAACGCCGCCATGGCAATGCCACCCCACAAAATCCTGGAAACTACAACAATAACAATCGGGGATGCTATAACTGTGGAGAACTAGGTCATTTCTTCAGAGACTGTCCGAAGAAGGCACAACAAGGAGCTCAAGTGCCTCGTGGGCGTGCATTTCAAATTGGAGCTGCGGCTGCACGCCAAGACACCGACACCAACACCAACACTGGTACATTTTTATTTAAAATCTTTGCAGGTGTATATTTTATACTAGCATGGATTTTCATTGACCCCATTAGAGTCAGTTCATAACTTACTCATAATTGGGGCAACATTCACACATTTTATACACTGAATGACATGAACTTAGTGTTCACTTACCTTAGTGAACAAACACATACCATGAAATTTAAAGTGATGGACATGAGTGGTGTCAATACCATCATTAGAACTGATGCTTTGTCCTTGATAGGGACGGAGTCATCTAATCCGATAAAACCTTTTCGTGCCATCGCAATGAACGACAGAGATACATTCATAAGTCTCAGTATTGGATCCGTCAATGTTGTCTTGTCTGACAATATACGAAACCATTCTAACAAGGGGAGAAACGAGAGGCTTCTCCTGACAGGAATAACACACGAGCATAAGAATCATAGTGAACATTATAGATCATGAAACTATGTAACACCAGGAGATACCACTATGGGAGTGTATACAAACAGCTATGGAACATGATGCCAAGCTACCTTACACTTCCAATAGACTTGATGTTCTTGGATTGACAAGAACAATGAAATCAAGTCTGCTCATGTCATAACTATACACAAAATCCTAGGCCTTAAGGAGGACTAGGTCACATACGAACAATGTTCTTTCAAGAACATAAACATTTCGGATCGTACGGTCGAGAGACTGAAAACGAATCCGTAGACTATCGAACAGACTCGGGAAACTCTAAATTGCAACTTGCATAAACATAAGAACATGAGAAACACGTGATATCAAAGCATCTCCACCTGAACAAAGAAAAAGTAGTGCCCGACTATGATGTTTAAATTTCGGGACGAAATTTCTTTAACAAGGGGAGACTGTGACAACTAGTACTAAACCGTACGGCAAGTTCGTACGGTGTGTGTACTTTCACGTTAACTGTGTGTAAATACAGTACGTAAGCAGTTGTGTGACAACAGAAATCGGAAAACAAATCACAGTTGTATGTGTTTAAGTGAAAACTTAAATACGGTAAATACAACAACTCAAGAGAAACACCAATGTTCAAACGAATATCAATAACAAATCGGTTGCGATCTGATATCCATAGATGACAGGAATCAGATGACCGACAATTCAACGTAACAGCAAAGTGATAACAGGATGTTCAGTTGAGTCCGATAGTGAGGAAACCCAATTCAAATGATATTGCAGTGTTGTTTTAGAATAATTAAACTGACAGCGTGTTTGCGTGGGTGACGATTCACACAAACATATCTGTGAGTTTAACGTTCTGAACGATAACTGATAATTAGAAAACCAAATCAGAAAGTGAAACGTACGATCGTGTTCGTACAGTTAGCGCTCTGTACGAAGACGCGCGTAAGTGACGCGATCTGACGAAACGAAAACAAAAACGCGGCGCGAACGAAATAAAATTAATAAAATAAAATATTTAACATTTTACAATTTTGAAACTCATCAAATAATTAAATTTAACTTTCTTTTATTAATAACATATTAATTACGCGTAATTTCCGGTTACGCGACGAAAATGCGAACCGAGCAACCGAAACGAACCCGGACACCACACGGGATATAAAAACCCACAAATGAGTGTTTCTCTCATTTCCACCATCTTCAATCTCTCTCCTATTTCAAAATTCCGGCCACCACCCTTTTAGGGTTTTCCACACCTTCAATCACTCATAACTCCCTCATTTCTTGGCCAAATCACCCCATCTTTGGACCTACACGAAGGTATTGAGCTCCTCTACACGAAAGTACAAGGGATCGGCTCTGAAAACGACCAAATCGAAGGTAAATGGGCTGTGAATGATTCCGAAAATTAGGGTTTTCACCCTATATTAGTAACCACAACCTTAAACCGGATCCCTACCTTCACTCTCTAGTTCTATGCACTCGAAACCAGTTTTAACACACAATCAATTGGAAAACCCCCATGAGTCGTGATTGGAACCATGGCTCACCCTCCCGGTCGAATGAGAACACCCAGGTCAGCCGAATGGCTGGACCTGCCGAACCACGCCCTCATTCGAACATCAAACCCAGAATGGGTCTCATTCGACAGCTAACCAGTCGACCCGCAGCTTCATTCGCCGGTGGTTGCTCATTCGACACTTGTGTCATTCGACCATCACTTTCTGTGAACCACATCCGGCCGCAGGAACCATTCTCGACTGAAGCAAGAGTCGAATGAGACTCCATTCGCTGGTTCCTTGGGTCGAATGACTTCCCATTCGTGGAGCTTCATACGCCCCCCCTCATTCGAGATGATGCTGATAAGTTCATTCGGCCGAAGTAAATTCCATTCGGGGGGCTGCACTCATTCGACCTAGTCATCCTCAACCCTTCGGCCACTTTGATTTCTATCTGTCTACTTGGTTGCAACAGAATTCAGTCACCCACACATATGATCATGTATCAATTTGCCATATACTAAAATCCTTGGGCCCAACAACAATGTCACAACAGGCCCAATATTTCTGTTACTCGGCCCATCTCTAGCCCAAAACAGTAGCCCAGCAGCAACCCTTAAGCCCAACAGCATGTTTTGGCCCAGAAGACTCGTCGACCCACTGTTCGATCAATTGAAGTTGTTTGGCCCAAGTAAAATGGCCCAGTTGATGTAGTGGCCCATGGTGTTGGTTCGACTCACTTGGGTATAGCCGACCTAATACGTTGGTTCGACCCACCAACCAATTGGCCCACATACACACACTTCAGGCCCAAGTGAGCGGGCCCAATTGAAACAAGACCAAGCGCATTGGGCCCAATAAATCAGCCCACACATACTTGGTTCGGCCCAAGTTACTCATTCGGCCCATGATTATTAAAAGGGTCCACATAACTCAACAACTCAAGTCTTAAGAATCACATAAAATAATATGCATAGTTATGAGGAAATTCAAATGAACCATTCCAAGTTACACTTAGTAACTACGTTGAGTCACAAAAATGTCAAGTGAGGCTTAATTCATAAACCTAAGCTTACTCTTGGGTTTATTTATTAAGTTTCTTATTAAAATAAATGATTATTACATTATGATAAGACCTATCAATTTCAAGGGTGAAATGAAGCTCAACACACAATATAAAGACATTTAATAACAATAATCTGCGACACATGAAACCAGGGCCGAATAATGACCGAGACTTACGCGTGTTAGCCAACTTTAAGGCTAACACGAACACGCACACAACTCAATTATAACTTATACTTATAAGTTACAACAACGTGAAATCAATACAGGAACGTGAATACACAACCACAACAATCAAGAGCGCGTGCATTTTGTTTAAGCTAAGTCAACCCTAACAGCTACAAGGTGAGTTCATTGTCCCTTTTCAAACATATTTGTTTTTACCTCGGGACTGAGAAGCATGTTATACATTTTAGATAAACATTGAAATGTTATAAAGAAATGCTTTTACACTTATTCTTGGTGCTTATACTGTATGCTTGACACTTATGACTTATTGTTTATACTTAAACTTCATGATTGATACTTATGCTATGAAACTTTAGGCTTAAACTTTACACTTGGTGAGGATACTATAAACTTTATTCCTAAACTATAGGCTAAAGTCTAAATGACTATGCCAGGGGCTATGTGCTTAATCTATACGCTTGATGAGTGTGCTATAAACTTTATGCTTAGACAACATACTCGATGCTAAGGCGTTGAAACATTGACACTAAATGCTAACACTTGATACACTCGTTTCGGAAACAAATACTATGAACGCATATTCTGAACACTAATACTTTATATCATTATTCTAAAGGTTAATTTCTTACACTCTTAATCTAGGTGTCAATTCAGTTTGTCACTTACACTTCCTTGCTTAAACTTAAACTTGGAAACTTAACTCATGGAGACTTATATGCTTAGAATTCTTAAAGCACTTAAATGCTTGAAACAATTGTTTTAAACTTAGAAAAATGCTTTTATACTAATGATTATACCAAGTGCTAAAGGCATAAGCTACTTGCTAATACTAAAGCTATGTGTTAATACCAAGTACTAAAGGTATTTGCTATCTGATGATGCTAATGTGAATGCTTGATATACTTGGGAAGACTCAGACAACAGACTGATTGACCGCCGCGTCTTGACATTGGTCAAGCCCTACTAGTCATCAGTAAAACTATGGGGATGCTTTAAACTTGTATGCTTAAGCTATAGGACATTGTAGGACAGACTGTAGACCGCCGCGTGTTGACCTAAGTGTCAACCCCTACTAGTCATCAGTGTTCCTCCTTGTCGGACATCGTAAGATCGACTGATGGCCGCCGCGTCTTGACATTGGTCAAGCCCTACTAGTCATCAGTGCTCTTCGGTGTTAAAATCATGTAAGACAGACTGATTGACCGCCGCGCCTTGACAGTGGTCAAGCCCTACTAGTCATTCAGTGTTCTTCTTGATTTAATCATCAGGACCGTTATGGATGGATGCTAAATTCCCTAGGGTATTAAGCTGTCCATAATGGTGCCTCTCAAACTTGATACTCATATACTACTTTGTGTAGGTTGAATGTTAGGTAAGACGCTTAATCATCATTAACAGCAATGTCCTATGCGACTTAGTATGTGGTGGGACGTCGTCTGGGCGGGTCGTAGGCTTGGTCCAGGGGTATGCCCTATATATAAGCATACCGAGTTGGATGATACAGGTGGTGTTAATGAGATTAGGGTTGTTACCTAGGGGATACAGGAATGCTTTTGGGGGATTATCATAAACTACTAAACACGATGCTTGTTAAACTCATATTGAAACTAATACATACAAATAACATAGACTTGGAAACTTTGATTCAATAAACAAAAGCTACTTTTCACATACTAAAAACTACATGAACTCACCAACCATTGTGTTGACCTTGTTTTCTTACATGCTTTCTCAGGTGACGCACATGCATAAGCTAAGGTTCGGAAATTTTGCATGCTAGGTAGCCCAACTAGAGGACCCAGCAGACTTTTGGAAAGCACACCTTTTGTAGTTAATACGAATCTCTTTTGATATCTTGTACAGATACAAGATAGAAACATTTGATTCTTTTGGATAGGTTTACTTGGTTAAATTATCAAACATTGACATTGCAATTTAACTTTGTAATCCTATCTTAATGCTTTATTGTGCTTTAGATATTCTTAACATTGATACTATGTAAACAATCTGATCAACCCGATTATCACACCCGATATCGCGCCCCGGGAGCCTTCCGCCCGACGGGGACTCCGATCCAACCCCGCCGGCTCGGGGTGTGACACATATCTCCATAGAAAAGGAATAAGTATCTCACATGGTGCATAAACTGTAGTTTCAGTCCTATCATACATATACTTAATTATGTCTGCTTACTTCCCTCAGGACCCTCTGGACGGAATAAATCTTCATGGCACAATATTATATGCCTTGCAATGTTAATGAATACTATATGTATATCATGCTTCCTCTCCATGTACTTTTCCATCAATTTCCTTATGATGTGTGTTTGTTCAATAGTTGATTGTCCTAACATGAAACCAAATTGATTTTCTATCACCTTAATATGATGTAACCCCTTTTAATTTTTTTCCTCTCATTTCAGTCGGTATTTAGTAAAGCCGCGAGTAGGTCTTGTGCTTTTCTGCTACCGCTTGAGCTCAATGTGGTTGAACCCATTTTTATATCTACATTGGGCTCATATTTATTAAAAATAAAGCATACATGAATTTTAAATTAAATTGAAATATCCTTTTTGCTTCATTTAGAAAATCTAGATCGTCTTCGTACATATCCAAATAGTAATATATGTCGTATATCAAAGATTCAACCACCTTAAGATTTAATATCAGATTTAAAGCGGCAACACAAGTAAAAAACGGATGGTAGTTCTTTGAAATATTTTATAATTTTTCCATTAATTGGTTTTATCATTTGTTTAAACATTGGATATTTATTTTCACAGCTCTTTATATTTGTCATCCTTAGATATAATTTCGAAAGCACTAAATTATTAATAGGATAATAAACTCCAGATACTTTTTGTATTGGTGGTTTTGAAAATGCCAAGATATTCGGTTAGATATTGTATATTCTCCCAACGCCTATCCAAAAACTCTTTGATTATACAACTTTTGTAAATACTTGAATGAGAAGATTGTAAAGTTACTCGTTTTCGTAAAGCATTTTTAAACATTTAGAAGTGGAGTTCTAAGTAGGAACATCCCAATTACGACCTATACAAACCCTTCCCATGTCTTCAAAAATTTTTGTATACTCGGTGTATGTGTGACAATTCGTAAATTTCATGTTAGAATCCTGTACATTTGTCTTAATTAAGTCTTATTAAGATTAAAATAACAAAAACAAACCATTAGAATCAAATTAAAACTCGTGAATCAAAGAAAGAACAATGACACACATTTGAAACATAAATCGCAAAAAAACTTGCGAAAAGGAAATTCGGCATGTGTCATTGTCAAATTCATAACAACTCGAACTTCCTAGTCACATTATATTCCCAATGAAATGTGTCACATCTCGAGCCGGCAGGGTGGATCGACTTCCCCGTCGGGCGGAAGGTTCCCGGGGCGTGATATCGGGAATGATAATCTGAATGATTAGATTGTTTACATTGCACATGACATACAAATGAGAAAATGCTAAATGAAAATAGAATTACAAAGTTAAATTACATCAGTTTTGTTCATAATTTAACAATGTAAATCTACTATCAACATCATAATTCTTCAATCTTGTATCTACACAAGATATACAAAATAATCTGTAAGATGATGTCCAAAAATATGCAGGTCCAAAATGCTAGGTCCTCTACTGATATCCTAGCTCAAAAGCATTAACTTCTTAATTAACCTGTTTGTCACCTGAGAAGTCATGCAAAAAGATCAAGTCAACACATGGTTAGTGAGTTCATGTAGTTTTATAAAAATGAATTTGAATAACCTTTTGAATGACAACCTTAACCTCACCATTAACCACCTATACCATTCAGTTCAATATGCTTATATATAGGGCATATGTAGTGTCGAACTTACCGCCCTCCCAGCCACCGTCCCACCACATACCAAACCACATGATATATTGTTCCTGGTGATAATTAAGCATTTCATCCCATACCTCTGATTCATAGCATTTGATTACCCTGAAATGTTTACCTTGATCCCCCAAAATGACAACCTTAACCTCATCAACGACCACCTATACTATCCAATCAAGTATGCTTATATATAGGGCATATGTAGGGGACAAGCCCTAGCCACCGTCCCACCACATACCGGACTGATTAGCATATTGTTGTTAATGATAATTAAGTGTTTCACTCCATTCACCTTCATTTTAGATTTTTGATTTCCACAAATTGAATCACCTCTGATTTCTTGAGTTCGTCATGTATCCATGATTAAAACACTTGTAGAAATATAATATTAAATGTTTAATTAAATTAATAATTAAGCATTTAAATACAACTAAGACATGATGATTGAGCCTTATTTGACTCAATCAATTAGACTTAGTTGTTGGTGGTTGTCCAAGTTGTACCCTTTCACACGTGGCCCATATCAGGCATGACCCAATATGAGTCTACCTGTATGCGTCAGGACTTTCATGTTTTGCCCATATCAGCTTGACCCTTAGGTCTACTGTACATGTCGGGACTTTAGGATATCCTGTGATTCTTGATCGTCTTTGTTCTCTTGATTTCATTTGATAGTTTTAGTTATGCCCATATAGCTTGACTACAAGAGTCTACTATTGTGCCAGGACTTTCCGTGTGTTGCACGTGGTCTTGATTTACATACAACTGACATCCACCTTAACTTGAGCATTAATGATTTCATTAGATCTTAATGATTTCATTAGTTCAATGATTCACACACTGTTATGATTCCCTTGATTCTCTTTATTTTGATCTTTAGAATTCCACGATTTCCACAATGATTATAAATTCCTGAATTGGGATCCTTAGTTTTACTGATCACACACTAGATTAGATTCCATTGACTTTGATCTTTAGCTTTAGTTCTTTTGATTCCACTCTGAGTTTAGATTCTTGAATTGAATTCGATGGACTAAGGGTTTGTTTTAGAATTTTAGAATTAAGGTATTACTCATAAGAGTAAATAATTAATTCGTTAGTTAATTCTGCATAACAAATACCTAGACAGGAGTCTAGGAGTATAAGCAAGTATATATAAAGCATACAATAAGTAAAAGCATTTATGTAAAACATATTTGAATTAAAAGGTTTACGCATGCTTCTCAGCCCCGCGTTTGAAAACAAAAATGTTTAGAAAAAGGGCAATGAACTCACCTGTGTTGCTGTGCAATTGATTTATCACAAAATGTGTGCTCGTTACTTGTGGTTTATGTATCTTCAGTACCTGGTTGTTTTAAGATGATTCGAATACGATGAGTATTTATAATCTTCGTATCTAGGGTTTGGTCTCGGTGTGCTACTAAGTGTCCTATGTGCAAATGTGTTTCTAAGATTCCATCTAACTAGTCTAACTCATTCCCCATTAGTAACCCTTATCCCACTATTAATCGTTACAAGTCCTTAATTAAAACGTTTTTAAATCAATTCACTTTAAGTTATACATTAAGTTAAAAATCATTTATTTTAATTTAACAAAGCTTATAATTTGATTTCTTTTATTAAAAACTTAATTAATTTAAGAAATGTAATTTACACATGATGGGCTTGGGTTAATCCCATTGGATCAACCTTGGGTCCATTTGTAGCTTTTGATGGTTCAATGATTCTTGATTAACTCCTTGAGTAACTCATCCTAGATAATTCAAGTAAATCATCTAATTTAGTTACATGATCTTATGAAATTTCCTATGGTTTAGTTGCTAATAATTAAATCAACATTTGAACCTTTAGGTTATCATTTTGATCCTCATGATTTCCAATATGTTTTAACCTCAAATTGGAGTACACAACCCTTGTTTAGCTTTTATAACATGATTTATGCAAAACTCTTGTTATTGAAACCCCAACTATCCTTTGTTGATCTTAATACCATTAGATAGATATAACCCATGTTTATTTATTATAGTGGTCTCCTTAGAAAACCTAACTACATTTTCATTAGATACCCCATGCACACACAACACAATCCATGCATGCACTCATGTGGTTCCCATGCACACACACCCACCCCATGCATGCCATAATGCACCGATCGAACACCCCTTTGGACCGAATTGGTTTGATTTGGACATAGTCTTGGCCAATCAAATGAAAGCTGACCCGAATGTGTTGGGCCGACTGAGCTGGGTCAAGGCCGACCGAAAGAGCATGGCCGAAAGGTTCCTGCAAATATGATTCCATCCGAAAGAGTTTGGCTGAAAGTCTTGGTTGATTGAGGCTTCACCCGACCGAGTGGATGCTTGGCCGAAGGAGTGCCGACCGAAGCAATGCCTGGCCGAATGAAATGGGCCGCATGGCCTTTGGCCGAAAGGGCTATGCCGAAGGTGGCAGGATCAAATGAGGCTGCCGAATGGGGTCCAGCCGATCGAATGGTGCATGGCAGACCGAAGGACTAGGCCGAGCGAATGAGAGCTGCTTTGGCAGGGAGAAGTTGGCCATTCGGCCTACCCACATTCGGCCCAACTGATGAGCTTATTCGGCCGGTCGAGTGCAAGGGTGGAGCAGCCATGGCTTTTCAACAAATCGGCTAAGTATTGGGGTAGGGCTTGTTCCTCCATCATTCTAAGTGTATTTGGCAGTGTTTCCCTAAAATTGTAAGGTGTTCTAACCGGTTTTCATGGGGTTCGAACCTAGGGTTTTCAAAACCCGAAAACCGAAGATTTAACACGATTTTACCTCGAATCTGATGGATCTAAGCCTTGATCTGTTGTACTTCTGTGATCTACAAATTACAAGGGTCGTTTTGACACCAAAACGTTCGATTTTGTGAAGAAATGAAGGAGTTGTGGCTATGGTTTCTAGAGAGAGAAAGTAGAGAGAGAGAGAGTGGAGAACGAAAATGGAAGAAGGAGGCTGGTTGGTGGTGGTTGTTGTGGCTTTGAATGCCACATTAAATGGCTTGGAAATACCCGTGTTCGTTCGAATCCATTCGGTTTCACTCGGTTTCGCGTAAATCGTCGTTTTCGTTTCATTTTCGTAACGAAACTCCTTGGTTTTAAAACAAGAGTTTGTAAAATTATTTTAGGTGGTAATTCCTAGTAAATTAACTAAATATCTTCCATTTATTTTAAATTTTCAAAAATATTTATTTTACTGTTTAAAATCGAATCATACAGTCGTCGCACGTATTTGTTCGAATCGTCACCCGTACAAACACGACGATAACTACACTTTTCAATATGGTTTTCTAATTATCGGATATCATTCAGAACGTTAAACTTCCAGATATATTCGTACAGATCGTCACCTATACGAATAATCCGTCGATTTAACATTCATGTAACGACATCCGTTGTTGTTTTGTTCTGTAAAGCCTCACATACATTTATACATAATAAAATCCTAACAAATAATCACATGATGGTTCTGTATCACCAGATAATTATCTGACTGATGAACCATGTTTCTGAGTTTTGTTTCTGAATATACAAGATATGAATCTGACATACAATGAAATTTGTATAGTTTGTACCTGATTACTGTTCGTGTTACTATTGAGATCACTGCTCCGGTAACGTTTCCGTCACTGATGTTACAGAATGTAAATGGAAGCATAAAAATGGTGGTTGTTCGTTAGTAGCAATTCTCGAAGATACGCGGGAAAAAGCCAAAAAGTAAATCGTAAAATTTCTTAAACTCATGCGTTAGATGATCCCTTTCACACTCAATCCCTTCTGATCTAGTTCAATAGATATTTTGATATAAAATATCTGATTAAACTTGTTGGAAAAGCCATCTAAGTATAAGGTTCATAAGCCTGAAATAAGGCTGGAGCATTAGTAGGGCATAACTATTAACTCGTAAAGGCCCTAGTGAGTTTGAAATGCAGTCTTGTGTAAGCCCCAAAACCCACACATGCATGACACATGTTTAAAACGACAATTCAAAGTAGGTCCAAGCTTTTTTTCAACTTTAAACCACATACTAACTAATTTATCTCAAAACATCAACATTACACCAAGTAAAAGTTTAAGTATGTGGCTTTCAAAAGACTAAATTACTACACTAACACATATACAAAACAAAGATTTTAATTCATCAAGTGTGTTTGATCACGTAAACCTTCATCCTTTATTTTCACCTGAAAAACACCACATTTAAGTCACCGTTAGTTTGTTAGAACTAAGTAAACACCCCCATATCTTCCTCAAGCTCAAACAACCCTTATGGTGAGGTACGATAACAAATCGGGGTCAAAAATGCCATTTTTCGGAATTTCAGGCGCACTGTTGGGCGCACTACAGAATTTTTTGGGGGCACTGGGCTCCCAGGCAGGCGCACTGCCAGACCTATGTCTAGTGCAGTTTTTCGCCCGTTTTGACTCCCGAAACCATTCCCGATCATTTCCGACCATATCTTGACCCCCAAATACATCGCATAACACCTTAGAAACATAACAACCAAGCTCCAAACATAATTTGAAGACATCATTACGTTTAACACCAAATGATTTGTTAAACGGATCGTTTTCACCTAAACACATTAACGTCACTATTTTTCACCCAAACCAAATGAGACTTCCTTTCCACACAAGGTTTCCATTTGTTACATTAAAACAACAATTTCAACACATGAAATCTATATCCATAAGCACCTTGAAACACAATTAAAGTGTTAGAATATAAAACCACCAAATTGAAGGCTATATTTCACACCATTTCCTTGAAACTTCCTTTTTCACCTAGGATTCTCAAGGTAGGTAATCAAACCACCTGTTATTTACCTAAACTCCATATATTCACCATGAGAAGATCATACCACTTGTGATTCAACCCATTTTGCATTCACACACCTTGTGAATGGTTTGACCAATTTTAGTCAAACTTCAAATAAGACGTTCACACCACTTGTGAATCATTCTTATTTCTCCACACCATTTGGAAGCATACAAATTTACAATAACTAAGCAAATGTAACACCTATTGCTTGTTATTGACACCCACCAAAAATTCAAACACCAATTCAGCAAAATTTACAACTAATGTATATTCCACATGCATTGCATACACATACTTACATATATGCATAAAACCAACTATTCATATCAAGTATAATAGGTGGGTGACTTACCCACTTTAATGCACCCAATTTACAAAGTTCACACCACTTATGATATATCCATAACTCACCATTTCATAAAACTGCACATCACTGGCAAACGATAACACCAAATTCAACTCCATTGAGTTTAGAAGTTCACACCACTTGTGAATCATTCCAAACTAAAACACCACTTGTGAATTACTACATATCCACTATATCAAATGCAATCATGAACACCTATTGCACATTATCACCAAACACCAATAAGTCATACACTAAAACAAACACCTGACACCCAACATGCATATTCCACATAATTGAATGTTATTGACCAACACCAAGTCAACATACATTTCAACAAATATTCTTACACATATGCATAACACACCATATCACATGTAAATAAAAAAATGGGTTACGTGACTTACCTTGTGTGATAGTCGTCATTTTTCAGGTTCTAAACTTTGACTTTAAACTAGATGTTACGTTTATTAAAATATATCAGATTCTGTGCTACCTGACACATTAAAGTTTATTATGATCAAGTTATTAAAACTCGGTTTATTAGTTACATAGATTCATTATTTGAGCTTTTATTATTATAATTATGATAATAGTATATTCACTTGGAGCTTGACATATGCAGATATAATGATTGTTATTTAAGTGACTAAGTAAAATACACACCTATACATATAAAATAGAAATGTAAGATAGAAGAATGCAACAATTTATTAACTACATGTCAGTCACATATTTTAACCCATTGTAACAAGCATATTCATATAAATAAAAAAAATAAAAATAATAATAATAATAAATAAATAAATAAATAAAAAAATGGAACCTAACGTAGACACTATATTTAATCAATCTTTGTATTAATATTAAATTACAAATCATACAAATAGAATTGTTACAATCTAAATTAAAACAAATTCAACTACGATTTAATTTGAAATTAGTTTTTGTAAAAAAAAATT
Organism: Mikania micrantha; assembly: GCA_009363875.1. Classification (NCBI taxonomy): domain Eukaryota; kingdom Viridiplantae; phylum Streptophyta; class Magnoliopsida; order Asterales; family Asteraceae; genus Mikania; species Mikania micrantha. Next base: position 61,730,386 of record CM018693.1, read on the forward strand.
AATTATCAATTAGTTGACATAACATAGGATCTTAATTAACTCGGATTAGATTAAAAACCAAATTGATGATATAAAACCCACGTCTAGAGGCAGTAACAAACGAACCGAGGTGTTCGGTGTTAGAATTTCGAAGTCAAATTGACCGCAACATATTCAAAGCACAAGACGGAGAATTCTTTTTCATTCAAAAGTTGCTGTCAGTTTCTTCTTCATATATCGGCGGCCAAGGACGGATATCAACATCGCTATCAACGAAGTAAGCAGAGACTGCCACCAAGATCACGAAAAATTTTCGGTTGATAGGGAATAACACCATATAATCAAGTAACCGAGCCTCAGGTAATATGACGAACTATTTTGACTTGGAATATTTGTGAGTACGGTTGAATAACTATAAGTAATTTGAAGTAAATATCAATGAGATTCACGAAAGGGTTTGAATTGTGAGGTTGAGTGAAAATAATATTAAAACGATTCGAGATCTGGACAGGAATCGTGATTTTGTGAGGTTACAGGTGTGTTATTATGGGTATGAGTGTGTGTTGTGTGTGTGTATATATGTGTATATATATATATATATATATATATATATATATATATATATATATATATATATATATATATATATATATATATATATATATATATGGTGTATATTCAAGAGTGGCCCACATAAATATGTGTGTAAAATTCTGAGAACTTCTAATGCATGTATGTCTGGGGGTTAACATGCATGCAATGGAAATATATGGAGTATTAAATTATTAATATGAATAGACGAGATATTTGGGTTATACAGTGTAAGGGTATGAACGAAAATGCATGTATATGACACTGAAAATAAATGAGTATTGATGGTGATCTTATTCGGTTGCAGAGTGTTAGAAAGTGAAACAAACAATTATTTTGATTTTTATCTATAGGAATCAAATAAAATAATTTAATAATTCGGTCATAGTTAAAATATCACCAGAGACATAAATATAATACTCGTTTTTAATAATCAATTGAATCATAATAATATTTAAAATTTAATAAATAAAATTTAATGCATGTGTCAAATTATTTGTAGGATCCGAGTAGGTCTATTTGTGCTTACTTTATCTATCAGAAAAAGCGAGCTAATCACAACACTAAGGTGAGTTTCATAGCCCCTTTTTCTCTTTAATATTTTTATTAAACTATCGGGGTGAAAAACATGCTACTTGATTACAACTACTTGTTTATTTATTTGAAATCATTGTTTACTTGCTAAATGTAAATTATTGTTAGTAGTCATATATTTAAAGTATGCATGAACACACGGCCTAGCTTGAGGTTTTTGTTATAACACAATTGTAAGTCCCTCGTTACATTAACACCACCATTAGCTTAGCGAAGCCAACGGTAACGTTAATAGATCTATTGGGTTGACATCCCATTCGATTGTCCCGGTTAGGGCTTTGAATGTACGTTGCGCGCTTGTAAATTATTTACAATGTCTAGTGTTAAGACATTGCACCGGGGGCGGAACATTCATAGGTTTAGTTGGTGGCTTCTTGCGAATGGTCTATTTTGCATGCATACGAGATACACAATTGATGCTATGTGTATATATATTTGTGGTAATATGAAAATAATTTTTTTTGGTTATATAATTACATTATGGTTTTATTTTAAAAACCTATGATGTCACTCAACTTTGTAGTTGACCCGTTTAAGCATGTTTTTCAGGTAATGGGAATCAAGTTTAGTGCAAGTATGATATGAGCAAGCTAGGAGGAACACGAGACCTAATTTTAAACATTTGTTAAGTTGAGACATTTTTATACTTGTTTTGAATTATTTTGGGATTGGAATTTTGAGATATTTGTTTATTACATTGCATGATTTAAGTATTCTATTTGCCATGGCTGTATGATTCAATTTCGTCGCTTCTCATTATTCTGCCTGAGACGATTAGTCGTTTCTGACGGGGTGTGACACCTTGCCCCAATGTGAGTCTCATTCTCGGGTCGTTTGGTTCCACTATTGCTTCCTATTATCACAACCAATAGGTTTAACAATATAGTTGACTATAACTAGTCAAATTATACCTATTTGACCCATTATCCCCATTTCATCAAATTTTACATCCAATTGACCCATATTCATACCAATTCACCATTTTTGATTTTATACATACATACATATTTCATACCACCTTAAACTTAAAATACATTTTTAAGTTAAACACCTTAATTGGCATTTCATCAAACACCTCATATGCGTACATTTATCTACTTATGATCATTGATCACCAACACTTCTATCAAACTCCATTTTTGACTTCCATAATGAACTAATTAATCATGTACACAAACAAACTACAACAAATTTGTGAAATAATCAAATCCCCATCTTTTAATTACTATCTTGAACCACCTAGTTCATATACCCCATGAACTATACTAAACCCCCATTCATCATATTACATCTACATGCTGTAATGATCAAAATGTTGTTCCTAGATGATTATTACTAAGAATAACAACATTTGACACAATCCAAACATAAAATTTAGAGTTTCATTATACCCTACTCATACCCCATATGAGACCCACGAAATTTACACCAAAATCACCCAGAAATTCATACCTTGATGTTGTATGTAGTTAGGAGAACTCATAATCTTGGTTGCATTAACGATCAAACCAAATTTCAAGCACCAATTTGACAAATTTCCATATTTTTGAGGTTTCTTCCTAGTCTCCTTTCTCTCTGTCCGTTAACCACCACCCCAACTTATTTTTTGACTGATTTTGACCAAGTTCCACTTATAACCCTCATTTGATTAAGTTTCATAAAATGACAGATTCAGCCCCTCAAGTTCTAGGTAGTATAATTAGCTTATTTCTAACTGTATTGAGTTAATTAACTCCCACCACCATATATTATCAAAACACCCACTAGATAATATTTAAAAATAAGAAAATAACTCTTATGAAACACCAACACATGAAACACAATATAAAATTTCACAAATTATATTTGTTTTATATTATTTTACAAAATGGGTCGTTACAAATTCTCCCCTCCTTACAAAGGTTTCGTCCCCGAAACCTCATTACTCCTTAAAAAGAAAAGGATAAAATTTTCCGCCTTTCATCCTTCGACTCCAACGTCAGATCCCCGTCTGTCCTGCCATTGCACCAACAGTTGGTTAATTTTTTTATTCCAAAGTTTTTTGACTTTTCATCAATCACCAAATCCTCTAATGGCACGTAAGCCGATTCATCCGCCAAACACCTTCACAAAATGGAACACGTGGAATGTATTGTGAATCCCACTCAACTCCTCTGGTAGCTATAAGCGATAGGCAACCTCGCCAATCCGAGCTATAATCTTGGATGGTCCAATAAACCGTGGGCTAAGCTTCCCCCACTTTCGGAAATGAATCATCCCTTCCAAGGAGAAACTTTTAACAACACAAAGTCTCACACATGGAATTCAATCGGTCTCCTTCGTTTATCCGCTTATGATTTCTGACGGTCTTGCATCGCCTTTAAATGACCCAGAATTTGATTGATTCGTTCTATCATCACCTTTACTGCCATTTTGCTGGCAAGTTCTTCACGTTTCCACTTCTCCTCGACACACATGAGTTCAACATGTTTCCTGAAACAATAAGTGAATCGAGTGTTGTGGTAGGACACAATTGTCACCAGCACCCTGTATCAAGACACCACCTGATTCACGTAAACTTCGTTCATCTTCTCCGAAGGATGCGTCTCATTAACCGGTATAAAAGGGTCATTCTTCGTTAACTTCCTCCTTTAATGACTCAGTTTGAATCACTTTTATTTAGTTCACCATATCCAATGTCACCAAAATTTTCACCAACTTCACCCTAATGGGTGAATGTGCCTGATTTCTACCCAAAGCATCCACTATTATGTTCGCTTTCCTAATTGAAAGAGGATTTGGCTATTGTAATCCTTGAGTAACTCCACCCACCACCACAATTTTCATATCATAAACAAATTAGTTAACTTCATGAACCCTTAACTAATGTGAAGAATGAATGATAACTTCCCCACTTTGCATCAAAGCACACCCAACCACCACATACGACGCGTCAACATAGACTATAGGATCATCAGGTCCATCTAATAAGTCAACACCTAATAATGTCTTTTCTTAATTGCAAACACAACCACTTGCATTTCAATCATAAAGCACCCGTATCCACCATAAGTTAACATCTTAACAATCAAATCTAAGTATGGTTATTGGTTCATTTACACCCAAACTTCTCTTACTTATAATTTCCAACAAACACTCCAGCTACTTAGATAGCACATGGATTTTTATAGATGTTTACACCGCTTGAGAATCGTCCTAATCAGATTCAACCAGACAATAACCATAATTTTATGTTTGAATATAGTTTATAGGCTAACGGATTCATTTCCCTCAACCATAACGCCTAAACAATGTCCATTCTCATATGGATCATCCTCCAGCAAAATCATATCTTTTAAAAGATACATTCAATTACTTGCAACATCAAAACACGTATACAAGTCATTTCCACCCAACTACTTTCAGTGTTATAATACATAGGAGGGTCTCTTAACGCCTTCTTTTTTCTTATCATCGGAGCTCTTTCACAAAGACTTGCCATGGTAAGGAAGAAGGGGGAACATGCACACTTGGAGAGCGTAGTACAACGGTGAGTTGTATGCTGCGTTCGGGAAGGATGAAAAGGAATCTATTGATTCTCTCCCAATTGGTTGGACCGTAGGTGCGATGATTTACTTCATGGGCAAGGTCTCTGGTTCAAGTCCAGGATGACCCAGCTGCGCTAGGGAAAATAATAGAAGAAGCGTCTGACTCCTTCATGCATGGCTCAGGGGGATATAGCTCAGTTGGTAGAGCTCCGCTCTTGCAATTGGGTCATTGCGATTACGGGTTGGATGTCTAATTGTCCAGGCGGTAATGATATTATCTTGTACCTGAACCGGTGGCTCACTTTTTCTAAGTAATGGGGAAGAGGACCGAAATATGCCACTGAAATACTCTACTGAGACAAAGATGGGCTGTCAAGAACGTAGAGGAGGTAGGATGGGCAGTTGGTCAGATCTAGTATGGATCATACAAATCTATATATAATCATAGATGTTCACACAACTTGTGAATCATCCTTAAAATAAAAATTCTAGCATGAAGGCTCAATTCAAGAATTTACCTTCTAAATTCATCCAGCAACCCATATAAACTAATCACACCAATTAATAAGCATGTAACATTTACAATTCATATATAGAAAAAACACACCAATTAAAGATCATTACATGTTTATAGCCAACTCCCCAGTTATGACTCTTTTGTCAAAACCTTAACATATTCCTTTAATCAATCATTACTTGTCATTACCAAGTATATTCTCCCTAAGGCGTTCATGCCAAAATGTTAAAGTCCATTTTCTCACCTAACCCTGTCCATTGCCCAAGTCTATCCACCGACACTTTCTTGTTGAATCAAAGAAGCTTATGTATACGGTATACGTAGGGCATACACCCGGCCGCCAACCCACGGTCTCTTTGATACAACACGATCGTGCCTTAGTTAGTGTTTTGGGATTCAGCCAAGTTATTTTCTATCACCATACAATTTTTCCATAATTTTCACCCTCATTGAATGTATTCATTCATTTAGGATTGGACTCCACCACGTGTATAGACACCACCATTCTACAATCATTTCAAAGATTTAAGACACATCCTCCTGTTATCAATCACACACGAGATCACATGTCTTAACACAACATTTATATACACATATCTACACCACTTGTAGTTTATCTCGATTAACATTTAAAATATAGATGTCTACACTGCTTGTAGATCATCTCAATTAACAAATTCCAATGTGGATGTCTACATCACTTGTAGATCATCTCAATCATTAATTTAATTATACACCATTCAAACATAATCATTGCTAACAGTTCCAAACTACCCAAAGGCATTTTATTCGTTACTAATTTAATTCCCATGTATGATTTACCCCCAATGCCACACAAATATGGACTTACATGTCAAATACCAATTCCTCTCAAAAGTGGACTTACATGTCATTCACTATACCACACTAAGATGAACTTACCTACCAATCCCAATGCCACTCACAAGGGGTATTACATGACAAATCCCACGCTACATAACTATGGACTTTTAAATTTTCACCCTAAGGTGAATTCTACCCAATACCACACACCTGTGGACTTACATAAATTTTCACCTGAAGATGAATTCTCCCCAATGCCACACACCTGCGGAGTTACATACATTTTCACCCGAAGATGAATTCTCCCTAATGCCACACACCTTTAGACTTACATAAATTTTCACTCGAAGATGAATTCTCCCTAATGCCACACACCTTTAGACTTACATAAATTTTCACTCGAAGATGAATTCTCCCTAATGCCACACACCTGTGGACTTACATACATTTTCACCCGAAGATGAATTCTCCCTAATGCCACACACATGTGGACTTACATGAAATTTCACAATACATATCACATACCACAAGTGTCAAATTCACAGACCAAAACAAGTATCTACAACATATATACTATTTGGGCAATAATAAAAAACCTACTATTTCCTTACCTCCTACTCCATATCAAAAAGTATGAGCCTCAAGGCAACATAATATCAAACCCCAAACACCTTACCTAATATTCATAATCATAGTATGAGTTGATTATATTAATATCATTTCCATGTAAAGAATATAATCTTATGTTGGCCAGACATAACATTATGCACTTCACTTGTCCAGTTCCTTAACTTCATCTCTACATATTATAACTAAGAATTTTGTCTTAACAAACAAATTAACACCAAACATCATTAAACAAATACAACTAAGGTAAACACACCATAAATTTGTTACCTTAAACCCGAATCAAACGTTACTCCCCATATCAAAAGCACAATGATTTGAGTTCAAATGTTTGTGATACACTTGAATCCCTCAAATTATTAGCTCTGATGCCAACTTGTAAGCCCCAAAACCCACACACGCATGACACATGTTTAAAATGACAATTCAAATTAGGTCCCATATTTTTTTCAACTTTAAACCACATACTAACTAATTTATCTCAAAACATCAACATTACACCAAGTAAAAGTTTAAGTATGTGGCTTTTAAAAGACTAAATTACTACATTAACACATATACAAAACAAAGGTTTTAATTCATCAAGTGTGTTCGATCATGAGTCTCATAAAGATATCCGACCACGTACGCCTTCATCCTTTATTTTCAAATGAAAAACACCACATTTAAGTCACCGTTTGTTCGTTAGAACTAAGTAAACACCCCCATATCTTCCCCAAGCTCAAACAACCTTTATGGTGAGGAATGATAACAAACCGGGGTCAAAAATGCCATTTTTCTTAATTTCAGGCGCAGTGTTGGGCGCACTACAGAATTGTTTGGGCGCACTGGGCGCTGGGTGGGGCATTGAGCTCCCAGGTAGGTGCACTAGTCGCCCAGACTTGTGTCTGGTGCAGTTTTTCACCCGTTTTGACTCCCGAAACCATTCCCGATCATTTATGACCATTTATTGACCCAAAATACATCGCATAACACCTTAGGAATATAACAACCCAGTTCCAAACTTAATTTGATGACATCATTACGTTTAACACTTAAACTAAATCCAGGGATGCTCGAACTAGATTGGGTCAATATTACAAGGTCGAAGTACTCGAAGGTCGAGATTAAGCGGCTGTCGATATTATTAATATCGGCAGCATCAACTTAGCCATTCTAAGGTATAAACCAAACTTATTAATATCGATTCCTCTCAGAGTCTAAAAATATTAGTTTCATAAATATAATCCAAGTAACGTTAAGTCCATTTTAATCCAAGACAATACCAGATCAACAACTAGAACTCAAGTGAACATCCAAGGTTCCGAAGGACCCTTTCATGGGTTAGTTTGGATACTTGATGTTCATGATTTATGATCTTTGGGTAGTTAAGCTATAAATTGATTTAACTTGACTTATAATTCAAAGATAAGATTCTTATAAAGAAAACACTAAGATAGATCACTTAGATAACAATATGGTTTTCAAACTCAAAATTAAACAAGAACTTGACTTAATTACAACAAGTTAGTTATGATCATGAACCACACCAAATTGAACAAAGGGCTTGAATACAACTAGATCACAAACAATGAGCACACATCGATAATCAAGTTCAATTCATTGCATATCACACCAAGGTGAGAGATCATAGCCCCTTTTTTCTTGTTTTTCAACTCTTTAGGGTGATACTTGTGAGTAATAACTTTCAAACTGTTTTACAGTTAAATAGTTACAGTCTAAATACTTTCCAAATGGGTTTATCAAAACATAGTTATTTTCAATAATTTGAGTGACACTTCTTTGAAACGATTGAAACATTGTTTTGGGATTCAACATCATCAACAATATATGCTCTAGTACAACTTGATTTTCATCATTATAACATACTAGTAACATGGTACTCATTATTGTAAACAAACTTGTTCACATCTTGTATGCATCATTTCATTATGTCGTTAGTACTCGGTGATCACCATAAGGGAAAGCTGGCACATTACGACAAGGTCGGAGTTAGCTTTAAATCTGTTTTATAGAGAACTGCGGAATGGGCGCATTTACGGGAGTATGGAGTTGATGTGAAAACTGGTACACGACCTACCATGAGTCTGAAATCCAAGGGTGTACAAAACCACAGTGCCGAAGATCACAGTATGAGAGTAACGATAAACATGAATCAAAAGAAAAGACAAACATCTTCTGAGGGAAAACAATGCACAAAAATCTGAATGGATAACATTTGGAGTATCGATCCAACGGGATATCGGCATGGGTGACGACCGTTGAGGATATGTTATTGGATTGGATACACTAAACAATGTCAGCTGTTAAATACAACATGACTTTGTATGGGTGATGATTCATACAGATGTCAACGTGAGTCTTTGAACGCTGTTATAAAATAATAACAATGTTAACAAAAATTTCACCCAAAACAATTTAATAAACAATCAAAAATTTAACACACATAGCCATTCGTGCAAATGAACCTTCATTCGTATGAATAGGTTAATTCGATGAAGCTTTACAACCATTGAGTCATTCGCCCGAATGGGAGCCATTCGTACGAATGACTCATTCGTGCAACAACATAGATATAAAATCAACACTTATGTTTTTCAAACCCATTTTTCACCAAACTCTCTCAACCGAAACCCTCTTTCGCCCCTCTCAATTTTCGCCCTGTTTCACACGAAATCGGACCATTTCACGGTTCAAATCGTGTGTATTTCAACCTTAGCACCTCCATTTCAAGATCTTAACCCTTTCCAACCTATTTCGGTCAAATACGAGCTCCACAGTATGTATTAGCATTGATCCTTTGCACCAAAACACTCCAAAATATGTTACCATCAATTTCAACAGTAAAAACACCATAAGCAACCACCGATTTCAAAAATGGTGTTCTTGGTGAATCTGTAGGTGAATGAGCCATACGAAGGGCTCATTTGTGTGAATGAAAATCCTTATTTGTTGAGAAAAGTCATCCGAACGAGCTGTCGAACGAATGAGCAACCACACGATTGACATGGATTCATTCGCATAGGACAACCATACGAATGAAGACCCATTCGCATCAATCGAACGCCAGAATGAGAGTATGCATTCGCATCATTCCATTCGTGTGAATGAAGGTCATTTTGCACGAACATACCATTCGCACCAAGAGGAGCCCAAAAATGGCCAAGTGTTGAACGTCCTATCGAACACTAATTGTATCGATAGAACCGAACCTTATACCAAATTTTAAATATAATCAAAGTAAATCAAATAAGAACACATTTTCCAAAATCACATAAAGAAATAGAGCACATAATCACCTAACACGTAACTAACAAATAATGAATAACACAGGATTCAAGCCGAGAGAATACATCGGGTGAGTGCATCGACGACTTATAATCTCAGGTGAGTTCATAGACCCCTTGTTTTCAATTTTCTGCCTTCCAAATCATTTGGGGCTGAGAACGTAAAACCTCTTATTCGATTGATAATTGAAAAGGAGTTATTTTCAAATAATTTAAATGAAGGGATTAAACCTCAACCTCTTATTCGAATGTTATTCGAATAAGTGCATTTTCAATCATTTTACTGAGCGTTTATCGCTCCATCCAATTTTTCCAACTCAAAAACAACAAATGAGTTTCGAGGGTTCAAACACAAATTAGCGAGGAGATGTTCGTTTATCACGACCGTTCGAGGCTTTGTGCCCAACCAAGAGGTGAACGGACACGAACCGGGGAATTGTGTAGCGCACAATCGAAAACTATCATTTTCATGGGAATCTCCCATCAAACAAACAACAATTTACATGGTATTCGTCTAGGGTAATTCACCAGAGCATGTGTCCACACAACATACACATCAAAAATTCAATAAGGAATTCTCAAGTAAGTCCTTTAAGAGTCATTTACCATTAGTTGACGCGGGTCAACCGATGGTAACGTAGATGGTACCATAGGTCTAACCAACCTCCAGTGCCGAGGCTGGTACGTTACACGTATACACACATGAAACAACAACTCGTATTAGTTCCAGGGGAACTAATCAACAATGGCATATGAGTTAGGTTTTATAAATGATCACACGGGTGATATTACGGACAAACCACACAAACAATAATAAGATTTTTCAGCCCAAACAAGTGTTCAAGACTTGGTCTTGAACGGTATTCAAATGAGTTTACAACAAACAATGTACATAGTCAGAAAGAAGTGTAAATTGTGTGATTTTCAAAAAAAACAAAATAAAGAAAATCTCCTATATCAGGAGACAAAACATACACTTCTTTCTCAAGACATTTCTTTTTCCACAAACATCTGTTGTGTCATGTCAAAAAGAGGTACAGAAGTGACGAGGTCTGGTTTCCATTGAGGACATCATCGTGGATTATCGAAGGGGTGGTGGCATGTCGGCTGAGCTTTGGCTCTACGTATGCCCTATATATATATACTACCTTCGATGATTTGGGATGGTGTCGGTAATGAGGTTCAGATCAAGTACTTGTGTAATTCATTCGTGCTTTCAACACCATTTACACACCATTTTCAAAACCTTTGTAAATGGAAAGAGTTTTCATCAAACCTTTTTCTTTAAAACCTAATATTTTTACAATAAACGTGAACTCACCAACCTAGTGTTGACATATTTTACATGTTCTCAGGTAAAGAACAAGTGAATGCAGGATGGCTTTTAGAGAGAGAAAGATAGGATCCCTTAGATGAACCTACAACTCCTGTATGGACTCTTACCCGGCCTCATTGGCTGCCAGATCCAAGACTTGCTCTTTTGCAAGCAATTTTTGGTGAGACATCTGGGCCAAGCCCCAGATGCCCAAGTCAAGATGTAATAGAATTAAATTATGAAGCAATTGTAATTTAATTTTATTTAATTTAATGTTTATTAGTTTTCTCATATTATCAGGCGTAATGTAACAATTTGATCACTCCGATTACATCACGCCTCGGGACTTTTCCGCCCGACGATGCTCCGATACGGCCTGCCGGCTTGGGGTACGACAGTTGGTGTTAATTAACTTTAACAGCATGGGCCATATTGGACGCATTTACGGGAATACGGAGTTGGTGCTAATTAACTTTAATAGGATGGCCCGTACTAGACGCATTTATGGGAATACAAACTTGGGGTTAGTTAACTTTAACACCCTGGGTCGTATTGGACACATATATGTCAGCTTTAGACCTAACTCCATACTTAGTTTGGGACTTGATCATAAGTTGGGCACATCATCATGGACAGTCGTGGACTGACCACATCATTATACTTGATGTTTGTTTGGTTTACAACAATCATTTTACAATCTTTATGTTTTAAATTCTTTGTGTTGTAAATCATTTATTTACTCTGTCACTTCATTACATAAATCATTGTTGTTTTTGAATTAAACCTATATATATCTCCAACTATTCCAAGTGGACAAGTATTTTTCACAAGTTTTAGGTAATCATGGATAGGTACATTTAGGGACAACTAAGGCGACCTAGTTAAGATAGATCAGGATCTGAATTCCTCAACATAGCTACATGTTATCATTCTTCACAACAACTTCAAGGGCTGGATTTTGTATTCTTAGTTTTCTTGACTTGAATTTCTTAACAAGGAATCATAACACCCAGTACTGTACGCATTGGGGATTGGAATAGATATTCCAGAACATCATAAAGTAGAAACTAATAGTCTCGGTTCCAGGTGAACCAAGATACTTAGTCTCTACAATCATAATCTATGAGGCTACCATAAACATGCATGAGGGGAGATCCGAACTCCAAATACTAATGGCGGCCTAGCCATGGCATATTGAAGTAGTGGTGGGCTGGAGATTGAGCTAGCATTTAGCTTGACCCTACGTATGCCCTATATATAAACTAACTTCAATATGACAAGGGTAAGTCAGCATGACAATTTGAGATGAAGATCTCGGATGAACAATAGTCATTACAACATGAACATAAGATCAATGTGAACAAATGCTTGAATTCAACTGAACAAGAGAACATAATCAATCAACAATTCATAGAAACATCGTGTGAGATCACGATAACATCATTGTGTGACAATGTGATAGGATCATACTTACTCTTATGTGACAATCTAGTGCAACATGGTTCATACATAGTTCATACATACGAGTTTGGTGCAACAAAGTATAGTATAGTTCATACATTCCAACATAGTTCAATCATAGTACAATTGATCAATTCGTTGAAATCATTATCAGTGGAACGTACATGTCAACACAATCATAGGGCCAAATGCTAGCACAGACACGCTCATGGTATGTCGAAGAAGTGGTGGGCTGGCAGCCAAGCTTGACTCTACGTATGCCCTATACATAAGCTTTCTTCGGCATATTAGGAAAGTTTAGGTGTGTAGGTTTGGCGGAAGGAATCACACAACAATGTATAGAAGCTCATGGCGTATAACCAAATGAGAAGTATACTAATAAGTTAACTTACGTATATTTATGTTTTCTCATCACTACAATCGAAAGATAGTTTTGGTAGTATGAGAAAATTACAAACTTATCTTGTGATTGAATTGTGTTCTTCCCGTTACTGATCCCCTTGTGGTTTTCTCTTCATAGAATGTCCCCTTGACGTAGAATCTACGACAAAGGATCAACAAGCGGAAATGATGATGAGGCAACCAAACTTACCCGGGTCATCTCCCAACATATGAAGGGGATCATTCCAAATATGATTAATCAAATCACCAACAATCTTAGGGTGAACGATGGAAATACCGCAACCAATATCTCCAACACTGGAACTGCCACTTTCACTTTCAAGAAGACGATGCTAAGGCCCCGAAGTACGTGGGTACTGAGGGAGCTGCAAGCTTACTACAGTGGCTCGAAAGCATTGAAGACATCCTTGAGTACACGGGTTGTCCCAAGAACCTTAAGGTCAAGATGGCAGCGAGTGCTTTTCATAAAGGCACTCTTACTTGGTGGAATGCTCAGAAGAACACCCAGGGCAGGTAAGTGGCTTTAGTCCTTCCATGAGAGGATTTCAAGAAGCTGATAGTGGAGTAGTTCTGTCACACATGCACCTCTTGTCACCTGATGATGATGTCACTCATCACTCTAAGAAGGTTGCGAAAGCATAGTGGTGATGTCTCAGAGACGGGGTGCAACTTACTTGATCCGGTATCACAACATACAAGATTAACTTAAAGACAATACGTTACAAGGATAATATTGCCATTACCAGCCACCAATTACAGTTCACAACTTAAACACACTAACAAACTAAGTTACTTAATTCAGAAGTGCCTGATAGTGCAATGCTCACATGCCGTCACTATTTACTAGCAAAAGTTTGTAAGTTTGAAAAGTCTGCACAAAGCCGGTGACTTCTTAATGAATGATCCAACACAATATGATATGATATGATATGATATGATATGATATGATATGATATGATATGAAAGTTATTGATACACAGTGCCAAAGATAACAATGTGACCCATATCTAGTTCCTTTCGGACGAAATGTTCTGTTCTATGAAGATACTACCCGTCGGTAAATATCTTAGTGCCTCATTCTTAATGTCTATCACACACATTAAGCTGATATTGGGAACATGTAACAAACATTTACAACAAGGGGAGTTGCAAGCTCCCGGTAAATGGGATGTTAGCCAATAGTACTATCATTGTTTCCTATTCGGCCCCATATCGGTTCACTAGATACAGTTCAATACGTGAGGACTTTTTTATATTGTGATAGAAATTTACGTGAAAAATATCAGGAAATCCAATGAAATCACACAGATTACAGTGAAGCATATCATATGTTTAAGAAAAGTTTCACAGTAATACCCGATGTTTGTAAAACATTAAAAGAAAAAGGGTTGTATGAAACTCGCCTGAACTATTGAAGTCAGTGGTTAACACGCAGACTTGTGTTTGTAGTTCAGTTCTGCATTAGTTAAGGTTTTATAAGTCTTTTGTATTTTATTTTGTTTATTAGATCTTCCATAACGTTCAATGTCAAGGACATTGGAATTCAAGTCATCAAACTGATATTAAATTCTTAATCACTTGTTTTAATTGAATATTATACAATGTATCATAATGTGGGAACTTATAATGATTGAGGTTCCTCATACAAGGTTGATGATTCGTTGGATTTATCTGAACGTTGTTAAATTAACCAAATAGGTATTGTTGTTGATTATATTACTGAAACAGTTTCCCGATGGATTTCTGGTTTAGGAATAGTCAATCCTTGTGGATCATTTAGGTATCATGAAACATAAGAGTATCATGTTGGAATAGGTTTAATAACCATATTCAATACATCAATCTGACTGTTAATATAAACATCAGAGCGTTATTCCACTTATTATCTTAATGCTTTTCATTAGCTTAAAAAAACACTTGGATTTAACCTAGCATTTCAAGGAATGACCAAGACAATTGCAACCATTGTTATAATCATATGTTTAAAACCATTATAATCTATGATATGATTTCATGATAATCAGGCATTATAACAGATCAAAACAAAGATTTAACCGTTAACGTATCTAGTTCTTCGTTTCTAACCATTCCTAGCCATCATCTAGGCAATAATCAACAACAATAACTATTTCATTATGTTCCAAAATTAGATCTAATCTATACATTATCAAACTAGTAGGAGAAAACAAATCGTTACCCATTCGGACAGATTTTTGGTTGCAATACGACAATCAGGTCTTGTAAGATCAATCCCTAGCTTGAATCTGATGATCCTGTAGCTTTAAAACAATATCTTGATGATCCAAAGATGATCAGATTAGGGTTTTTGGAGCTGGAGTTCGAAGAAAGAAGAAGAATAAAAGTGTTGCATGCAATTTGATGTTTCTAGCTGATTTATTCAAACCGCCTCTTCGTCGTGTATTGCCAAGAAGGCTTAATAGGGGCTTGGCATACCAAGAAGAAATCCAGAGAATTTTAGATACTTTGGAATCATCGCGTACCGCCAACGGGACTCAGAATGTCCTTGGCGTACCTCGAGGAATTCCGGAGCAAAATATCTTCGAATTTTTCTTGTTTTTACGATTCCGGAGAATCGGGAACTCCGTTTTTCGCGCGGTTTTCACCCACATTTACGATTTCTCGCGT
Source organism: Mikania micrantha (assembly GCA_009363875.1). Taxonomy (NCBI): domain Eukaryota; kingdom Viridiplantae; phylum Streptophyta; class Magnoliopsida; order Asterales; family Asteraceae; genus Mikania; species Mikania micrantha. The sequence continues at coordinate 61,746,154 of CM018693.1, forward strand.
ATTTTCAATTCATTATGATTAAGATTGTACTATTAACATGGATTCCAAAAAATGATGACGCGGACTTTTAACTTAATTGTCACAAGTTCTACCCCTGACACGAGCCGAAGAAACTGAGGCAGAAATGTGGAGCCTCGTGCAGGATAGTGGGGAGGACACAAAATACACAGCTCGATTTCACGAGTTGTGTTTGTTGGTACCACATATGGTTACCCTCTATCCCACACGATAGAGAAGTACATTGAACGGTTGTCCATACTGATCAGGGGTAATGTCATGGGGAGCAGCCCCACTACTCTTGAGGCAGCCATTCATTTGAGCACCACACTGATTGAGGAGTATGTCAAAGCTGGCCTAGTCCATAGAAAAGGATTCAAGGGGGCTAAGACTAAAGAAAATAAGAAGCCCGAACAATAACCCAAGAAGAAGAATGAGCAAACCATAAAGAACTATGCAGCGATGACTGTAGCTGCCCCTATCCAAGCCACACCGGTCAGCACTGCCCCTCAAGCTACCAATCCCAATAAGGCCTATACTGGGACACATCCTCTTTGCTGCAAGTGCCAACATCATTTCTCTAACCTTCCATGCTGACAGTGTACAAAGTGTGCTAGGTACATGCACTTGGTGGCAACTTGCTATGCCACAAACCTTGATTCCACTACAATCGCGATGATTACTGCCATCACTGGTGGAGAGCTTGCTAGAACTGCGAGGAAGAAGGACATTTCAGAAATCAGTGTCCTCATCTCAATTACAACAATGCTGCTGATGCTACTGCTCATGCATTTAACATTGAAGTCAATGAAGCACGTGACAAAATGCATTCATCCTTGGTACATTTCTCATCAACAATCATTATATTTCCATATTATTTTATACTGGTGTAGAAAAAAGTTTTGTCTCTGCCAATATTGAATCTCTATTTAATATACCACCATCTATACTTGGTACCCTATATACGGTAGAAGTAGCTGATGGTAAGACCATACTTATGAATTAAATACTTCGTAATTCTGAACTCATCCTAAATGATCACTCGTTCACCATTGGTCTCATTCCTGTGACTCTTGGAAGTTTTGAAGTCGTTATCGGAATGGATTGGTTGTTTAAACATAACGTTGAAATCGTATGTTCGGAGAAATTCCTCTAAACTCTTCTTACCGTCCGTTGAAACGTTATGAGTGTATGGAAAAAAGCCATGTCGCGAACTGAAATTAGTATCATGCATCAAGGCCCAGAAGTATATGAGGAAACAATACCACGCCATTCTGGCTCATATGGTAGAGAAGAAGCCAGAGAAACAAACGGTTAATGACGTACCGGTCATTAGAGAATATGGGGAAGTATTCCCATAGGACTTTCCAGGACTACCCTTGGTCTGGGAAGTGGAGTTTAGAATAGATCTCGTCCCTGGAGTGAATCCGGTGGCGAAGTATACACACCGATTAGCACCATCCGAGATGTAGGAACAGTCTAGTCAACTTCAAGAGCTTTCGGACAAAGGGTTTATTAAACCGAGCTATTCACCTTGGGGAGCACTGGTTCACTTTGTCAAAAAGAAAGACGGTTTGTTCAAAATGTGCATCGATTACTCGGAGCTAAACAAGCTAACAATTAGGAACCGATATCCTCCGCCCAGGATCGATGATTTGTTCGATCAACTACAGGGAACAACTTGCTTCTCTAAGATTGATCTGCGATTTGGGTATTATCAGTTGAGTGTAAATGATGAGGATATTCCAAAGACTGCATTTAGGACTCGATAAGGTCACTCTGAGTTTGTGGTTATGCCAGTAACGCACCAGTAGTGTTCATGGACCCTATGAATTGAGTTTGCATGCCCTATTTGAATCAGTTTGTTATATTGTTCATTGATGACATATTGATCTATTCTAAGACAGAACGAGAACATAGGAGTCATCTTAGACATATCTTAGAATTGCTAAGAGCTAAACAACTTTATGCTAAATTCTCAAAATGTGAATTTTGGATAAATGAGGTTCATTTCTTAGGGCATGTCATCAACAAGGATGGGATACATGTAGATCCAGCAAAGTGGACTACCCCTTCAACCCCAATAGAAATTGATTCATTTCTAGGTTTCGCGGGCTATTATCGAGGGTTCATCGCGAACTTCTCAAAGATTAACCCAGAAAAGTCAAGTATTCATATGGGGACAGAATCAAGAAGATGCATTTCAAATTTTTAAACAGAAGTTATGCAATTCCCCTATTCTCAGCCAACTAGAGGGCAACAATGGTTTTGTTGTCTACTGTGATGCTTCAAAACCTTGGTCTCGGTTGTGTACTTATGCAATGAGACAATGCCATTGTGTATGCTTCCAGATAGCTCAAGGTTCATGAGAAAAATTACACTACTCGTGATCTCGAGTTAGGAGCTGTGGTCTTTGCACAAAAGATTTGGAGACACTACTTGTATGGTACCAAATGTGTCATATACACAGACCCTAAGAGCCTACCACACATTCTCAATCAAATGGAGCTCAACATGCGACATAGACCTTGGGTGGAGCTATTAACCGATTATGACTGTGAGATTCGCTAACATCCGGGTAAAGCAAATGTGGTGGCAGATGCTCTTAGTCGCAAGGAACCAATCACACCCTTAAGCGTTACAGCCATGTATATCACCACATAACCAATCTGAAATATTTGATTCGTATTGTGGAACAAGAAGTTGTGATAAACGACCAGCTAAAGTAAGAGCTAGACTGTGGAGCTGAAGGTAAACTGGAACCCCGGTCCGATGGAGTTCTTTACTTCAACGGATGCATGTGGATTCCAAAGTCAGAAGAGTTGCACACCCTCATTTGTGTAACATCACTGTATTTCAGGTATGTCCGTACATATTTAATTGTACTGATAAAACCTGATATAATAATTTGATAATTTTATGATTTATTTGGTAGTATTATCACTCGTATACATTGATAAGAACATATAAATTTATAATGTATAAACCATGGGGAAGTTGGTTTGAAATATAACCAGACTGAACCACAAGGTTTATTACAGTTGAATTAATTATGAAATGAAATTAGTCTAGTTTGAATAGTGGAAGGTTATTGGTTGGTCACTAAATATAGTCAAGGACACATTGTAATGGTTTATCGAAATGGTGGTGGGACATGGCTGGATCGGTTGCGACCGACTCCTACGTATGCCCTATACATAAACTTATTTCGATCTATCATGGATGTGTCAGTGATGTAATTTAGTGGGGTTTGGAATGGAAAACTGATAATTGATAAACATGATAAATGAAAATAACGAGAATAATATTGAGAATAATTACACGAAGGTGAGGTCACGAATATAATCAAAACGAGAATGTCATTTCGGAAGTATTAACCTAATAATGTATTTGTGTGGGTGACGATTCACATGAATAGAATTATTAGGAATAATATACTGAAAGGATATTCCATAGATTGTAAATCGAATCGAAATACGATATGAACGAGGGATTCGAAAAGGTGACGATCTTTACGAATTCGTACGTGAGTAACGCGTTTCGATGAGATAACCAAAATAATATCGAACGATGTTAAATTAAGAAAAAGAATTCAAAAACGTTTATTAGGAATTACATCCTTAACGAAATTGAATGAAATCGTTATAGTAAACAAATAATTAAAGGAAAATAAATAAAATCATTTTATAAGACAAATTTAATAAAAACCAATTTGTTAAACAAAATTAAGTTATTAAATGGAAGCGAATGACCAGAAGTTTCGCTGTTACTACTCCTGCTGCCCAACAATCATCAAGCAACTCTAACACCAGAAATTATGTTGGGGTCACTCCCCAATGTAATGCCTGCAGATATCACCATGCACCCAACTTGCCATGTCGCGTCTGCAACAACTGTGGCAAGTATGTTCATTTTGCTAATGTGTGTCAGAGTGCACCGCAAGCACAATGGATGCAACCGACACCGCTTGCACTGACTGCTCCGCATGCACAACCACTTCAAGTTGAACCCGTTTGCCAAGTACCTGCACAGGCAAGAGCCTGTTATGAGTGCGGTGATGTGGGTCATTTCTGAAACCAGTGCCCAATATTGGCACGGAACAATCAAAGGATGGAAAGAGGTAGAGCCTTTCAACTAAATGCTCCAGCAGCTCAAGCCAACCAAGATGTCGTCAATAGTACGTTTCTGATTAATAACTCTTATGCATCTGTCTTGTTTGATTCTGGTGCTGATAGGAGTTTTGTTTCACATGATTTTAAATGTATGCTTGGTAGAACACGTACTAAATTAGAAAAACTGTTCAACGTAGAGGTGGCAGATGGTAATGCTATTGATATTGACACTGTTATTGTTGGATGTGATGTGAAATTAAATGATCACATTTTCCCAATTGATCTTATACCTATGCATCTTGGTAGCTTTGATGTTATCATCGGTATGGATTGGTTAGCCACCTACAAAGCGGAAATTATTTGTTATGAGAAATACATTTGTATTCCCTTACCTTCGGGTGAAATTCTAAGAGTTTTCGGGGAAACTCCTAGTAAAGGTCTTAAGCTGATGTCCTGTACCGAAGCCCATAAGTACCTTAGGAAGAAATACATAGCATTTTTAGCACACGTAGTGGAGAAAAGGAGAAAGAGGAGAGCATTGAAGACGTTTCTGTGATAAGAGATTTTCCTAAAGTATTTCCAGACGACTTGGCAGGGATTCCACCAGAGCGTCAAGTAGAATTGCATTGACCTAGTGCCTGGTGCGAACTCAGTCGCCAAAGCTCCCTACCGACTTGCGCCGTCGGAGTTACAAGAATTGGCAAGCCAACTACAAGAACTGTCTGAAAAGGGGTTCATTCGCTTGAGTCATTCACCATGGGGTGCACCGGTTCTGTTTGTCTAGAAGAAGGACGGGTAATTCCGAATGTGCATAGATTACCACGAATTGAATAAGCTGACCATTAAGAATCGATATCATTGGCCGCGCATCGATGATCTTTTCGATCAATTGCAAGGTTCGGTATGGTTTTTGAAGATCGATCTTAGGTCTGGGTATCATCAGCTTCGTGTACATGAAGATGATATTCCCAAGACAGCTTTCAAAACAAGATATGGCCATTATGAGATTCTGGTAATGCCCTTCGGCCTTACCAATGCACCTGCGGACTTCATGGACCTCATGAACCGTGTATGCAGGCCGTACTTAGATAAATTTGTGATTGTGGCTTAAGGATGTAAGTCCCAAATTAGATCAAGATCTGAGGTTTATGTCTCCAATCAACATCAAGTAACTCTATAATGTGCGGAATCCATAATAGAGTCAAAGAAATAAGTAGAACAACAAGAAAGATCAAAACTTTGATTGTATTAAGTAGTGTATTCGAAAATGTGCCTCAATACATCTTCAGAGCACACCTCGGGAATCCAACCCTAAACTAGTACAAAATACGTCTATTTATCCTAAGTCTAGGTGTACTCGAAGTTCAATACAAAACAACTTCGAGTACTCGAACTACATATATACACGAACTACATGTAATCGAAAATCACCAAAATCTAATCAAAATATGGACTTCAGATCTTCTATGGTTGGCTTTGTCAGTCTTCATCGTGAAATAGACTCTACAAACTCCCCCTAGACTGGCGAAGTCAACCGATAGGAAGAGTGACTGAATGTGGTCCAGCTCCTGCATAAAGCTTTAGCTCGATGGCATATGCAACCGTGCATGTATAGGGCTTAGCCTCTTCATCCCATCCACCATACACCTTGATGGGAGACTTGTGCAGTCACATCATATCTTCTTTCCCAAACTTAAGCAGATCCATCGGGTCCAAGATCATCTCTATATCGTTGATGTCGTCTTTATTCCTCAAGATGACGGCTGAAAGAGTCTTCTCATCAGAACACCAAGACATGAAGTTTGCAAATGAGTTGTCAGGAGCTCTGGGAGACACTGGAATAGCCTCTTCAGTGTGTGGAGGAGGATACTTATAGTACACCCAAGGCTTCTTAGTTATTGGATCAATGATGCACTTTGAAACGAAACGCCTTCCCTTTGCAGTCCGCATCACTGGAAAATCTTTCTCGCATTGATCTTTCAAAAACTTGGCAAACAGATAAGCTTGATTGTCCTTTGAAGGGTTGAAGAACATAACATTGTTGATGCTTCGCAGATCAAACTTTGGCATAGTGAAGAAATCCTGCGGCTTCCTGTAATACTCCACTTTACCGTTCATCCTCTTAACAAGGTAAATATTTCTTTCTTTGTCGTATAGCCAGCATCATATATTAGACGTATCATTGCGTACAGAAAACAATGATCGGTCATCAGAAATGAATGTCTGCTCTGGAAGTTCCAAGTTCGTCTCTCCTAGCCAAGTGCATTTGACTTCAAGAGGCACCGGGGTCCAATCTCTCTGTTTCTTGAACCAACTGTTGATGACTATCCCTAATGGTGGAATCTCCTGACCCTCTTGACTAATGTACTTGTGATCATACAAGTAATCGACATAAGGATCCTTGGTCACGTCAGCGATTACCACGTTCTCTGGTTCTTCCTTGTCAGGAACCTTTGAGGATGATTCGACTCTCTCCTCATCACAGACAGCATCAAAAACTGAATCCATAGAAATGTCAGGAAATAAATCTCCAAGACTAGCTCCACTGAGCTCTTCACTAAGTCCTTCAAACTAAAAGTCATCGGGCAAATCTGTGAATAAGTCATCAAAACCAGCCTTCTCTTTTTTAGCTCCTTAAACACTGTCACCGAAAATTATATCATCAGGAATGTCTCCAAAGAAATCATCATAGTCACTTGAAGGCTTTCTTGAAGAAGATGGATTTCCTGTGTCACCCCCTTGAGGTCATCATCTTTCTAATCTGAGGAGTCTTTGCCTTTCCTATCATTACCATCATCATCATCATCATCATCATCATCATCATCATCATCATCATCATCATCGTCATCACTGTCATCCTCACCCTTGTCATCACCCTTGTCATCATCATCTTCAGTTTCTAAGGTCTTGATTCCCTTCAGTTCATTGATCTCCTTGCGCATCTCGTAATTCTATATCGAAAGAAATCTGATGAATTTCCAATGCGCCTTAATTTGCCCAGTGAACTCAGACAGTTGGTTGCGCACTTTAAGCATCCCTTCTTGCATTCTATGGATAACTTCATCCTTAGCTGCTGATTCTTGCTCAAGTAGGAACACTCTGTCCTATAGACTTTCAAGGTTGACGGGTACCTTTTCTGGCTCGTATGGTGATTCTGCATGCAAGGGCGAGTTTCCCTTGTCCCCTTTAGAGTGTGGAGGTGATACTGAAGTCTTAGTGTGAGGAATGGGAGTGTGTGAGGGAGATGATGTGGTTTGAGTGGTAAAAGGTGGTAGTGGGGGACGAGAGGTAATTTTGATGGTGAGTTTAGGTTTAACGGGTTTAGTGGGTGGTTGTTGTGGTTTTGGTGGTTTTGAGGGTGGCTTGGATTGTGTAGGTGGCTTGGATTGAATGTCGGTTTGTGATGGTGGAGTGGGATGTGGAGTGGGCAACACGGGTGGTGGAGATGGTGGAATCGATGCAGCCGTAGAGGATGAAGACTCAGAGAACTTCTTCTGTAGTCTCGGATCCTTAGTCCGTTTGGACATCATCTTCAGTCTTTTCTTTTTCAGTGATGACTCAGGAGTAGGAGTGTAATCAACATCTTGGGCTTCTTCTCTTTCTGCCCTGGTTGGAGGAGGTTTCTCAGCTACAATGTCCTCACTAGATGAGGAGGATGACTCAGAGATAGTGTCTTTTGCTGCTTCATCGGCCCTTATGCTTGTACTTGTAGCTTGAACATCATGTTCTTCAGCAACGATGGCTACTGGGGTTCCTGGTTCATCTTTATCCATACGATCACCCACAAATCTTCCAAACTTTATCAATGGGCGTTCCCCCGTGTACTGCTTCTTTCCTCTCTTGTTCATCTTCATGTAGCCTAAGATGTCATCTCTCATTCTCTTGATTCCCAGAGTACCAAGAGTAGGAACCAGAGTTGGATGCCTTTTATTGATCACAATCTGCAAGAAGCAAGGAAATGCTAGAAACCTTTCCTTCCTTCTCCCATTGATGTTGGCATGCAAGTCTAGGAATATCATCTTTGAGAAGTTGAAGTCCATTCCAAGTGCTAAGGCTACCAAGCATGAGCTCAATGTCTGATTCCGCACATCGTAACCTCTTTTCTTTCAGACAGGCACTGAGTGACAACATGTGCCAAATATCTCCAGTAAGGGTGTAGGAGCTTATTCTCGGTAGGAGGATAAGCGCCCTCGTGTCCCATCTGATAAACGGTACGGTTGACCAGTCCTTGATCCAACTTGACTGGATCTGTAGCTTTTTCTCCAAATTGCAGGCACTCTCGCAAAATTTGTTCTGTGATGATGATCGGCTGGCCTTGAACCTTCCCAATGATGCTAAAAGTTAAATTGGCATCGATGTGTTCTGTAACCGTTCTCCAGAATCCTTCAATGAAGTCAGAAACAATGGTGGGATGCTCCATGATAGCATAGTTGACTGGTGATAGAATCAGTCCGTCAACCATACATTTGAACTCTGAATGCTTCTCAGGTGGATCGCCAAGATATGCTGACATGTTGTGATCCGAGACAAAGCGTAAGTCAGCCATCTGAAAACAAAACAGATTAAGTCAGTCAAAAATTCAAGGTCAATAACAGAGGAGTTAGAGAAAATTTTCAGAAATCAAAAATTTTCTAAGTCCAAAGGTGTTCATGAAGATTAGGGTGTTCTCGAAAGTCCAAGTGTTTTCGAAATAACAGATGTATTCGAAACAGTAGGTGTATTCGAAGTAGTTCCTATTCGAAACATGGGTTGTACATGAAACAGGTTGTATTCAAAGTAGGGGTCATATGTAACATCAGTGCCGGAACGGTAGTCAGAACAGTAACGCGTACAGTAAATCAGGTACGAACTATGTGTATTACATGTGTATTATTTTCAATTGATGTTCAATACGAAACATATTTCAAATCCATGGCTTAACAGTCAGAATCATGTCTGACAACATAGAACTATTATGAAAATGTTAGTTAGGATTTTATTATGTGTAAACGTATGTGAGGTTGTACAGAACAAAAACAATTACGGATGTCTTTATGTGAATATTAAACTAACTGAGTATTTGTGGGAATGACAATTCGCACGAATATATCTGTGAGTTTAAAGTTCTGAACGATGTCTGATAATTAGAAAACCATGTCGGAAAGTAAAGTTGTCGTCGTGTTCGTTCGGGTGACGATTCGTACGAATACGCGCGAAAACGATACGATTCGATTAAACAATTAAATTAAACGATTTTTGAAATTTTAAAAGTGATAAAAAGATATTTAGAATACTCTTAAGAATTACAACCTTAGAATGTTTTGAAAATTTCTAATTTTATAACGTTACGTTTCATTTCGCGAAGTCCCGAAAACGACGTGTTTACGCGAAACCGAGCGATACCGAACACATCCGAACACACCCGGGCTATAAAAGCCCTTAACTTTTCCCTTTTCCCTCACTTTTACAACCAAGAACTCCATCTTTTTCCCCAAATTCGTTTCTCCCGTCACCACCTCACCTCCCAACTTCAAACCTTCATAACTTTCTCATTTCTCCACCAAATTCGACGTTCTAGTACTCGAAACGACCGTGAGAACGAGAGGAACACAGAAGTACAGGCGATCGGAGTTGAAACGAGTGCTATCGGTTGCAATTTACAAAAGAAGAGGCTGAATTTGAGGGTATTCTGCACTGTTCCGACCAAGTGAGTTTTTAACGTTTTTATCACTTCAAATCAGTTAGGATAACACTATAACAACTGTAGAAACTTGTATATCATGATTAGACAAATATATGAAGCTTTGAATCATCAAAAACGGACCAAAAACGAGCCCAAACGAAATGATTTTTGGGGCTGCAGTGTTTTGGGGTAAGCTGCTCGAACACATCAGATTTTCAGTCCGTTTTTGAGCATCAAAACCCCTAGAACTTGCACCAAATCGACTTAGGTATCTAAGGAACATGTTATATTGATGTTTGGGTCAGTTGGGAATCGATTTGTAGCTAAAAATTGGCAAAAATCGAGTTCAAAAGTGGGTTGTTCGGTTTCTGCTGCTGTTCCGACGAACGACCATGGTCCCAGCAGGTTTAGGACCCTTTAACGCCTTAGGAATTGCACTAATTTTGTCTAGGAACTCATGAAACATCAGTGTTTAAAGATTGGAAGGGTTGGGGATCGATTTGGGGGCTGTGCATAGCAATTACGAAGACATGAAGTGGCTGTGCTAGGGGCTACCTAACTTGGCAGATTCTGCCAGCTAGTTCTTTTGTGTTTTTAACATAGCAAACGTTCAAGTTAACTCACGAAAATTTCCAGCCTACTAATTCAATATGTTAGGAACAACTTTCATCAAGACAAGTTTCATTGATTCGGACTTTAAATGGGTCAAAACAGTGTCCTAATTCAGAAGGTGCTGAATGGAGCACTGATTTTATACCAGCTGTTTGCAGCCTCATTTGGACGAATTAGAAAGCCTATAAATAATGGATAGAAAGGTTACATCCATAACTTGATCATGAATCTTTATTTTGCTTGATTTGGAGTTCCTATAATCAAGTTATGACCACAAGAACCAGAATCACCCTAGCTGAATGGTCATATAGTTATTTTTGTTTAAGTTGGGTTGCATTGGTGTTAACCGATTTGGAATGCCACCAATACCAAGTTTTCTTTAACACAAAAGCTTTCTAAACTCTTCCAATCTATAAACATATGTTTTAATAACCAATTGGTATTATAACCCTTGAATTTATTAAGTAAAACAATGAGATTAATATGTTAAAACCGATAATGGTTCAAAGTGACCATATGGGGTGTTAATTCCAACATATCAATACCAAGGATTTTCAATATAAAAGATATCTTACACTTTTCAAACATATAAACATGGGTTTTATGAAGTCAATGGGAATACAATGAGACGAACTAAGTATGGGTTGTTTGACCTTATGTTCTCAACACGCAACCCATAGCAAATTCATGGCATGGTTAAACAACTGAGAATACTCAAATAGAATGACTTTAATTAATAGCTAATTGTTATATTTTCATAAATGTCATTGGTTTTGTTTAAAGTTTATATAGTTATGAAAGTTAGTTTTATTATAATTGATTGGGATTTGGTTGTAAATTAGACAATATAAATTGTCTGAATTTGGACTAAAAACAAAGGAAACTCTGCCCGATTTTTGTAAAATTTAAAAGTAACTTGTTATTAAGTAACATATAAGGGATTCATAGAGGGTATGCAACATAAAATGAATTTAAAGAAAGACTTATTAATAAAGAACTTATTGTGACTAATTATGGGAAATGGGTCAGAAATGGGTAATTAATTTGGATTAGCTAGACTAAGTCTTAGAAACATAATAGCAATCTAGGACACTTAGTTGCACACCGAGACCAAACCTTAGATACGAAGAACTAATACGTATACTTATTATATTCGAACTCTTTTAAAACAACTCAGGAACTGAAGAAACCTAAGCTACAGAACGAGCGCGCATTTTGTGATAGATCATTTACATAACAACACAGGTGAGTTCGTTGCCCCTTTTCTAAACATTTTTGTTTTAAAACACGGGGCTGAGAAGCATGTGTAAACTGTTTTATTTAAATTGTTTACTTAAATGCTTTTAAATTCTATATGTTTTGCATGTATGGATGATATCCTAGATCATGTCTAGGTTAATTCTATGTAGGTTTTACTAAGGTTATCTACTTATGATTTAAGTGGGTAATTGAGTTAAACTAAACATTTCAACGAATCAAACGAAACTATTTTGACGAAACAAGTGTGGGAGTTCAACGAATCAAACGAAACGATTTTGATGAAACAAGTGTGTGAGTTCAACGAATCAAACGAAACGATTTTGATGAAACAAGTGTGTGAGTTCAACGAATCAAACGAAACTACTTTGACGAAACAAGTGTGTGAGTTCAACGAATCAAACGAATCAACAAATCATTTTCAGGGGAAAGTCTGGGAAATATCAAAGATAACATATGCCAACGAAACTGTACGAAACAAGGGACGAAACAAAACGAATCAAGTACGAAACAAAAATCCTACATTTGAAGAAGTCCTAGCTAGACCGTTTGAGTTGTAGGTCATATGTTTGATGATATTTACAGAATCCCCTAACTACTAAGAACCTTGATTGATAGACTAGTCCACTGGAGTTGACCAAGGCCCAATCATTAGGACTTAGATTTTATTAAATTTTTATTTATTTATTTAATTAAGCATTTATAACTGTTTCTACAAATACTGTGGTTGATCATAATTGTGATGAACTTAAGGAATCAACATAGATTCCAAATTGTTGTATTTACAGGAACAAAGAACTGATGAACTAATGGGTTACCGGTAGGGTAAAATGCTTAATTATCATTAACACCAATGTCCTATGCGGATTAGTATGTGGTGGGACGGCGTCTGGGCGGGTTGTAGGCTCGACTCAGGGGTATGCTCTATATATAAGCATACCGATCTGGATGATACATGTGATGTTAATGAGATTAAGGCTGTTACCCGAGGGTTTAACAAATGTTTTGAATGTACATTAGAACTATGGTGGAATGGAAGTGTATGGTGGGTAAAGATGCTTAACTATCATTAACAACAGTGTCATATGCGGATTAGTATGTGGTGGGACGGCGTCTGGGTGGGTTGTAGGCTAGACTCAGGGGTATGCCCTATATATAAGCATACCGATTTGGATATTACATGTGATGTTAATGAGGTTAGGGTTTTTACCGAAAAAGGTTTACAAATTATTTTCAAACACTAAACTATATGAACTCAACAACCATGTGTTGACTTTATTTTTGCATGACTTCTCAGGTGACGAGCAGGTCAATTAAGAAGCTTACGCTTTTGGACTAGGACTTCAAATAGAAGACTTAGTATTTTTGGACCTGCATACTTTTGGAACATCATTATACAATTATTTTGTATATCTTGTGCAGTTACAAGATAGAAATCTTATGATGTTTATGATAGATTTACATTGTTAAATTATGAACGATGCGGATGTAATTTAACTTTCTAATTCTAATCTATTTAGCATTTCTCATTTATATCATGTGCAATGTAAACAATCTGATCACTTTGATTATCACTCACGATATCGCGCCCCGGGAATCTTTCGCCCGACGGGGACTCCGATCCAACCCTGCCGGCTCGGGGTGTGACAGATTGGTATCAGAGCCATGGTTATAGAGAAATATAGGTCACTTATTTAAACGGTTTGTCCTAGACTATAACCTAGGGACCCTCATATAGAGAACATAGGATCTAAGTTTGCATTGTGTCTTTTACATTTGGTCATTTCGCTAACCGATGTTCTTTCGGGTATAAGCAGAATGTCACCAAGAAGACAACCATCGCCACCTCCTCCTACGCAGGAGATGGACTCAACAGTCATTGCACTCGTAACCCTAGTTACTGAGTTGATGATGACGGTGCTCCCTGAAATCATCACTCAAGTCATGAGCGGTGATGGGAACATTCGATGCTGCCCGAAGACAGTCACAGGAACCGAAGGATTTGTACGAGGAGAAACAAGCAAGAAGCGGAAACGGTGTCGTCCTAAGAAAGCAAGAGATCCTGTGATCTAGACTGAGGCCATTCCTCTTCGCCAAATGGCCGTTGCACCTGAGACAGAGAGTCGTAAACGTTATGCTGGGAAAGCCCCATTTTGCGCTAGCTGCCACTATCACCACCGTGCTGAAACCTCATGCAGGCAATGCACCTGTTTTGGTAAGATGGGCCATTAGGATCATCAATGCAGATCATCAATGGAATTAGTATGCAAACAGAAGGCTGGCAAATTTCCTTTATGTGGCACATGCGGTCTTCACCATGTTGAGAATAAACTGTGCAAACATTGTCTAAATTGCGGGAGGAAGGGACACTGGAGTCGTGATTGTAATAATCCCCCGACTCATAATCAGAACCCTGGAAACTCTACATATCCCCTTCCTCGACACAGCAAGGATTGCTATGTGCGTGGAATGTCCGAACACACTTCACGAGAATGCCCCGTAAGGGTATCTTCAGTAGGTTGGAGCGCATTCTGAGGAAATGGTTACTTTGCCAGTCTCTGATGCAGATTTTGAGGGGGGTGATCCCACATGTATGCATATTTTATCCTGTTACGTTAAATTATTTATTTGTGTGCTAATTGGAAATGCATGCTCCATGGTAGTTTTAGAAACAATAAATCTAAAGGAAACTGTAAACAAGTTCAGTGCAAATAAGTTAATAGAGATAGTGAGCTAAGGAAGCCTTAAGTCAATAGGTATTAATTAAATAAATAAAGATAGGGTGACTCCTAGTTACAGTTTAGTTACTATAGTTAGGAAAAGAACCTTACCTACTTAGAGCACTAAAGGCCCGTAGACATTCAGACACTAAGCTAGTGTGTAGGCTGTCCCTTCTCACCTAGATCTCGTGGAACTTGAATCACTAAGTTTAGAAAAACTTCGGTTCTAGGATGTATAGGAAAAGATGAATGTTAGAACTATGTTGTGATCATAACTAAACTAGATAAGTAGATCAAGGGAAATCAGTTGTGAATACAAGAAGAAGACATATCGAAGATGGCGTTCCGAACCAGATACGGGCATTACGAATTCATGGTGATGCCTTTCGGATTAACAAATGCAGCATCGGTTTTCATGGACCTCATGAACCGAGTGTGCAAGCCGTATCTGGATCAGTTTGTCATTGTCTTTATTGATGACAAACTGATTTATTCCAAGAGCAAAACCGAGCACGAGCAATACCTCAGGAAGATCTTGGAGCTGTTGAAAGAACAAAAACTTTATGCCAAGTTCTCTAAATGTGAATTCTGGCTAAGAGAAGTTCAATTTCTGGTTCACGTGGTCAACAGCGAGGGAATACACGTGGATCCTGCCAAGATCGAGGCGATAAAGAACTGGGACACTCCGAAGACACCGATGGAGATACGGTCTTTTCTGGGATTGGGGGGCTATTACAGAAGGTTTATCTCAAACTTTTCTAAGATAGCTTTGCCTCTCACCAAATTAACTCAGAAAAGTAAACCGCTTGTCTGGGAGCAGAAACAAGAAGATGCTTTTCAGACAATGAAACAGAAATTATGCGATGCTCCAATTCTATCTCTCCCAGAAGGATGTGATGACTTTTTTGTATATTGTGATGCCTCCCATCAGGGACTCGGTTGCGCATTGATGCAATGGGACAAAGTTATAGCTTACGTATCAAGACAGTTAAAGGTTCATGAGAAGAACTACACTACTCATGATCTTGAACTGGGAGCAGTAATCTTCGCATTGAAGATTTGGAAACATTACTTGTATGGCACCAAGTGTACCATATTTACCGATCACAAGAGTCTGCAACATATTTTTGACCAGAAGGAACTCAACATGAAACAACGTCGTTGGGTTGAACTTCTGAATGATTACGATTGTGTGATCAAGTGCCATCCGGGAAAGGCGAACGTTGTAGCTGATGCCTTGAGCCGGAAGGAATGGGTCAAACCCTTATGCGTCAGAGCAATGGGAATGACTATGCAGACGAGTTTACGTGACAAGATTATTCAGGAACAACAGGAATCTGTTGATAGAGGAAATATGAAGAAAGAACTCGATTGCGGAGCAGAGAAACAATTTGATACTAAGCCTGATGGAATGATCCACTATCAGGATCGTATATGGATTCCGGCGGTAGATGAACTGAGGAAACTTATCTTCGATGAAGCACACAAGACTAAATACTCTGTTCATCCGGGTGTTGATAAGATGTACCAAGACTTGCGTGGATTTTATTGGTGGCCGGCGATGAAGAAAGACATAGCCGAGTACGTCGGTCGATGTCTTACGTGTGCGAAGGTAAAGGCGGAACACCAGAAACCGTCTGGTTTACTGGACCAGCCTGAGATTCCACTTTGGAAGTGGGAACTAATAGCTATGGACTTCATTACCAAGCTACCCCACACTTCCAGTGGCATGATACAATTTGGGTGATCATCGACCGTTTGACAAAATCTTCTCATTTCTGCCGATGCGTGAGACCCTCACGATGGATAAACTGGCAAGACTGTATATTAATGAGATAGTGGTACGCCACGGTGTGCCATTGTCTATTATTTCGGATAGAGACAGCAGATTCACATCAAGGTTCTGGCAATCGTTGCAGAATCTCTAGGGACGCAGCTAAATCTGAGTACAGCTTACCATCCACAAGCGGACAGTCAAAGCGAACGTACTATTCAGACTCTGGAGGATATGTTAAGAACCTGCGTGTTAGACTTCGGTGGGAATTGGGATTCTCATTTGCCACTGATTGAGTTCTCCTACAACAATAGTTATCAAAGTAGCATCGGATGTGTACCATTCGAGGCTTTGTATGGTAGGAAATGTCGATCACCGATCTGTTGGACTGAAGTTGGAGACAATCGTATAACTGGGCCAGAACTTATTCCAGAAACCAATGACAAGATCGCCCAGATACAACAAAAGTTACAGGCAGCCCGAAGCAGACAAAAGAGCTACGCCGACAAACGGTGCAAACCGTTGGAATTTCAAGTGGGAGACTGTGTCATGTTGAAGGTATCCCCATGTAAGGACGTAGTCCGCTTCGGAAAGAAAGGCAAATTAGCACCACGATACGTCGGACCGTTCGAGATCATTCAACGAATTGGTCCTGTTGCGTATAAGCTGAGATTACCAGATGAACTCAGCGGTGTGCACAACGTGTTTCACATCTCAAACCTTACGAAATGCCTTGCGGACGAATCACTTGTCATACCAATTGAGGAAATTCAAGTGGATGAACAACTACATTTTATCGAGGAACCTTTAGAGATTATGGATCGCGAAGTTAAACAACTAAAGCGAAGCCGTATTCCGATCGTCAAGGTTCGATGGAATTCAAAGCGCAGACCTGAGTTTACTTGGGAACGTGAGGATCACATGAAATCCAAGTATCCCCACCTGTTTGCAGAAGAAGCCGTACCTGATAACGATTCTTAAATTTCGGGACGAAATTTCTCTAACAAGGGGAGACTGTAACATCAATGCCGGAACGGTAGTCAGAACAGTAACGCGTACAGTAAATCAGGTACGAACTATGTGTATTACATGTGTATTATTTTCAATTGATGTTCAATACGAAACATATTTCAAATCCATGGCTTAACAGTCAGAATCATGTCTGACAACATAGAACTATTATGAAAATGTTAGTTAGGATTTTATTATGTGTAAACGTATGTGAGGTTGTACAGAACAAAAACAATAACGGATGTCTTTATGTGAATATTAAACTGACTGAGTATTCGTGTGAGTGACGATTCGCATGAATATATCTGTGAGTTTAACGTTCTGAATGATGTCTGATAATTAGAAAACCATGTCGGAAAGTAAAGTTGTCGTCGTGTTCGTTCGGGGGACGATTCGTACGATTACGCGCGAAAATGATACGATTCGATTAAACAATTAAATTAAACGATTTTCGAAATTTTAAAAGTGATAAAAAGATATTTAGAATACTCTTAAGAATTACAACCTTAGAATGTTTTGAAAATTTCTAATTTTATAACGTTACGTTTCATTTCGCGAAGTCCCGAACACTGAACGAAACCGAGCGATACCGAACACACCCGGGCTATAAAAGCCCTTAACTTTTCCCTTTCCCCACACTTTTACACCGAAGAACTCCATCTTCTTCCCCAAATTCGTTTCTCCCGTCACCACCTCACCTCCCAACTTCAAACCTTCATAACTTTCTCAGAAGTACATGCGATCTGAGCTGAAACGAGTGCTATCGGTCGCAGTTTACAAAAGAAGAGGCTGAATTTGAGGGTTTTCTGCACTGTTCCGACCAGGTGAGTTTTAAACGTTTTTATCACTTCAAATCAGTTAGGATAACACTATAACAACTGTAGAAACTTGTAGATCGTGATTAGACAAAGATATGAAGCTTTGAATCATCAAAAACGGACCAAAAACGAGTCCAAAAGAGATGATTTTTGGGGCTGCAGTGTTTTGGGGTAAGCTGCTTCAACACATCAGCTTTTCAGTCCATTTTTGAGCATCAAAACCCATAGAACTTGCACCAAATCGACTTAGTAATCTAAGGAACATGTTATATTGATGTTTGGGTCAGTTGGGAATCGATTTGTAGCTGAAAATTGGCAAAAATCGAGTTCAAAAGTGGGCTTATCGGTTGCTGTTGTTGTTCCGACGAACAACCATGCTCCCAGCAGGTTTAGGACCCTTTAACACCTTAGGAATTGCACTAATTTTTTCTAGGAACTCATAAAACATCAGTGTTTAAATATTGGAAGGGTTGGGGTTCGATTTGGGGGCTATGCATAGCAATTACGAAGATATGAAGTGGCTGTGCTAGGGGCTACCTAACTTGGCAGATTCTGCCAGCCAGTTCTTTTGTGTTTTTAACATAGCAAAGGTTCAAGTTAACTCACGAAACTTTCCAGCCTACTAATTCAATATGTTAGGAACAACTTTCATCAAGACAAGTTTCATTGGTTCGGAGTTTAAATGGGTCAAAACTGTGTCCTAATTCAGAAGGTGCTGAATGGAGCACTGATTTTATACCAGCTGTTTGGAGCTTCATTTGGACGAACTAGAAAGCCTATAAATAATGGATAGAAAGCTAACATCCAGAACTTGATCATGAAGCTTTAGTTTGCTCTATTTGGAGTTCCTGTGATCAAGTTATGACCAAAAGAACCTGAATCACCCTAGCTGAATGGTCATATAGTTATTTTTGTTTAAGTTGGGTTCCATTGGTGTTAACCGATTTGGAATGCCACGAATACCAAGTTTTCTTTAACACAAAAGCTTTCTAAACTCTTCCAATCTATAAACATTTGTTTTAATAACCAATTGGTATTATAACCCTTGAATTTGTTAAGTAAAACCATGAGATTAATATGTTAAAACCTATAATGGTTCAAAGTGACCATTTGGGGTGTTAACCGATTTTCAACATATCAATATCAAGGATTTTCAATATAAAAGATATCTTACACTTTTCAAACATATAAACATGGGTTTTATGAAGTCAATGGGAATACAATGAGACGAACTAAGTATGGGTTGTTTGACCTTATGTTGTCAACACGCAACCCATAGCGAATTCATGGCATGGTTAAACAACTGAAAATATTCAAATAGAATCACTTTAATTAATAACTAATTGTTATATTTTCATAAATGTTATTGGTTTTGTTTAAAGTTTATATAGTTATGAAAGTTAGTTTTATTATAATTGATTGGGATTTGGTTGTAAAATAGACAATATAAATTGTCTGGATTTGGACTAAAACAAAGGAAACTCTGCCCGATTTTTGTAAAATTTAAAAGTAACTTGTTATTAACTAACAGATAAGGGATTCATAGAGGGTATGCAACATAAAATGAATTTAAAGAAAGACTTATTAGTAAAGAACTTATTGTGACTAATTATGGGAAATGGGTCAGAAATGGGTAATTAATTTGGATTAGCTAGACTAAGTCTTAGAAACATAATAGCAATCTAGGACACTTAGTTGCACCCCGAGACCAAACCTTAGATACGACGAACTAATACGTACACTTATTATATTCGAACTCTTTTAAAACAACTCGGGAACTGAAGAAACCTAAGCTACAGAACGAGCGCGCATTTTGTGATAGATCATTTACATAACAACACAGGTGCGTTCAGTGCCCCTTTTCTAAACATTTTTGTTTTAAAACGCGGGGCTGAGAAGCTTGTGTAAACTGTTTTATTTAAATTGTTTACTTAAATGCTTTTAAATTCTATATGTTTTGCATGTATGGATGGTATCCTAGATCATGTTTAGGTTAATTCTATGCAGGTTTTACTAAGTTTATCTACTTAGGATTTAAGTGGGTAATTGAGTTAAACTAAACATTTCAACGAATCAAACGAAACTATTTTGACGAAACAAGTGTGGGAGTTCAACGAATCAAACGAAACGATTTTGATGAAACAAGTGTATGAGTTCAACGAATCAAACGAAACTACTTTGACGAAACAAGTGTGTGAGTTCAACGAATCAAACGAATCAACAAATCATTTTCAGGGGAAAGTTTGGGAAATATCAAAGATAACATATGCCAACGAACCTATACGAAACAAGGGACGAAACAAAACGAATCAAGTACGAAACAAAAATCCTACATTTCAAGAAGTCCTAGCTAGACCGTTTGATTTGTAGGACATATGTTTGATGATATTTACAGAATCCCCTAACTACTAAGAACCTTGATTGATAGAGTAGTCCACTCGAGTTGACCAAGGCCCAATCATTAGGACTTAGATTTTATTAAATGTTTATTTATTTATTTAATTAAGCATTTATAAATGTTTCTACAAATACTGTGGTTAATCATAATTGTGATGAACTTAAGGAATCAACATAGATTCCAAATTGTTGTATTTACTGGAACAAAGAACTGATGAACTAATGGGTTACTGGTAGGGCTAAAATGCTTAATTATCATTAACACCAATGTCCTATGAGGATTAGTATGTGGTGGGACGACGTCTGGGTGGGTTGTAGGCTCGACTCAAGGGTATGCCCTATATATAAGCATACCGATCTGGATGATACATGTGATGTTAATGAGATTAAGGTTGTTACCCGAGGGTTTAACAAATGTTTTGAATGTACATTAGAACTATGGTGAAATGGAAGTGTATGGTAGGTAAAGATGCTTTACTATCATTAACAACAATGTCATATGCGGATTAGTATGCGGTGGGACGGCGTCTGGGCGGGTTGTAGGCTCGACTCAGGGGTATGCCCTATATATAAGCATACCGATTTAGATATTACATGTGATGTTAATGAGGTTAGGGTTTTTACCGAAAAAGGTTTACAAATTATTTTCAAATACTATACTATATGAACTCACCAACCATGTGTTGACTTTATTTTTGCATGACTTCTCATGTGACGAGCAGGTCAATTAAAAAGCTTATGCTTTTGGACTAGGACTTCAGATAGAAGACTTAGTATTTTTGGACCTGCATACTCTTGGAACATCATTATACAATTATTTTGTATATCTTGTGCAGTTACAAGATAGAAATCTTATGATGTTTATGATAGATTTACATTGTTAAATTATGAACGATGCGGATGTAATTTAACTTTCTAATTCTAATTTATTTAGCATTTCTCATTTATATCATGTGCAATGTAAACAATCTGATCACTTTGATTATCACTCACGATATCGCGCCCCGGGAACCTTCCGCCCGACGGGGACTCCGATCCAACCCCGCCGGCTCGGGGTGTGACATCATTCTCGAAATCAGCTGTATTCGAAATAACAAACTGTATTCGAAATTCGGAACACAAAATCCATCATAACTTCACCTATTCTTCTCCTTAGAATTTCTAATCAAACTCGAAATGCTCGGAATTCATAGGCGATTATCATATTTGAAAATCGCCCTTCAATTTTGAGTTTTTCGAGGTGAATTGACCGAAAAACCATTAGTTTACGAAGCTCTGTATTCGAATTTGGTTTTTGGCCCATATCTTTCAAATCCATGGTCAAAACTTGATGAAAATCTATACCTAGGGTCGCCTATGTGTGATCTACAAGATAGTCGGAGTAGAATCTTGAAATCGAGTATGGGTGTACTCGAAATCCTATTTTTCAAATTTTCGAGTATGACTTTGATTTTTCAAAAATTTTTCTAACTTTAAAATAAAATAGAATAGAATAAAATAAAATAAAATAAAATAATATAAAATAAAATAAAAATAAAAAAAATAAAATAAACTTAGAAACTTTTGGACAATTTCAAAGCTGAGTCGGGTCAATTTTTTGGGATCAAATCTGTATCAGAAATTTGACCACCTTAAAATAATTTCTTACAACAATCCCAACCTTAGAATAATTATACCCCACCAATGATTTCCACTTGTTTATCCATAACTTAAAGAATGAGATTTATGACCAAAGGTTTTTCTATTAGTTTTTCTGAAACTATCTTTTATGAGGTTTATGAATAGTCAGACTTTAAACCAGATTAACATGCAGCCTATCAATTTTGTGAAATCTTTTGTTTCAAATTTTGATTGTGTTTCAACGAACTTAAAATGTTTTGACAGAGTTTAAGGTGAGAAAAGAAAAGAACAGATATATTAGATTAGAATCAAGAACAAGAAGGGGTTGTATCATCTTTGTTCTCATTGGCATCTTTTGTTTTACTGATCTGGAGGCACATTATCTTTAACGTCACACATCCAGTTCTTTGCTTACGCAAAACAGAGGATGCTTCAGTAAGTATTTCCCCTTCTTTTTTTGCGCAAAACATTGAAAATACCCGAGTTTTTCAAAACAATTTCAAGTTTATTGAAACACAATCTCGTTTTGACTTAAAGATTTATGGAAAAAGTCAAATAGTTGTTACAATTTTTTGATTATCTGATTCTCCTTACTTCTCACTTGTTTGTATATGTAATATTTTTGAATGATCATGTCCATTTCTTTAAATTTGGAAAACCTTTTTTTAACTTCTTAGTGAATTATAGTTATTTAAAGTTGTTATTCTTTTATGAATTACCTTTAGGTAGTGAAATTCTGAGTGTCAGAAGACAATTTACTTCCCAATTGAAACACTTAACTTATCCATCCAAAAGGGAAATCTTTTTGTATTTTCTTAAATTTTAAAGAAGGAAAATCTTTTTGTATTTTCTTTTCAAATTTTACTCCCCTTAAGCTTGTAGATCATATTAGACTGACTCAAAAATTGAAATCTTTTTATTGTTTTTGTAAATGGACTCAAAGACCGAAAATCGTTTTGTTGTTTTTATAAATATTCTCCTCCTAAATTTGTGATCTAAAAATAAAAATAAAATTAAAAACAAAACACAAAATTTTACAGTATTTACAAATATGATTTTAGTCCAAACTTATTAGTTTGAGAGATGCAAGGAGATGGTGAAATCGAGCTGTATCGAATGGTTTTGTGAAAAGATCCGCCAGATTATCATCTGTGTGGACCTTTTCAAGATGAATCAGTTTTCGCTCGAAACAGTCACGGATAAAGTGAATCCGGATGTCAATGTGTTTAGTTTTGGAGTGTTGTACCGGATTGTTGACGATTTGAAGGGCGGCTTCATTGTCACAATAAATAGGAGAGTCAAGAAAATTCAAACCGTAATCAAGGAGCTGCTATTTCATCCATATAACCTGAGAACAACAACTGGAAGCAGCAACATACTCCGCTTCCGTAGTAGATGTGGATACAATTGTCTGTTTCTTGCATTGCCAGGAGACGAGGCGATCTTCTGAGTACTGGCATCCTCCCGTGGTGGATTTCCTGTTTAAGTTACAACCACCAAAATCACTGTCAGAGTAAGCATGTAAACGAAACTCAGAGTTCTTAGGGTACCATAAACCGAGACAAGGTATCCCGACAAGGTAACGAAAGATCCTCTTGACAGCAATCAAGTGACAAGCCTTCGGATTGGCTTTATTTCTAGCACATTGACATACAGAGAACGTGATTTCAGGACGACTGGCAGTTATGTACATCAATGAGCCAATCATCGAGCGATATAGGTGTTGATCGACATCTTCACCATCAGAATCTGAAGTTAAGACTGGACGGCCATGGGGGTAGATGCAGGCTTGGATTCCAACATCTTAAACTTTGTCAGAATATCAGAAACACACTTTCCTTGATGAATCAGCACGCCTTTCTGATCTTGCTTTACCTGAAGACCAAGGAAGAAGGTCATTTCTCCCATTGCACTCATCTCAAACTTTTTCTTCATCACAGCCTCAAATTCCTTGCAAAGCACCGAGCTTGTGGAACCAAAAATAATTTCATCCACATAGATTTGGACTAGAATCAAATCATCCTTATCTTTGCGAACGAACAAAGGTTGATCAATCGCTCCACGGGTATAACCATGAGCCAGTAGATGATCTGTGAGTGTGGCATAGCATGCTCGAGGTGCTTGATGAAGACCATAAAGGGCTTTGTCTAACTTGTTGACGTGGTCAGGATACTGCGAATCCTCAAAACCTGGGGGTTGGCACACATAAATTTTTTCCTTGACCTTTACATACAAGAAGGTAGTCTTCACATCCATCTGATACACCATGAAGTTCATGTAGGAAGCGTAGGCCAAGAAGATCCGTATAGCTTCAAGTCTTGCGACTGGTGCAAAGACCTCCTCATTGTCTATCCCCTCCTGTTAGTAGAAGCCCTGAACTACCAATCGTGCCTTATTCTTGATAATGATTCCTGAGTCATCTCTTTTGTTTATGAAAACCCATCTGGTTCCAATAGGCAGCATCCCTTTGGGCAGAGGAAACAGATTTCACACCTTGAGCTTCTGAAACTGCATCAGGTCTTCTTGCATTGCATCGACCCAGCTAGACTCCTTGAGAGCCATCTTGACATTCTTGGGCTCGACCTGCGAAATAAAACAGGAATACAAACAAGAATTAATCGGACCTCATTGACTTCAGGTGATAGCTTCTTCAGACAAGGGGTTCTGAGCTGGAATAGATCGGCTCCGAGTGAGAACGTCTTCCGAAAGAGGTCCAATAATATTTTCAACCGGATGATTCTTGTTGATGCTGAGTGTCGGTACTTCTTCCACAGCGAGATTGTCGAGCAGATTGCTGATGTTGTTCACTTGATCTTCACTGGAGGAAGAGATATTGTCGACAGGAACAGTCTCACTTGCTTTAGCGCTATGATCCACACAATGTTCTTTAGGAATGTGTTTTGAGAACAGTGGATTATCAAAAGTATGGTGGGAGGAAGATGAAGCTGGATTGGTTTCTGGAAGTGGCTGAACAGACTGAGAAGTGTCTAGATATGATGGGAGAACTTCATTTAGCGAAGTTGGCTGAACTGGAGGAGCCCGATTGTACATGCCTGGAGGGTCAACCGTCAAAAGCTTGGGATCACACGGAACATAGTCAACCCGATAGTCCACGTCATCACCCTTACTAAAATAACCAATTTGGACTAGAACCGGCGTCTGTAGAGTTCATCTCTTGCCAATTGATATAATATGATTCCACAATCATCCGATTCTACTTGTTGTACACCCGATAGGCGGCCTTTTCGGATGAGTAGCCCACGAAGTAACACTAATCAGCCTTGTCATCAAACTTGTGATTCGGCTTAGTATGGAGGAGAGTACACGGACAGCCGAATGATTTGAAATGACCAACTTTTGGCTTCTGATTGAAGAAGATCACATAGGGAGTCTTCTGATGACGTTTGTTCAGCAGTGCTCGATTCTGAACATAACAAGCTGTGTTAACAGCCTTGGCCCAGAAGAAGATTGGAAGTTTAGATTCAGACAACATGGTTCGTGCAGCTTCAATGAGTGTTCTGTTTCTTCTTTCAGCAACTCCATTTTGCTAAGGTGTACGAGCTGCACTGTACTGTCGGGCAATCCCCTTCTCATCGTGGAAATCAATGACAGTCTAATTTCTAAATTCTGTGCCATTGTCGGTTCGGATCACCTAAACCTTCAAGTTCTTCTGATTTTCAATCAAGGTGATAAACTTCTATAGAATCTCTGGTGTATCATCTTTCTTGGCTAGAAAGAACACCCAAGTAAATCTGGAATAACCATCTGTCACCACCAGACAATATGATTTCTTCCCGATACTCATAGCATTAATTGGTCCAAAGAGATCCATATGAAGAAGTTGTAGAATCGATGATATAGAATTGAATAGCTTAGGCTTGTGGGGTCTCTTATGCTGCTTCCCCTTGGCACATGCGATGCACTTCTCAATTGTAGAAAAGTCCTTAGAAGGCAGGCCGATGACGTGATCTCGCTTAGCAAGTCTGTTGAGATTCTTCAGATTGACGTGACCCAGTCGGTGATGCCATAGCAGACCATCATGCTCCGATGCCTTGGAGAACAAACATGTGTTCTCTGTGAATGAGTCTGAATTCATGTTGATAATGTAGGCATTATTGATTCTTGGAGTCCGCATTAGTATCCACTTCTCAGGAACAACAAACCAGGCTTCAAAATAAGAAACTCCTTGTTTGTGAAGTGTGTAGAAAAACTCTTGTCACTAATCTGATAAAACACTCAATAAACTGTGATTGACTGCTTCAACATAATACACATCTTCGAAACTGAGAGTTCCATTTGTAACTGTGCCTTTCATGCTTATCCTTCCTCCCTTGTCTCCTGCAAAAGATACATATCCTCTATTGAACGATGTAACTTTGTGTAACTGAGAGAAATCCCCAGTCATATGCCAGGAGCAGCCGCTATCCACATACCAGACATTTTTAAGCTTATTTGGCCGTCCCTGCATTTCACACACAATCAATGAGAGATAGGTACCCAATCCATAACAGGTTTAGGTACATAGGAAACAACAGGTGCTTTCTTGTGAACCCCTTTAGATTTAACTGATTTGCCCTTATCAATCTTTGGTCTTGCACCACTGCCATGGTTAACTGGTTTTAATGGGGTTCTCATTGGTGGATCACGTTTCCATTGTGACTTGCTTTTAAATTTAGAAAAATTTGAATTTTGTTTTTGAATGCCCGATTGATTTTGTTTTAACGACTTGGTCCTTTTGGCAGTGGCGGGTTTCTGAGATTCCTTCTGAGGATTCACCCTAGGCTTTGAGGATTGGTCGGTCCTCATTGATTTGATAGAGGGTTTGGCCTTGGGTGTGACCTTCTGATTCTTTCCATAAAAGAATTCAGTAGGTCTATGCAGACAATTTCTGGCAATGTGGCCCGGTCTACCACAAACAAAACAACATACATTCTCATGAAATTCCTTAGGGTCAAAGGGTTTTACATCACAGTCACCGTGGCTAGAAGATGAGCTTGTAGAGGCTTGTTCCAATGACCTAGTTGGAACAAAAGGTTCACAATCAGGGTTTAACTTTGAACTTGCCTCTTTAGTGACTGTGGAATGACCCTTGTACTCACTATGGAATGACCCTTGTACTCATGATGCAAACCCTTGTACTCATTTGTTTTAATTTTAAATCCATCAACTTTTCCAACAAAATCAGTGTTTGAAATAAAATGTGATGTTCCAAAAGATGTTGAACAATTTGTGCTCCTCCCAGCACTTCTTTCTTCAATCTTCCCCCTCACACATGTTATGTTTAAACTATCTGCACACACCTCAAAATCATCAGAAATATTGGGGCTGGTCTTAATGGGATTTGTTGTCAAAGAAACTGGTTTGCTAGAACCAATGGTGAAATCAAACCTTCGGTCAGATTTCAATAATAGATCATCAACAGATGTGTTGATATTGGGCATGATGGAGTAATTGTGGTTAAACGGAGGTTTCACCTCGCTAAAACCAATCCCAATTTTCGACTTTCTCCTACATTGGACCTCAATCATGTTGGCCACTGCAGTACTAGCATAATCATACTTATCAGCTTGAATTTTTGATTTTGACAATTGAGACTTAAGTTGCTCCAATTCTGAAGTGAGTTCATCTGTCTGACGCCTTGCTTCACGATAGTTGGACCCTTTATCACTTAATAACTCCTTTAATTGTGAAATATCATGCCTTTTAGCATCAAGTTTCTTTTTGAAAAGTCCCTCATTTTTTAAAAACTCAGGGTTAAAGTACTTAAGTTTGGTGACCTCTTTGATCAAGTCCTCATTATCAGATCGATATCTAAAGACTTTATCAATGCAGGAAGTAGAACAAAGATTTTGGGTTACCTCATTCTGCTTTTCATCCACCTCAGCCATGAAAGAATGACTCAGAGTTAGCTCCAATTCCTGCACTTGATCACTCCAATCATAGGAGTCAGTTTCCTGAGTCACCAGTGCCTTAGATGAGCTAGCACCTCCTCCTGCAGCAGCAGTCACAGTCTTCTCCTCAGGCTTCTTCTCTCCTTCCTTAGCCACTTTTGGCTGCTTGCATTCTCTGGCAAAATGAACCGGTTAATCACAGTTGTAGCACTGCAGCATTGACTTATCAAAGCCAAGTTTCTTTCCTGGGTTGTTTCCGAAGTTGTTCCTTCCATACTTTTGATAAACTTCTTTGCTCGGAACACAACCATTGCCATTTTCCATGAAATATCCATCTCCTCAACATTTGCTGGATTTATCTGCTCTAGATTATCCTGAGTAAGGTTGGCAGGTGCTAACTCTCCAGCTATGAATGCGTTATAACTGTTCATGAAACCCTTAAACAGAAGCATATTTTCTTCACTCTTAGGACTGATCTTGGGCACTAAACTGCCTTGCCCAGAAGGTAGAAATGCATTCTTAAATGGAATTGAATGATATGAAAGGGCTTGATAATGTTGTACCCCTGAAGTTTGAAGGTTGATGGCTGACAGTAGAGCAGCATTTTCTGATGCTTGTGCAATTCCCATGGAGCTTGCATGATTTAGAGCTCTTTGCTTGTCATCCATGTCATAAGAATTGATGATTGAGATCAGCACGCTTAGGGAGGTCTTGTACATATCGTTTGTTTACTTGATTGTGGTGCAGTTGGAATTCCAATTGTAAGGCAATGAGTTCAAGAGCTTCTTGTTGACCTCCTCTTTGGTCATCTCAATTCCGGCACTAGTCATCTGAGTCATAAGGTGAGTGAAACGATTCAGTTGAGCCTCCAGGGATTCACCTTTGATATGATTGAACATATTGAACCTCTGCCTTAACATATCTTTGCGACTCTCTTGCATATTTTCATTGCCTTTAAACCTTTCAACTAAGGCATCCCATAATTGCTTGGCTGTCTTATGTTCCTTCAAGCCATGAGCGACATCAGTAGATAAGGCCATTGTGATTGATGCATATGTTTTGTCATCCTTCTCCTTCAAAAGAATGTCAGCTTCCGTATACAGTTCAGGATCCTTGGAAATCAATCCATTAAGTTCACTTTGGTACATGGGCACATGAGGCCCGTCTTCAATCGACCTCCAAAGTTTCGGGTCAGTATACTCGAGGAATGATTGAAATCTGAACTTCCAATCTTGAAAGTTGTCTCCCGACACAAGCCTAGGTGGCTTGGTTCCTGTGCCGTTCTCATTGTCCAAAAAAAATTCCTAAGTATAGTTCACGAAGTCCCAAGTGCACTGATCGCCAAGTCCTACTCCAAGTAATACCACTAACCGATGATCAAACCATACTCGAAGTCTTTAGCATACACGAACGGTCTCTGTATTCGAACACACCTGTACTCGAAATTCCTGTGTGTATTCAAAAACCTGTGCACCCGAAGAACCTTTTGTATTCGAAACTTTGTGTATCCGAACACACCTGTTTTCGAAGAGCCTTTGTAGTCGAACACACCAAACCTTGTAGTCGAACTGTTGACAACACTTTGAACACTCTAACTGTACTCGAAAAAGCTGAACTCGAAAATTTTGAACTCGAAAATACTTAAGAAAATTTTAAGAAAAATAAAATTTCTTAAGATCTAGAGTCCCAAAGTTAAACAGTAGCTAGATAGAATAGAGTAGAATGATAAAGTAATGAACTTTCTTGAAAAAGTTGATACCTTGATGAAGATAAGAGCACTAAAGCTCTGATACCACTTGTAAGTCCCAAATTAGATCAAGTTCCGAGCTTTATGTCTCCAATCATCATCAAGTAACTCTATAATGTGCAGAATCCATAATAGAGTCAAAGAAATAAGTAGAACAACAAGAAAGATCAAAACTTTGATTGTATTAAGTAGTGTATTCAAAAATGTGCCTCAATACGTCTAGAGAGCACACCTCGGGAATCCAACCCTAAACTAGTACAAAATACGTCTATTTATACTAAGTCTAGGTGTACTCGAAGTTCAATACAAAACAATTTCGAGTACTCGAACTACATATGTATATGAACTACATGTAATCGAAAATCACCAAAATCTAATAAAAATATGGACTTCAGATCTTCTACGGTTGGCTTTGTCAGTCTTCATCATGAAATGGGCTCTACAAAGGAAGTTCAATTCTTGGGACACATAGTCAATGAAAAGGGTGTTCACGTGGATCCTGCAAATATTGAAGCTGTGAAGAATTGGAATACACCGAAGACACCAATGGAGATTCGTTCATTTGTTGGACTTGCCGGTTACTATCGGCGGTTTATTTCGAATTTCTCCAGGATCGCTGCTCCTCTCACTTCCTTGACACAGAGGGATAGGCCTTATGAGTGGGGATCAAAGCAAGAAGAGGCGTTTCAGACATCGAAGCAGAAACTTTGTGATGCTCCGGTCTTGACACTGCCTGATGGAAATGATGACTTTGTAGTTTACAGTGATGCATCCAACCAAGGTCTCGGTTGTGTTCTCATGCAACGGGGAAAGGTTGTGGCATATGCATCAAGACAGTTCAAAATCCATGAGAAGAACTACACTACACAGGACTTAGAACTTGGAGCAGTCTTTTTTGTTTTGAAGATATGGAGACATTATCTTTATGGCACTAAGTGTGTAGTATTTACAGACCACAAGAGTTTGCAGCATATTCTCAATCAGAAAGAACTTAGTATGAGACAAAGGAGATGGGTTGAACTGCTAAATGATTATGACTGTGAAATTCGCTATCATCCTGGTAAGGCGAATGTAGTAGCAGATGTGCTTAGTCGAAAAAGTCATGTTCAAATCCATAGTGTCCGAGTGCACAAATGATATTCGGGTAGCCCAACAAACCTCATTAGCTCAAAGTAGCTTACATGACGAGATGTCTTGTGGGGCAGAACTGCAATTAGAAACTAAGGATGATGGATAGATGTATTAGTTGAACCGGTTGTGGATACCGAGCAGAGATGAGCTTAGGATGACGATAATGAATGAAGCACATAAGTCTCATTACTCAATCTATCCAGGTGCTGAAAAGATGTACCAAGACCTTAGAGCCTTGTACTGGTGGCCTGGAATGAAGAAGGATATCACTGAGTATGTAGCCAAATGTCTTAATTGTGCAAAAGTCAAAGCTGAACATCAGCGACCATTGGGATTGTTAGTACAACCGGAGATACCCATGTGGAAGTTGGAGAATATATCTATGGATTTTATTACTAAACTCCCACGAACAGCAAGCGGCCATGATAATATATGGGTGATAATAGATCGGTCAACCAAATCCGCCCATTTCTTGCCGATACGTGAAACGTACCCTATGCGGAAATTAGCTCGTATCTATGTGGATGAGATTGTTAGCCGACATGGAATATCGGATCACGATGCTCGTTTCACGGCACGATTTTGGGAATCATTACATGAAGCTTTTGGAACAAGATTGGATCTTAGCACTGCTTATCATCCTCAAACGGATGGACAAACAGAGTGAACGATTCATACCTTAGAAGATATGCTAAGAGCTTGCGTCATCGATTTCGGTGGCAACCGGGATAGCCATCTACCATTAGTCGAGTTCTCGTATAACAACAGTTATCATGCGAGTATTGGTATGGCGCCGTTCGAAGCTCTTTATGGTAGAAAATGTCGTTCACCTATCTGTTGGACCGAGATCGGCGAATCGCAGATCACTGATCCTGATATCATTCAAGAAACGACTGACAAGATTCACCGGATTCGCGACAATTTGTTAGCTACTAGAAATCGACAAAATAGTTACGCGGATGAACGTTGTAAGCCACTAGAGTTTTAGGTTGATGATTTTGTATTACTTAAGGCATCACCTTGGAAAGGAGTTGTACGATTCGGGAAGAAGGGTAAGCTTGCTCCACAATATGTTGGCCCCTTTAAGATTCTTGAACGGATCTGGAAGGTTGACTACAAGCTGGAACTTCCTCCTGAACTCAGTAATGTACACCCAACTTTTCACTTGTCCAATTTGAGAAATGCTTACCTGATCAGGATCTTCATGTACCACTCGATGATATTCGCATCGATGATACCATGCATTTTGTTGAGAAACCAGTCGAGATAATGGACCGTGAGGTTAAGAAATTCAAGCGTAGTAGAATTCCAATTGTTAAAGTACGATGGGAGTCGAAGCGTGGTACAGAATTCACCTGGGAACAAGAAGATCAGATGAAGCTTAAGTATCCACACTTATTCACTGTGGTCACTTCAAGTTGAATTTCGGGACGAAATTCCCTCAACGAGGGGAGACTATAACATCACTTTATTTCAGGTATGTCCATACGTATTTAATTGTACTGATAAAACCTTATATAATAATTTGAGAATTTTATGATTTATTTGGTAGTATTATCCCTGGTATACATTGATGAGAACATATAAATTTATTATGTATAAACCATGGGGAAGTTGGTTTGAAATATAACCAGACTGAACCACAGGGTTTATTACAGTTGAATTAATTATGAAATGAAATTAGTCTGGTTTGAATAGTGGAAGGTTATTGGTTTGGTTACTAAATATAGTCAAGGACACATGGTTATGGTTTATCGAAATGGTGGTGGGACAGTGCCTGGATCAGTTGCGACCTACTCCTACGTATGCCCTATACATAAACTTATTTCGATCTATCATGGATGTGTCAGTGATGTAATTTAGTGGGGTTTGGATTGGGAAATTGATAATTGATAAACATGATAAATTAAAATAACGAGAATAATATTGAGAATAATTACGCGACGGTGAGGTCATGAATATAATCAAAACGAGAATGTCATTTCGAAAGTATTAACCTAATAATGTATTATAGTGGGTGACGATTCACACAAATATAATTATTAGGAATAATATACTGAAACGATATTCCGTAGATTGTAAATCGAATCGAAATACGATATGAACGAGGGATTCGAACAGGTGACGCTCTTTACGAATTCGTATGTGAGTAACGTGTTTCGATGAGATAACCAAAATAATATCAAACGATGTTAAATTAAGAAAAAGAATTGAAAAACGTTTATGAGGAATTACAACTTTAACGAAATTGAATGAAATCGTTTTAGTAAACAAATAATTAAACGGAAATAAATAAAATCATTTTATAAGGCAAATTTAATAAAAACCATTTTGTTAAATGAAATTAAGTTATAAAAAGGTTCGTGTTTAAAATATATTTTTATGTGAAAAACCAAGCATATTAAACGTGTTAACGCGAAATGAACGGAACCGAGCACACGGAAAAGACGCGGGGTATAAATGGTGGAATTATCTTCATCTCCTTCATTTTTACAAAGCCTCTTTCTCTCTCTAAACCCTATTTCCCGATACCCAATCTCTCTCTAACTTCTCTCTAGCTTATCTCCCTCATTTCTTAATCATTTTACGTGATTCTTGTCCCAAATCGTTAGTATAATCAAGGAGATCGTAAACCCACGAAGATTTCAAGCTATTGATCGAGATTTGGTGGTATACGAAGCACTTTACTTTTCGTTTTTTCTTCCTAAAACAACCGGTTACAGCTTTTGTGTTGTTGATCAGTTCTAACCGCTTAAAACTCTTAATTGAACTTGTACAAGATGGTGTGAAACAGGGGATGGATCGACAACATGAAGAAATTCGATGGTGAAGGTGATGAATAGCAGCAATTGACACTGTTGCGTGGATCATGGGACTACCGAACCTAAGGTTCACTGAACCTAGGGGTTAACGAATCTATGGAGTTAATGTACCTAGGGGTTACTGAACCTAGGGGACTGTCGAACCTAGGGGGCTGCCGAACCTATGGGTTACCGAACCTAGGGGACTGTCGAACCTAGGGGGCTACCGAACCTATGGGTTAACGAACCTAGGGGCTGCCAAACCTAGGGGTTTCTGATATTGTTGCATCGATCCCGACATGTCTGAAAATACATTCACCATCGAACTTAAAGAATCAAGCTCAGTACCTATCGATACTATGCGTGACCTCTGACCAACGATTGTCAATACTATCAATCATGTACAAGGGTTGATAATCTTTAACTATAGCTAACTTAGATAAACTTTTGTACAACAATAAAGGAAATACATACACGGGTACTTGCATGCATATACGTATGCATGTATACGTGTATTTTTAAACTATCACCTTTGTAATGAAGACCTAAAATACATAATTGCTTAAACTCAAGCATGCATGCACGTATATACATATGTATATGGGCATGTTGGCATACCTTGGTTTTCAAATTAAAATCATCTATTTATTTAAAACTAACAAGTTTTAAGACTTTATATTTTAATGATGATAACATTATATAATCTTGAGTGTTTCACTATAACTTAGGTAACTAACCTAAGTTAGTGGCGTACTTATAGATAAAAGTCGAACACTTATGAATACTTAATAATAATTAAATATATATACTCATGAACACGAAACACACGATAAATACAGGCAATTGAGTTGTCTTTGATTTCATCTACGTGAGCGCGTTCTGCAAAATATTGAATCCAAAGCATTCAGGTAAGTTCTCATAACCCCCTCTTAAATCATTTTTGATTTTAAATTCGGGGTTGGAACATGTATACCAAAATGAATATTATTTCGATAATACATGGGTGAATACCTGGACTATCATTAATATATTCTTACTATTGAATTATTATTGATTGGGGATTGACATGGATTATCACAACTTTATGAGTTATCGTTGCTTGAGTTGACCTTGGTCCTCCGTGATGACTGAATTACTATTGATGAGTTGACTTCGGTCCTCCGTAGTGATTCCACAGTTGATTGAGTTGATTGTGGTCCTCCGCAGTGCACTTTATTTTCACTTATACATAATAGGAACTTCGTTGATCGAGTTGACTTCGGTCCTCCGCGATGATTCCCTTTACCGTTGATTGAGTTGACTACGGTCCTCCGCGGTACATTATATTGAGATAATTATGATGAATGATGATTGTTGATGATGAATGTGAATTGTCTATTTGATTATCTAATTGATGTGTTTGGTTGAGATTGATTTGATAAACTTGAATGATTATCTGTTGTTACTTGAATTATTTGATTGATGCGTTTTTTGTGTGTGACAGAGTTGGATTATCTCACAGGTTCACATGCGTATTTTCTGAAAAACTATAAACTTTTATAAACACTTATAACCATTTTTGGAAAATGAAAAACTTATGATTACCCACCAACTACTTCGTAGTTGACACTTGATTTTCTACATGTTTCAGGAAACGAAGAAAAGTAGGTTGAGAAGGATAGCTTCACATCTTTTGGACATCATCACCTAGGGTATCGGACTTAGCTAAAATTAACTGGATTACTGAAGACTAGTGTTTATTTAATTTAGCTAATCTTTTGTGTAAATTGTTGTACTTGAATCATGAAGAACATGATTTTTGTGTAATTACTTTATTTGATTTAATTGATATGTGATGATACATTTAGATGCCCAAGAGCTTATGAACAATCTACACATCCCTCGTGGCATCCTGACGTTTCCGCCATCTGTCGGTGTGTTACAATTTGTGATGAGGCACATAAGTCACGATATTCAATTCATCCGGGAGCCGAGAAGATGAATTAGGATTTGAGGACCTCATACTCGTGGCCCAGAATGAAGAATGACGTCACCCTATACGTTGGAAAATGTCTAACTTGTTCAAAGGTCAAAGCAGAACATTAGAGACCCTCAGGACTTTTGCACCAACCTGAATTTCCTCAATGGAAATGAGAACAAATTTCCATGGATTTTATCGCCAAGTTGCCATGAACTCCACATGGTTATGATTCTATTTGGGTAATTGTCAACAGACTTATCAAATCAGCTCACTTCCTTCTTATTCGAGAAGAATACAAGATAGAGAATTTGCACCAACCTGAATTTCCTCTAATGAACTCCACGTCATGGTAAACCAAATTCAATCATATCCGATCGCGATAGCAGTTTCACTTCTCGCTTTTGGCAATCATTACAAAAATCTTTGGGATCTCGTGTTAATCTTATAACGGCGTACCATCCCCAAACCGAACGGACTATTCAAACATTAGAGGATGTGCTCCGTTCTCGTGTGATCGAATTTGGAGGATGTTGGGACACTAATCTTCCTCTCATTGAATTTTCGTACAACAATAGTTACCATACGAGTATTCAATGTGCACCATTTGAAGCTCTTTATGGGAGAAAGGGCTAATCACCAGTGTGTTGGACCGAGGTTGGTGAGTCAGAGGTTGTAGGACTTGAACTCATTCAAGAAACAACCGACAAGAATTCAATAATCCAAGCTAGACTTAAGGCTGCAAGAGATCGGCAAAAGATTTATGCCGATCGATGGCGGAATCTGTCACAACTCATGCCACATGCGGAATCCACGGCGCGTGACTATGTGTTCATGTGCCAATGTTGGAGAATAACCCATGATTAACTATGTTAAGTTCATTTAAACAATCTTAACATACATATTACACAAGAAGTTTATCATAAGATAATTATTATACAATACGATGTTTTTGTTTCCTTTCTAGGTCACAACTATTTCTGTTGTTGATCCTGACCTAGATTTCTTTACTGATGCTTCTGATTACCTGAAACATGTACATAAAAGTCAACTACAAGTAGTTGAGTGAGAACATAGGTTTTTATTGATTCAAAATAGTTGTTCACACAATGATTTCTATGATATAGTAATCGCAAGTGATCAAACAGGTACTTTGAAATTGCATCTAATTGAGAATGCAAACATCAAACCTAATGATAAATGATCATCAGTAAATGATTGTTAGTTCACATGACGATGTCCAACCCACGGATGGATCGATTATGACAATGATACTTGTTTTCCAGCATATGATCATGCCAGTACTACCAAGGGCTTGATAACAAGTAATGATATTTACATAAGAATGTACTCAAATAGCATCTACATAACCAAAGTTTCCAAGTGATACACTTGTTTTAATGATTTGATAAATGATTTGCTTGATAAATGTTTATCATGATTTTCCTGATGATTCTGATATATGATACCGATATATGATTTTAAAATAGTTGACAAAATATGTTTTTAAAAATGTATCTACATGGTTCCTACGACATGTTATGAATCATATTTGGATTTTAGAACATTTGTTTAACGATTTCTTGATTTATGTTTTCTTGGTGTGGATTTGGAGTTATGAAAAGAATAGAAATTGCTCTAATGTCAAGTGTTTCACAAAATTTTGGCATTACGACGACTTATGCTCGTTTATATTTTGGAAAATATTTTGGCAGTATTTTGGCTTATAGAAGTACAAAAAGTCTCTTTTCAGGATTTAAAACAGGCAGAGTTTCAACTTGTAAAATTGTAAATGGTGTATTTTCAAGTATAAAAATGGATAGAGTTTATGTTTATAATAGTAAGGTTTTCATGTTTTAAGTCGGGCAGAACCTCGACTTATATTTCTTAAGTTTCCTGAAAACAATTGGGCATAATTTCTGCTTATAATTGTTTGTTTCCCAAAAATTAATCGAGCAAAACCTCGACGTATTTTTTATTCAAACCAAACAATTAATCATAATCCTATTATATATAATTATAATAAGATCTAAAACGAGCATTATAACACATCGAAATTTTTTTTACCTCACAGAAGTTCGTAAGCACCTCGCGTTGAATACTAGATGATTGGAGGGGTTAAGTATGGGTATTTGAGGGTGTAGGGTCAAGATTTGAGGGTTGAAAAGTGATTTTTTCGTTAAAAAACGAAATCTGGTGGTTTGGTACTTATAGTACGAATTCTGGGTCCGGGGCGCATAGCGTAGCCCCAGCGTTTGGCGTGGGGCTATGTGCTGGGATGGAATATCTTGCATGTATGCCATGTATTGACACGCGTTCGGGTGCGATCTGACTGGTTTCTTGTTTTCGTGATAACTTGAGCATACGAACTCCGTTTTACGTGCCGTTTTCGCCCACATTCACGATTTTTCGAGATCTTTCATTTAATTTCAAGACCTGAAGAGTTAAAAATATCTGATCTCTTATTTAATGCTATATTTGACTCGGTGTATCTTGAAATCGGAGCCTCGTTTCGCGATTTCGCTTACACTCATTCTCTTCATTTTCGAGTTATGATTCTAACCTGAAAATTTTGAATTGTCACAGTCTCCCTCTTTTATTGGAATTTCGTCCCGAAATTCAATTTGTGCTCGTCCATAATTGTCTGTTTATGAAAACAAGTGAGGATATTTCTCTTTCGTACGATCCTCACGTTCCTAAGTGAACTCAGGCCCACGCCAGGAATTCCATCTAATCTTCACGATAGGTATCCGACTGCGTTTTAGTTTCTTGTCACACCCCGAGCCGGCGGGCCGAATCGTGTGTCGCGTCGGGCGGAAATGTCCCGGGGCACGATATCGGGAATGATATTCGTGATGATCAGATTGTTTACATTGCACATTATATATAATGAGAAAATGCTAAATAAAATAGAATTGCAAAGTTAAATTACATCAGTTTTGTTTATAATTTAACAATGTAAATCTACTATCAACATCATAATTCTTCTATCTTGTATCTGCCCAAGATATACAAAATAATCTGTATAATTTTTTCAAAAGTATGCAAGTCCAAAATACTAGGTCCTCTATCTGGCATCCTAGTCAAAAGCATAAACTTCTTAGTCAGACATGTTCGTCACCTGATAAGTCATGCAAAAAGATCAAGTCAACACTTGGTTGGTGAGTTCATATTGTTTTATTTAAAATTGAATTTGAATAGACATGTCCTAATGACAACCTTAACCTCACCATTAACCACATATACCATCTAATTCAGTATGCTTATATATAGGGCATATGTAGGGTCAAGCTTACCGCTAGCCCAGCCACTAACCCACCACATACCAAACCACATGAAACATTGTTCCAGGTGAGAATTAAGCGTTTCATCCCATACCTTTGATTCACAACGTTTGAATAACCTGAAAATCTATTAACCCTGATCACCCGAAATGACAACCTTAACCTCATCAACAACGACCTGTGTTATCCAATCAAATATGCTTATATATAGGGCATATGTAGGGTCAAGCTTACCGCCAGCCCAGCCACCAGCCCACCACATACCGAATTGCTTACCATATTATTGTTAATGATAATTAAGCATTTCATTCCACCCATCGTCACAATAGTTTTTGAGTTCCACAAATTTGAAATTCTATCGATTTCCTGAGTTCATCACACATTCATGATCAACCATAGCATTTGTAGAAACATAATATTAAATGCTTAATTAAATGAATAAGTAAAAATTTAATACAAACTAAGACATAATGATTGGGCCTTGATTAACTCAATCAATTGTTCTTAGTTGTTGGTGGTGTCCAGTCTGTATCGTCTCACACGTGGCCCATATCAGGCTTGACCCAAAGGAGTCTACCTGTATGTGTCGTGACTTTATGATGTGCCCATATCAGCTTGACCTTCAAGTCTACTGTATATGTCGGGACTTTAGGATATCCTTTGATCATTGTTCACCTCTGTTCTCTTGTTCTTCGTTTGATTGTTCGATTTGTGCCCATGTTAGCATGACTATAAAAGTCTACTATATATGTCGGTACTTTCAGTGTGTTACACATGGTCTTGATCAGCATACAACTGACAACCACCTAGAATTTGTTCTTTATAGAGTTCATTAGTTCTTTGATACACACACTGAAATGAATTCTTGGATCTAGATCTTTAGTTTTCTTGAACACAACACTGACATTAGTTCTTTGAATTAGATGTTTAGTTTTCTTGCACACAACACTGACATTAGTTCTTTGCATTATATCCTTAGTTTCCTTGAACACGTCTCTGAGAAATAGTTCTTTGTTTTAAAACCATTATCTTACTCATAAAGAGTAATCTATTCATTTTGTAAACCTGTAAATAGTTTACCTAAACAGAATTTAAGATAACCATTTCGCATGTAAGACATACGTGAAGTAAAAGCATTTACGTAAAATATATTTCAGGAAAATAATTTACGCATGCTTCTCGTCCCCGCGTTTGTAAAAAAAAATGTTTAGAAAAGGGGCAATGAACTCACCTGTGTTGCTATGTAATGAATCACAACAGATATGCGTGCTCGTTAATTGTAGCTTAAGTATCTTCAGTACCCGGGTTTATTTATTATGAATTGAATATGATAAGCGTCGAGAGATAACATACTTAGGGTTTAGGTCTCGGTGTGCAACTATGTGTCCTAGACTTTACTAATGGATTTCTAAGTTTCTCTAACTAGTCTACACTAATTATCCCTTACAACCCATTATCCCGTGAATATTCACATTTAAACCTTACTTATGTAAGATCTACATTAATTACCTCCATGATTCTTTTTAAATAAAACATCATTAATAATTACATTTTATGTTGAAATCTTTAAGTTAAAAGCATTTGATTTATTTTAAAACATTTTAAATTGAAGAATCTTATAAATCATTTCCTTTTTATTAAAACATATGTTATTTTAAGAAAATATAAGTTAACATGTTAGACTTAGGTTAATCTCACTCGATTTACTCTAAGTCCTTCGCTATGTCTTTGTTTCCCATGATTCTTTGATCGCTCTTGTGTACAAATTAGCTTAGAAAGCTGAATTGAACTATCTAACTTAGTTGTATGTTTGCATAGATTTGCTAAGTATTGGGTGTTAACTATGTGGTCAACACCTATATACTTAGATTGTTTTCTTGATCCTTAAAGAATTCTCACAGCCTTATTCATGATTTCGTTTAATGTAACCCGAATGTTTCAAACTCAAATAATGTCCAAAAACCCATGTTTGTAATTTAAAATTGTTTAGACTCCAAGTTAGATATACAAATATTAGGGTTTTTGGGTTAACACTTGTTTAACCATCCTTGCATGTAATTCATTTCCAACAACTCACTCATGTTTTCATTTAATAAAACCCAAGTATTTTATCCCACATGATGATTATTATCCATGTTTATACATTGAAATGGATTAGAACTAGCTTTGGTGTGGAAAACCTTAATGTTCATGGTTGCCAACATTGGCTAACTCTCTTGAACCCTTAGTACTCCCCCTAGTTCACACTAATCTTGTGAACATACTTGGAACATCACTAGATCGCCATACGAATGCCAAAGGTTCATACGAATGGCTACCATATGAGTAGTAATGTTCGACCATTTGAAAGTGGTCATGCGAAGGAGGATGGCCGAATAAGGAGGTTCACACAATTGAATGCACCATGCGAATGTGATATCATGTGAAGGGCATGGCCATTCGAATGGTTATCCTCGGCCGAAGGTTGCTAGCCACCCGAATGATGATGTTCATTCGGCCCATGGGGGTCAATTGCACCTAGTCATTCGCATGGGTTCTGTTTCGCTCGAATCATGGTCATTCGGCCCCTCTAAAGTCCCTCATTTTCCTGGTTCAAATCCCAGGGCTGTGCCGATTCCTAATGTCGAGTTTTGACTGCCTCATGAAGCCTTAGAAGTTCCCACATCATCCTAAGGTGATTTCATGCAGTTTCCCTAAGATTTGTGTGGTCTAGAACCGGTTGGAAGTGAGGGTTCAAACCAAGGGTTTTAAAACCCTAAAATCGCAAGTTTGCGTTCGGTTTTACCTGGATTTGAATGGTTCCAAGCTCGGATTTCTTGTACTTTCACGATCTACAAGTTGTTGTGGTCGTTTTCACACTAAAATGGCTTGATTTGGTGAAGAAATGAGGATTCTAGGGTTTTGAAATTTTGAGAGAGAATGTAGAGAGAGAAAGTGACGGTTTTCAAATACCCGGGTACATTCGGTTTCGCATAGAAGCGTCAGTTTTTAGTTCATTTTCGTAACGAATCGTTACGGTTTTAAAAGTAGAATTTAGGTGGTAATTACTAGTAAATTAACTGATATCTTTCATTTATTTTAAATTTCTAAAATCGATATATTTTTCTCGTTTAAATCGAATCGTATAGTCGTCACACGTATTCGTTCGGATGGTCACCCGTACGAACACGACGATAACTATACTTTTCAATATGATTTTCTAATTATTAGACATCATTCAGAACGTTAAAATTTTAGATATATTCGTACAGATCGTAATCTAAACGAATAATCCGTCAGTTTAGCATTCACGTAACGACATCCATTTTTGTTTTGTTCTGTACAGCCTCACATACGTTTATAAATTATAAAATCCTAACTAACAATCACGTGATAGTTCTGTGTTGTCAGATGAATTTCTGACTGTTGAACCATGGTTTTTGAGTTATGTTTTTGAAATGGGTGCGTAATAGTGTTGTGTCAAACATCAAATAATAATAGTATACATGTAATTCAGATAGTTCGTACCTGAATTACTGTGCAAGTTACTATTCTGGTTATGATTCCGGTACTGATGTTACATTTCTTGACTCCTTTATCCGTAACCTTAAAAGGTTCTTCAACAAACTGAAGCTTATCTTCAACTTGAATTTCTTCAAGAGGAAGGATTTGGGATTCGTCTGATAGACACTTTTTGAGATTGCATACATGAAATACATCATGTATATTGCTAAGTTCGGAAGGTAATTCCAATCGATATGCTACTGGTCCAATCCTTTCAAGGATCTTGAAAGGACCAACATACCTAGATGCTAGTTTACCTTGTTTCCCGAATCTAAGTATGCCTTTCCATGGAGAGACATTTAACATAACTTTGTCAACAATTTGGAATTCTAAAGGCTTTCTTTGAGTATCTGCATAGCTCTTTTGACGATCCTGTGCAGCTTTGATTTGGTCTCGTATAACAGCAATCTTATCAGTTGTTTCTTGTATAATTCTGGACCTGTAAATTGACTTTCACCTATTTTAGTCCAGCAAACAGGAGACCAACATTTTCGTCCATACAAGGCTTCAAATGGTGCGCACGTGATACGTGTGTGATAGCTGTTGTTGTAGGAGAATTCGACAAGTGGAAGGTGAGTATCCCAGCTACCACCAAAATCAGTAGCACAACTTCTTAACATATCTTCTAAAACCTGAATGGTTCGTTAGGTTTGGCCATCCGTTTGAGGATGGTACGCTGTGCTAAGATTAAGTTGTGAAGCCAAAGCCTTTTGAAATGTTTGCCAAACTCTTGAAGTAAATTTGCTATCTCTATCAGAGATAATTGAGATTGGCACTCCGTGTCGGCTCACAATTTCATCGAGGTATAGTTTGGCTAACCTGTTAGTATTATAGTTTTCTCGAATGGCTAATAAATGTGCTGACTTAGTCAATCGATCAACAATAACCCAAATTGCATGATGACCCCTAGGCGTTTTAGGTAATTTGGTTATTATGTCCATAGAGATTTGCTCCCATTTCCATACTGGGATCTCCAATGGCTGTATTAACCCAGAGGGTCTTTGATGTTCAGCTTTTACTCGTAAAAATGTTAGGCATTTACTAACATATGTAGCAATGTCTTTCTTCATTCTAGGCCACCAATAGAATTCACGAAGATCTTAATACATCTTGTCTTTTCGACTCAACACATCTGCCACCATATTAGCTTTACCTGGGTGATAGTGGATTTCACAGTCGTAATCATTGAGCAATTCTATCCAACGTCTTTGTCACATATTAAGTTCCTTTTGATCTAAAATGTGTTGAAGACTTTTATGGTCTGTATAAATAACACACTTGGTACCATAAAGGTAATGTCTCCAAATTTTCAAAGCAAAAATTACAGCCCCTAACTCAATATCATGTGTCGTATAGTTATTTTCATGAATCTTGAGTTGTCGTGATGCATAAGCAATGACTTTGTCTCGTTGCATTAGCGCGCAACCAAGACCCAAGTTAGAAGCATCACAATAGACTACAAAGTCATTGTTACCTTCTGGTAGACTAAGAATGGGAGAATTGCATAGCTTGTGTTAAAGAAATTGGAATGCATCTTCTTGTGCTTCACTCTAAACGAATGGTTGATCCTTCTGAGTTAGAGTAGTAAGTGGAACATCTATGACAATATCTCCCACACTTGGTACATTTCCAGCACTGTCGACCAAATGGGTGATGATACTTGCAGGTGTTACATAGAGGGTAGGGTCTAGTGTAAGATCTCCTGGAGTTTGTTGTAGACTCTACAACTGATGGTGCTTGATTTATAGAAGTAGATGGGGTTGAAGATATTGCAAAAATTTTCTTGGTTTTCTGCTTCTTCTTAGGTGGCTCTGTTAGTTTCTTTTCTTCCTTAACCATA
Source organism: Mikania micrantha (assembly GCA_009363875.1). Lineage (NCBI taxonomy): Eukaryota > Viridiplantae > Streptophyta > Magnoliopsida > Asterales > Asteraceae > Mikania > Mikania micrantha. The sequence goes on from CM018693.1 coordinate 61,790,328, forward strand.
GGAAGAATATCATCTGTTTGAGTAAGTTGAACACCCTTCACAAATTCATTGGTAATAGCAGCAGCTAGATGTATTGCTGATTCCAGAGTTGCTGGTATACTACCTATCACCATATCCTGTTAAGCAATGGTAATCCCCCAATGTACATGTCGATTTGGCGGGATTCAGGATTAACCATGTGAGGTATCAAAATACTGAGCTCTTGAAATCGGGTAGTATAGGTGCGATTGTTTCCACATACTTGAACTAGACTGTATAGTTCATCCTCCAAATTCTTCATCTCATGCTTGGGACAAAATTGTGCAACCAAAAGAGCTTTGAAATCCGTCCAAGACATGCTTAAGGCAGCTTCCCTGCCTCTATTCTTCTTTTCGGCATTCCACCAGGTCAAGGCTTCCTGTTGGAACGCGCTTGCAGCCATTTTCACTTTTTGATCCTCTAGACAGTTAGTGTAGTCCAAGGTATCCTCAATCAATTCAAACCACTGAATAAGTCCAGTGTCACCTTCTATCCCAGAGAAAGTTTTGGCCCTAGCATCGTTGAATTGCTTAAAGGTAAAGCTATTCGAATTCTCACCATTATTTTGAGTAGGGCGATACTGAGAACCATTAGGAGAGTTTTGACAAGAGTTGTTCAGTTGGGTAACTAGAATTGGCAAGACTTGCGCCACTTGTCAAGTGATGACAACTGCCAGGCGGTCTGTCTCATCATTGGGATTATTGTCAGCCATTCTAAATACATAATGACAAACAATAGATTTAGCATGATGTATAAGATAAGGATCGAGAGTTTCAGGTAAGAAAGCACATAAACACACATAAGGGATGCTTAAGTTGTAGTGTAGGTCATCCATTAAGGTTAACCTAATTCTCTACAATGTTGGCTCTCATACCACATCTGTCACAACCCACGCCGCGTGTGGAATCCACGGCGCGTGACTATGTGTTCATGTGCCAATGTTAGGGAATAACCCATGATTAACTATGTTTCATAAAGTTAAGTTCATTTAAACAAGTTTAACATACATATTACACAACAAGTTTATCATAAGATAATTATTATACAATATGATGTTTTTGTTTCCTTTCTAGGTCACAACTATTTCTATTGTTGATCCTGACCTAGATTTCTTTACTAACGCTCCCGATTACCTGAAACATGTAGATAAAAGTCAACTACAAGTAGTTGAGTGAGAACTTTATTGATTCAAAATAATTGTTCACACAATGATTTCTATGATATAGTAATCACAAGTGATCAAACGGGTACTTTGAAATTGAATCTAATTGAGAATGCAAACATCAAACCTAATGATAAATGATCATTAGTAAATGATTGCTAGTTCACATGGTGATGTCCAACCCATTGTTGAATCGATTATGATAATGATACTTCTTTTCGCGCATATGATCATACCAGTACTACCAAGGGCTTGATAACAAGTTAATGATATTTACATAAGAATGTACTCAAATAGCATCCACATAACCAAAGTTCCAAAGTGATACACTTGTTTTAATGATTTGATAAATGATTTGCTTGATAATTGTTTATCATGATTTTCCTGATGATACTGATATATGATACTGATATATGATTTTAAAATAGTTGACAAAATATATTTCTAAAAATTTCTCTACATGTTCCACCCCATAGTTTTGGTAAAAGTTTAAATAGAGGGGGGGGGGGAATTGATCTCACAGTTATATGCTAATGATGATGATCTTTGTTGAACTACAAGAACCTCGAGTAGTAGCTATTTAACGAGGGAATTTCCTTCCGGTCCTCTTGTAGAACTTGTTCGTTTGAATACTCAAGAGGGCCAGTTGGTGAAGAATGTACATCTCTTCCAAGTCATCGCTTGGAACTTGATGGAGATCATCCATGATAAAACACAAATGATCAGAAATGGGAGAGTGGTCATCACAGAAAGAAGAAGTGACGCCAGTGGTTATGTCAATATATTCATCATAAACCTGATCATTTGATTCAGAGTTATGACTCAGAAGAGCTGTGTTCCCTTGTACATAGTCTTTAGTTGATTTTCCAGACTTTATGAGTTTTCTCTTCTAGTCAATCTCTCGCTCAAATGTGAGCAACTTACCATGAAGTTGGGTGAGCGAGTGCTTGCCAAAGTCTGTAGAGGATCTCATGACAATGGAATAAGTTTCCTATTTTTCAGGTAGAGACCTCAAGAAGCGGTTCAAGACAGAGACAGGGGGTACACTTGACCAGCAAGTTTTAATTCACTTAAGAGAGAAGTGAATCGTTCAAACTGCTGAGTCAGTGACTCATTATTTAGTTGGGAGAATGTCCCATATTGTTGAGCTAATATCTCCCTGCTATTAGCCACAACGTCTTCGGTACCATAGAATTGCTCTTTAGAGCATCCCACAAGTCTTTAGCAGACTCATGGTGAAGAAGACCAGAGTAAATTTCGTTGGGAAGGGCCATAGCCAACTGAGCATGTGCCTTTGCATCAAGTATGATTATTAGACAGAAAGTGTAACATCCGCCTTTGCCAGTCTCCAGTCTCCGTGTCCAGGACCGTTGGTTTGTGGGGTCCGAACATGACAGACTTCCAACATCCTGTATGATTATGAGACAGAAAGTGTAACATCCGCCTCTGCCAAATGTTATATATATGCCTGACCAAGATTGGTGGCTTCGTGGCAGAACCGGTGTTATGGGGATCGATAGAGAATTTCTATGCCATTGGTTCACAAATAATTATGAGCAAATCAACTAGTGATGAGATCTCTAGGTGATTTCTTAGAATGACTTTTGAACACAGTTTAGTTCAAAAATTAAACTCATATAGATTTAAAGAAACAAGAAAGACAAAAGAGATATAGTGCAGAAAACTACAACAACTAGATATCAATGAGAGCTTTGAGTTTTAGTCTTGATGGTTAAACCAAGACTAAGGACAAGGCTCGGATACCAATTGTTGAACTACAAGAACCTCGAGTAGTAGCTATTTAACCAGGAACAATGCTTTAGACACTTAGTCAAAGCTTAGGTTTTAGCTCCCTCTAAAGTTTGGCTCAAGTTGTTTTCGTTGTTTTAGTTTTCTTACCTAGAAAGAGAGAAGATAAGAGATAGAAAGCACAAGGAAATTTGGGGAAGTAATCCCTCAATTACTTAGAGAATGTTGGGACTTAAATACCCAAACATTTTGTGATACAAGACAAGAAATAATAAGACAAATAACTGACATTATTACAGACACTGAATCAATCAGACTAGTACAAACATAAAGTCAACAACAACAGAAACAAGACTCTTCAGTAGTCTTCAGGTCTTCCGATGTTGATGTAGATGTACTGGAGTTCAGTGTTTATTTCTTCAGAAGTTTTTCATCGAAAGCTAATTAAGTAATCAGTTATTTGGGAAGGGAAGATTGTCTTCCAAGTCATTTGATTTCTTCCAATGAAGAGGTTGTCTTCTAATGATATCAAGATCGGCTAATGTCTTTTGAGGAAAATAAGTTCAGCGGCCCATCTTTTAGGCGAAGCTTCCGCTGATAGCCTTCCGATACTGAAGCAGTCCTTTAATCGGAAGAGTAGCATCCGCGTCTTGTCTTTCCGCGGTTATATTCAAGTGTCTGGCTTCAGTGGTTTTGCTTATCAGTTCTTGTATTCCAACAATCTCCCTCTAGACTGATGAAGCCAAAACCTACTTATTTTGTTTTAAAGCCAGACCAATTTTATTTTTGAGTGTTCAAACATAGTTCAGAACATCGTACTCTGTATCAACATTGTCCAGAGTCTTGTACTGTAGTTCCTTCAGATCATCAGTTCGTAGGGTGAGGATCTCATCCCAATTAGAGAAGAAGGTTCTTGAGCCATTGAATCTCTCTATGGCCGAACTCTTGGAAACAGAGTCATAGAACCATCTCTTTATATTTATTATTGAGTTTTTGATCTGAGGAGGCTGAGACTTGGTAGATGGAAGATCGGCAGACCCAGCACCCAGAGTTCCCAAAGGTGCATTCAGCAAGTGATCAATCACTGTGCTTGGGTTGGTATCTTGGAGCTGAGTCACCGTGGAAGGATAGGGAATGACATATTTCCAAAGCTCAGGGTGGTCTTTGTTCACTCTTTTAAACTTAGACCATTCATCGAACAACACTTCATCTTTCCATCTTGTTATTTTGTTCTTTGGTCCCTATTGGTTTTGGATGAGGATGTGCTTTATTCTTTTCCTTTGCTCAGGGATCTTTTTCTTCCTTACATCAGCTTTTATTTGTTCGGATAAAACTTTTAGCTTCATTTCTGAGGCTAGTGATATCCCAGTTGCTGAAGTTTTCAACCTTGTATTTCCCTTTATCCAGCAGGTACTTGATTAGTCGTTCCCTCTTAGCCTGATAGACTTTATCTTGCTGCTGATCCAATCTAGCTATCTGTTCTTGATAGGTCCTTACCAGTTCAACTCATGAGAGACCAGTGGCTTCAAGACTAGCCCGATCAAGTTTTCGTTCTCCATTTATTTATTCTTTATCTTCTGAAGGTCTTCATTGGAAGGAAAGGTCCTAACAGGTGAGTAGGATTCCTTTACTGGAGAGGTTTGTGGTTTCTCAGCATCTGTTGATCTTATTGGAGAGGGAACTTTGGAGTTGTTTGAAGGATTAGACTCATCAATATTAGCCAACAGCAGCCTTCTCTTTCTTGAGACAGAGAGGCAATGGGCTGATCATCATTTGAGTCTGAGGAAGGTATTTGATCAGAGATTGAAGGTTTATGAGGTAGGTTGTTGAGGGTTTTGGTTTTTCTGACCACACTCTTTTGTCTTCTTGAGAAAGACTGAGTGATTATTGGGGTTGGTTTTTGGCCAATGTTGGAGGCATTGAGAGTAACAGGAAGGGAAGAAAGTTCAAGGAGGGTTTGAGAGGCAGAGTTTGGAGAGAGAGTGGGTGAACTTTCTTTATTTGGTTGTGTGGAGGAAGGTGGGGCGGTGGTTGTTGGCTTGGTTTGCACAATGGAAGCTGATTTGGAAGGTCTGGGTTTTCTGGATACTCCAGATGTCCCAGTGTTTATTTGAGCCTTGGCTTCCTTTTGCTTCTGTTCTGAGCTAGCCTTGGCAGCTTGAGTTTGGAATTGTTGATCCAATGCTGCTTTGAGAAGTGCCTCTTGGTTCTGCAGCCTTATTTGTTTCATTCTCCATTGCTCAGTCCTGTCTTCTGCCCTTTTAGCAGCTTTGGCAGCAGACAGGATTCTTTCATTCTCCCTTTTTTGGCTTCATGAGCCTGTTCTTTGAACCAGGGAGAAGGAGGAGCAATCCCAGTAAGGGACTCAAGAAGTATGGTGTGGTTATCGATTTCGTGTTGGAAGAAGGAGACTTTGGTATCTACTAAATCTTTAGCAGATCCAATTGAATCTTTTGGGTGGTCAGAAATTGGTTGGCAAAGGATTGAAGCAGGGTAGTAAGTTGGGTAGTAAAAAGTAGGTTTAACACTTCTTGAACAACTTGAGGGGAGAAGGTGATAGAAGTGAAAGGAGGTGATGTGGTGGAAGTACCTTCAAGTGAAGGTGCCTGCATGGGGATGGATTGGGGTTGAAGGGCTTGGTTGCTCAAGACTATTGAGACAAGCTCAGTGAGCTTGGTGACACAGCTTGAATGTGAGCAACGGAGTCCGTCAATTCCTTTATTTGAGAATCTGATTCGTCCAACCGTTTAAGGATATCATCTGAATCCCTGACTAATGAGTCAGTTTTATCATGACCTGAGTCCATCTCAGGAATGTCATGGACCCCTTTTTCTTGGTTCCGGGGATTTCTAGCCTCAGTTTCAAGAACTTCATGGGCTGTTGCCATATCAGGAGTCTTATTGCCTGATCCATTCAAATGAGAGCCCAGTGGAGTCTCATGTGAAATGGATGCTCCAGATATATGATCAAGATGTCTAGATGGACTGGGTATCCTGATCTCATCCTCTTCTCCATGGGTAGGAGATTGATTATTTTAAGCAAAGGTTTGATGGGGCAGCTCCTCTGTTGGAGAAGGGGGAGGAGAACCAAGCTTCTCAAACACGACATCAATCTCATGGAGAACATGGGTAGGAGAGTTGAGAGCTATAGTTGGGGAAGAACCAGAAGTGTCCTTGGGAGAGTGCACGGCCATCTGAGTGTCAAGTAACACTTCAGTGGCTAGAGAGGGTTCCCTTTGAAGTACAACATCATCCTGTAGAGAGGATTGATGAGGAGCTAGGTGGGATGGAGATCCTTGATGCATCTGTGAGGATGGAACAGATGTATCCAACTGTCCAGTGGAGACAGAGACATGTTTAGGGATTTCATCTTCCTGAACAGTCTTTTTAGGCTTCTTAAGTTTAGGGGCTTTGGTAAAAGCTTTTCTTTTGGTCGGTATCTTTACAGGTGTGGAAGAGGAGGTGGATGTGGGTTCACCAAGGATGGGTGTTTCCTCATTGTCATCCGTTTGTTTTGGATCAGTGTTCAACCTAGTGAACACTTGTTTGTCAATACTCTTGATAGTGGAAAGAGTTCCAATGTGACAAACATTATTAAGGTCAGCAAAGAGGCAGGCCATTATAAACCTAGGATAGAGCAAAAACTTGAGACTTTTCTGGTGATTCACCAGATGATCAAAAATTATTTTAGACAGATTGACCTTTTCGTTGGAAAGAACTGCGTATATGACATATTGCATGTCATATGGCATTTCTCCTCGACTTGTTGACTTCTGCGACAGACACTGGAGAATAGTGTGAGACAAGAAATTGTACTTAGGGTAAAAGAAGGCTTTGTACAAACTCCTGTTTTTTAGGTCACCCTGATAATCACACTGGATGAAAGTAGTATGAAGAAGCTTTAGAGAGACAGTTGGAGGAGCCTCAGTGTCATTCAAGTTTAGGGCAACACTTATTTTTGTGGGAGTGATGGTGACTTGTTGACCAGCAACCACCGAAGCAATGCTTTCAACAGATTCATCCTTCATTACCAAGGATGAGTTTGCCCAAAACTGGTTTAGAGCAAATTCAGATATAGGAGGGTTTAGAGTGAGAGCAGTATGATTGAAAGAGTTTACCGGAGTGTCGATAGCTTCGTTGTAGTGAGGATACTCAGAAGATTTGACAAGGTAAGCTCCGAGGTTGTGGATCGGTTTGATTTTCAACGCCATTGTTCTTTTGAGACGATGAACACCGAACAGTTATGATTGCAAAGTGTGAGAACAAACTTTGCTTTAAAGAAAAAGAGGTGAGGAAGACTAACCGTTCTCACACAGGAGTGGTTTCAAAAATGAAAACCGCCACTACTTATAACATATCAAAAGCTTTACCTCAGGGTTTTTACCCATCGGACAAACCTGTGATCATGAAAGAGAAGAAACAAACGACAACAAAGTACGTTCATGCACACCCTGAAGTACACACAATGTTTTGTCAGGAATGAAGCCTGGTCCGGTGCCGTTACACCACCATCATGAGTATAAAGCTCAGAAGAAAGCAGTGGGAATGCATCGTGCCAGGAGACATGCCTGACAAGCGGTAGTCCTTCGCCATGAGTAGCAATCAGAAGCGTTAAAGTTGAAGGAGGAGTATTCTTGATCAAGAGTGATCAAGAAGTGTTATGAAAGAACTGATGGATTAAAGAAGACAATGACTTATATAAATAAAGAAAGAAGATCAGTGGTCATTTAGAGTAAGAGGGACAAAAATGGAAAGAAATATAGCATCGAGCCGTGAGAACAATTAATGAGTGTCAATTCTATTAACTGTGAGAGGTCTAATCTTACAGAGTGATTAGTGACGGCCGAATCTGGCGTAATTATCAAGAGATTTGATAACTACTTGGCCAAGGAAGATTTAAATAAGAAAGATTATTTAATCTTTGGAAGAGTTTTATTTTCGGAAGAGATTTAACTATGGATAGATGACATAGTTAGAAGTCTCGGAAGAAGAAACATCAGAAGGAGAGACGTCGGAAGAGAAGTAAACCATAAAAGGTTTAAATTTGTAACAACGGAAGCTGTAACCACGGATAGATATGAAGCAGTGGTTATAACAACCACTGTTCCTATCCGAGTTATGGGATAACCACTGAGAGAGACCAAGGTTTCATCATCAGTGGTTTATCAAATATCCGTTGTTAGGATAATCAATGAAGATTTTCCTTTTATGTATTTATGTTAGGGTTTAAGAAACAAATATTAACCATATTTACTGGCTCATATTTATCATGCCCAATTTAGCTACAAACTTAGAAAAAGTTGAAGAGTCCAAGGGTTTGGTAAATATGTCTGCTATTTGGTCACTTGTAGAGACATGTTCTGGGACAATTAGTCCCTTTTCAAAAGAGTCTCTAATGAAGTGATGCCTTATTTCGATATGTTTGGTTTTTGAATGATAGACAGGATTCTTTATTATATTTTTGGCTGCTTCAATATCTATTAGGAGATGTGTTTTTAGTTCAGTTATTCCAAAATCCAAGAGTTGATATTGCAACCAAAGGATTTGGGCAGTGCAATGAGCTGCTGCAATGTACTCAACATCAGCAGTTGAATTTGACACCGATGTTTGCTTTTTGCTTTGCCATGACACTAAGCAATTTGCAAAGAACTGACATCCTCCCAAAGTAGACTTCCTTGTGAGCTAGCATCCTGCATAATCACTGTCTAAAAAACCAACAAGCTTACAAGTTTGGTTAGCAGGATACCAAATACCTAGCACTGGAGTGCCTTTCAGATATCTTAGTATCCTCTTCACAAATGATAATGGGATTGTTTGGGGGCTGATTGGTATCTTGCACAGACACATGTTACATACATGATGTCTGGCCTTGATGCAGTAAGATACATTAAAGATCCAATCATGCACCTATAGAGGGTTTGATCTACAGGTTCACCATTTTCATCTGGACTTATTCCAGGATTTGTAACCATGGGGGTAGAAATTATTTTGCAATCATTCATATCAAATTTGTTTAGAATGAAAGTCCCATTGGGGGTTTGTTTTACTTGGAGTCCTAAAAATGTTTTTAGTTCACTTAAAGCACTTATTTCAAACTTTGAAGACATTAATTTAGAAAATTGATCACAAAAGGAAGGTTTCGTTGATCCAAAAATGATGTCATCGACATAAATTTGGAGCAACAAAAGTTCCTTGTCTACCCTCTTAATGAACAAAGTCTTATCAATGGTTCCCCGAGAAAATTTATTAGAAAGAAGAAATTGAGAGAGAGTATCGTACCATGCCCTGGGTGCCTGTTTTAGACCGTAAAGTGCTTTTTCTAGTCTGTACACCCAATCAGGATGATGAACATCATCGAATCCTGGAGGTTGACACATATAGACTTCCTCCTTTATTTTCCCATATAGAAATGCACTCTTTATATCCATTTGATATACCTTTACGTTGTGGGAGATGGCAAAAGCTAGGAAGAGTCTAATGACTTCCAGTCTTGCCACAGGTGCAAAGGTTTCATCATAATCAATGCCTTCCTCTTGGCAGTAACCTTGTACTGCCACTCAGGCTTTATTTTTGATCACAATGCCTCTGTCATCTGTTTTATTTTTGAATACCCATCTGGTTCCGATAGGGTACTTTCCTGCTGGCAAGGGGCAAAGAGTCCAACCGTTTTGCTTTTGAACTGTAACAGTTCGTCCTGCATAGCCTCTACCCAATTATTATCGTTGAGAGCTTCCTGATATTTGGAAGGCTCAACTTGGGACAGAAAGGCTGCATGAAGATAAAAGTTCGAAATCTGGCTCCTAGTTTGAACACATTTATGTAGATCACCTAAGATTTGTTCTAGAGGATGATTTCTACTGAAGGGAATGTTGTCCCAACAATTATTGGAGGAGGCAACATTGGAAGAAGGTGAGTTGACCATTTTCTGGAACATCTACATGTGTGTTATCCAAGAATGGGGATAAAGGAGTAGATAACTGTTCACTTTGGTCTTGAGAATTTATTTGATGAGAAGGAAGAGAAGAAGAGAATTTAGAGACAGAACACTCTTCAAGAGAAGACAGACCTTCAGAAGTTTGACAAGATTCTGAAGAAGAAGAGGAAGAAGGGGTAGAAGAGATGTAGGTGAGGCTTTCAAGATCAAAGAGATCATCAAGAGCAGAAGGGAAAGATGAGGTCGAAGCAGATTCATTGAATTTGACATCAATAGTTTCTTCAACAATTTTAGTCCTGAGATTGAAAGCTCGGTAAGCCTTGGAGGTCTGATAATATCCACAATGTGAACTCTGTTCAAGACATAGCAAGCAGTGTTTACTGCCTCAGCCCAGAAGGATAAAGGTAATCCTGAATCTGCAAGCATAGTTCTTGCAGCTTCAATAAGTGTCCTATTCTTCCTTTCCACAACTCCATTTTGAGCGGGAATTATAGGAACACCATATTGTCTAAGGATTCCTTTAGAGATGCAGAACTTATCAAGAACCTGGTTCTTGAATTCAGTCCCATTATCACTCCTTATTGTTTTAACTGAAAGACCAAATTGTCTCTCAAGTTGAGTGATAAGTGCAATTATTTTATCAGAAGTCTCATCTTTGCTAAAGAGGAAGAAGGTCCAGCAAAATCTTGAGTAATCATCCACAACAACTAGACAATATCTCTTTCTTGCCAAACTGGCTACCTTCACTGGACCAAAAAGATCCATGTGAAGTAGATTGAGACAATTAGTTGTTTTGGACTCCTCAATAGACTTATGAGATGTTTTATGTTGCTTTCCCTTTAAGCATGATTCACATTGACCTTCAAAGTGAGATTCTTTAGAAGGTAATCCTCTTACTAATGAAAGGGTAGAAAGCTTATGAAGAGATTGGTGGTTGAGGTGACTGAATCTTCTGTGCCAAAGGGCGGTCTCAGAAGATGATTCTTTGGCAATCAAACAAGTAGGAAAGGATGTTTGAGAGTCAGTGGTCATGTCTACAACGTAGACATTTCCACTTCTTTTAGCCGTAAGCAAGGTGTGTTGATCAATTAAGATCTTTATTTTTGAATTTATTTCAGAGGAAAGAATTTTACAGCTGTCCTTGGTGAAAAATGAACTGAAGTCTTTGTCAGTTAGTTGAGAAACACTCAAGAGATTAAACTTGAGATTTTCAACTAAGCTAACATCCTTAAAGTGCAGTTTTCCACCCTGGACAGAACCAGACCCCACTATCCAACCTTTTGCATTATTTCCAAAGGAAACATATCCTCCATTCTTTGGAATGAAGTTATTTAAAATGGATCTACATCCTGTCATGTGCCTATAGCCTCCACTATCCACATACCATAGATGACTTTGGTTTGAAGAAGGTCTCTACACATGATAATTTAATTGCAATAGGTTAGATATGGGTCTTATTTTATTTTCAGAAGAAGCAAAAGATGTTTATTTGTTTTGCTGAGATTTATTCATCAATTTCTGCATCATCAATATTAGTTGTTGCTGTTTTTGACGCAGAATATTGATTTGTGAATCCACAGAAGCGGGTCACATCAGCAGAAGGATGGGCTGCAGGATTCACCAAGGGATAAGAAGGTGGTGTTCCAAGGATAGAAGGCCCGGGTGAAGCAAGTGAAGGAGAAGAAGAGTGAGGTGATGAATGCGAAGATGCTGAAAATCTATTAGCCTTCTTTGATTTCCTCAATTTATTAGGAAATTTTCCTTTAGTTGAAGAACCCTGTTCGGCTTTCAATTTTTCAGCATTTAGTTTTTCTCTTGCTTTGTCCAGGGGAGTTTTTGTCCAACAATTTTCAGTAGTATGATTATACTTAAAACATTTTAGGAAACCGGGAGACAGAGACGAGTAATTGGCGATGAAAGGCTTATTTGCGTTCATTATTGGATGAGGCCGATGAGGATGAGAAGGAGGAAATCTGATGTAAAACATGGGCCTCTTTCCGTTGTCAAGGCGGGCAGCATGATTATCAGAGGTCTTATGAAGACTTGTACCTTCCGATCTTTGAGTAGAGCTCATGGTAGGAGCAGTCTTAGTTTGTTCAGAAGCATTTTTATTTTGATCACTTTCCAAAAGTGTTTCCTCATGTCTCTCAACGTTAGTTTCAGTGGGATAAACAAACGTGCGAAACTGTGGAGGTTGGTACACTCTTAGAGGTGTGATTGTAATGGATGGAATTTCATCCGGAAAAAAGTGGGAGAAATGGGCTCAGAATCAGTCTAATTTATTTTATTGTCAATCGGGGTGTAGTCCTCAAGGGAACTCGTATGATTAAACCCGATTCCAAACTTGGCCTTTCTATGAGTTTGCTTACTTAAAAGCATTTTGAACCCTTTGAAGGATTCAACCCACTTGTCACAGCTAACCTTGGTCCGAGACAATTCATCTCTACAAGCTGCATATTTTTCATTTTGCAAGTCGAATAGAGCCTGTAGGTTGGAATTTTCAGTCATTAAGACAGAGATTTGACTGTCTTTATTCTTTATTAGTTTTTCTATTTCATAATTTTTATTGGCAAGCAGTTGCTCCAACTCCTGATTTCGTTGTTGAAGCAACACATAGGCTTTCTTTATTTTTGCAAAAGCCTCTATGCACGCATCGGTACATAGTTTTTCTAGAGTGGAGGAAGATACCTATGCAGTAGGTTGTTCAGAAGGGGAAGAATCATCACCAACAGCCATAAGAGCAAAATCTGTTGGTTCGGAGGCGATGAGGGCATAGCCTACATCTTCAGGCAAGCTGCTCCAGTCGACATACTCTTGGGTAAAGAGATCCGGTTGACTGGAAGAAGAAGATTGAGCAGCAGGTCCTGATATATTTATTTGAGAAGAGGGTGGTGCAACAATTTGAAGACGTATAGGAGTAAGTTGATACATGCTACCATTGGCAGCTTGTACATATTGTACATTAGTAGAAGGAGAGGTCTGTACAATATGTGCTGACTCCTAGGGATTGTTGTGCCTTCTGAAGGTTGAAGAAGAAGAAGAAAAAGGTGCAGAAGAAGTATGTGATTGAGAATTAGGGAAAGTCACACACGGTGAAGAATTTGAGTTGGGAGCATTTTTGCACTCCCTGGCGAAGTGTCCAGTGCCATGGCATTTGTAGCATTGGACCTTAGCCTTATTTAGGCTGAACCTGGTTTTCCCTTGAATACGAGGGAATTTCCTTCCGATCCTCTTGTAGAACTTGTTCGTTTGAATACTTAAGAGGGCCAGTTGGTGAAGAATGTCCATCTCTTCCAAGTCATCGCTTAGAACTTGATGGAGATCATCCATGATAAAACACAGATGATCAGAAATGGGAGAGTGGTCATCACATGAAGAAGAAGAAGTGACGCCAGTGGTTATGTCTATATATTCATCAAAACCCTGATCATTTGATTCAGAGTTATGACTCAGAAGAGCTGTGTTACCTTGCACATACTCTTCAGTTGATTTTCCAGAATTTATGAGTTTTCTCTTTTGGTCAATCTCTCACTCAAATGTGAGTAACTTACCATGAAGTTGAGTGAGCGAGAGCTTGCCAAAGTCTGTAGAGGATCTCATGACAATGGAATAAGTTTCCTATTTTTCAGGTAGAGACCTCAAGAAGCGGTTCAAGACAGAGACAGGGGGTACACTTGACCAACAAGTTTTAATTCACTTAAGAGAGAAGTGAATCATTCAAACTGCTGAGTCAGTGACTCATTATTTATTTGGGAGAATGTCTCGTATTGTTGAGCTAATATCCCCCTGGTATTAGCCACAACGTCTTTGGTACCACCGAATTGCTCTTTTAGAGCATCCCACAAGTCTTTAGCAGACTCATGGTGAAGAAGACCAGATTAAATTTCATTGGGAAGGTTCGTAGCCAACTAAGCATGTGCCTTTGCATCAAGCTCCAACTTGTGGTAATCTTCTTCGGTGTAGTTTCGAGGATCCTTCGGGACATCGTCTCCAGTCTCCGTGTCCAGGACCGTTGGTTTGTGCGGTCCGAACATGACAGACTTCCAACATCCTGTATGATTATTAGAAAGAAAGTGTAACATCCGCCTCTGCCAAATGTTATATTTATGCATGACCAAGATTGGTGGCTTCGTGGCAGAACCGGTGTTATGGGGATCGATAGAGAATTTCTATGCCATTGGTTCACAAATAATTATGAGCAAATCAACTAGTGATGAGATCTCTAGGTGATTTGTTAGAATGACTTTTGAACACAGTTTAGTTCAAAAATTAAACTCATATAGATTTAAAGAAACAAGAAAGACAAAAGAGATATAGTGCAGAAAACTAAAACAACAAGATATCAATGAGAGCTTTGAGTTTTAGTCTTGATGGTTAAACCAAGACTAAGGACAAGGCTCTGATACCAATTGTTGAACTACAAGAACCTCGAGTAGTAGCTATTTAACCAGGAACAATGCTTTAGACACTTAGTCAAAGCTTAGGTTTAAGCTCCCTCTAAAGTTTGGCTCAAGTTGTTTTCGTTGTTTTAGTTTTCTTACCTAGAAAGAGAGAAGATAAGAGATAGAAAGCACAAGGAAATTTGGGGAAGTAATCCCTCAATTATTCAGAGAATGTTGGGACTTAAGTACCCAAACATTCTGTGATACAAGACAAGAAATAATAAGACAAATAACTGACATTATTACAGACACTGAAACAATCAAACTAGTACAAACATAAAGTCAACAACGGAAACAAGACTCTTCAGTAGTCTTCAGGTCTTCCGATGTTGATGTAGATGTACTGGAGTTCAATCGGAAGAGTAGCATCCGCAGCTTGACTTTCCGCAGTTTTAATCAAGTGTCTGGCTTCAGTGGTTTTACTCATCAGTCCTTATATTCCAACAATCTTGATGTTCAGCTGATAGGAAATCCTATATGGTTCCTACAACAATTTATGGATCATATTTGGATTTTAGAACATTTGTTCTATGATTTCTTAATTTATGTTTTCTTGTTGTGGATTTGGAGTTGTGAAAAGAATAGAAATTGCTGTAATGTCGAGTGTTTCACAAAATTTTGGCATTAAACGGCTTACGTTCGTTTATATTTTGGAAAATATATGGGCAGTATTTTGGCTTACAGAAGTACAAAAAGTATCTTTTCAGGATTTAAAACAGGCAGAGTTTATGCTTGTAAAATTGTAAATGGTGTATTTTCAAGTATAAAAAGGGACAGAGTTTCTGTTTATAATAGTAATGTTTCAGGTTTTAAGTCAGGCAGAACCTCGACTTATATTTCTTAAGTTTCCTGAAAACAATTGGGCAGAATCTCTACTTATAATTGTTTGTTTCTAAAAAATTAATCGAGGAGATCCTCGACGTATTTTTGATCCAAACCAAACAATTAATCATAATCCTATTATATATATATATTAATAGTAAGATCTAAAACGTGCATTATAACAAATCGAAATTTTTTTACCTCACAGAAGTTCGGAAGCACCTCGCGTTGAATACGAGATGATTGGAGGGGTTCAATGTGGGTATTTGGGGGTGTAGGGTCGAGATTTGAGTGTTGAAAAGTGATTTTTCTCGTTAAAAAACGAAATCTGGTAGTCTGGTGCTTATAGGGCGAATTCTGGGTCCGCGGCGCATAGCCTACCCCCAGAATTTGGCGCGGGGCTTTGCGCCCGGATGGAATATCTTGCTTGTATGCCACATTTTGATACGAGGCGCCACGTGGCGCGTTCGGTGCGATCTGACTGGTTTCTTGATTTCGCGATAACTTGAGCTTACGAACTCCGTTTTACGCGCCGTTTTCGCCCACGTTCACGATTTTTCTAGATCTTTCCAATGGTTTTAATTTCAAGACGTGAAGAGTTCAAAATATCTGATCTCTTATTTAACGCTATATTTTACTCGGTGTATCTTGAAATCGGAGCCTCATTTCGCGATTTCGCTTATACTCATTCTCTTCATTTTTGAATTATGATTCTAACCTGAAAATTTTGAATCCTCATAGAAACCGCTTGATTTTCAAGATGGTAATCGAGTCTTATTAAAGGTTTCCCCCTGGAAGGGCGTTGTACATTTTGGGAAGAAGTGAAAACTTGTTCCTAGGTACGTTGGACCCTTTGAAATCATAGAGAGGATTGGTTTCGTAGCCTACAAACTAAAACTTCTGATCGAGCTAAGAAACGTTCATGACACTTTCCATGTGTCAAATCTCAAGAAGTTCTTAGCCGATCATGATGTTCAAACTCCATTGGAGGACATACAGATTCAAAATAACATGCACTTCTTGGAACGGCCAGTAGAGATCATGGATCATGGAGTCACGAAACTTAAATGTAGCCGAATTACGATTGTAAAAGTACCATGGGAAGGCAAACGTAGTGCAGAGTTCACCTGGGAACGTGAAGACCAGATGAAGCTTAGGTACCCTCATCTTTTTACATTATCTTTAGCTTGTTAATTTTGGTACGAAATTCACTTAACTAGGGGAGACTATAACATTTGTACAGTAGACATGTGTAAGGAAGATACTTGTAAACACTAGCATGTATTTATAAGTTCGTTTTATCAAAAACCATGTGAAATTCTATAAGGGCAAGTAAATGTATAATCAAAACATAGCAGTTATAACATAAGATTCCTCAATAATGAGGAATTAGATGATGACTAACAATTCAATGGATAAGTCATGTAAAACAAATACACCAACACTGAAAACATAAACGATTGTGAGGATGTCAAATTCAAAACAATAGCGGATAGCATTCGTGAATATTAAACCGACAGCGTATTCGTGTTGATGACAATTCGCACGAATATATCTGTGGGTTTAACGTTTTGAACGGAATCTTATAATTAGAAAACCAAAACATATAGTAAACACGTCGTCATGTTCGTATGAGTGAAGATATGTACGAATACGTGACAAGGCGATATGTTTTGACGAAATGACTAAATTAAAAGTTTTCGAAACTAAAATAATAATAATAATAATAATGAATATAAAATATATATTAAGATTTACCACCTAAAAATATAATTAAAAATTATTCACAAAGAAAATAACGTTTAAAGTTCCGTTCACGGAAACGACACATTTAAACGAAACCGAACGAACGCGAATATGTGCGTATTGAAACGAACTATAAAAGCCTTTATCTTCTCCTCCTACCTCACATTAAAAGCATAATTTTACTCTCTCTCTCTCTCTAGAAAATTGTCCACCCTCTCTTTACGCTCTCTACTCTCTCTCTCTCTAGGAAACTCACAATCAACCCATCCAAATCATCACCAAATTGAGTGTTTTTGGTGTCTAAACGATCCCCACAACTTTTGAAAGCTAGAAGTACAAAATATATGGCTTCAAACAACCTCAAACAATCAACATTTTAGAAAGAAGGTTCGGATGTTAGGGATTTCTATAACCCGAAAAGCTTTAAAGATTAGAACTAGTTTAAGGCTTTCTAGATTCAAGAACTAGCAACCCATTGACCTTAAGAAGCCTTGGATGATCTTGCCTTAAGTGTACGCAGGTTGGACAATGGGCTAGAGTTTCAACCTATCAATATCAATGCAAGAAACTCAAGAATATCAAAGTGTCGATAGACCTGGGAAAGTGGCAGCACCCTTCATCGATATTATTAAGTTCGATGGGTGAAAAGGTCCAGGTTCCCATCGACATTAACAAGTTCAACAAAGTCCAAGTGCAGGGAAACCAGCCCCTCATCGATATTCTTAATATCGGGTCCCTAGGATCTTTGTCAAGACTAAGCATCAAATGTTAGTGTCAATGGGTCCTTTTTGATGTTGGATCCACATTATTAGTGTCATTGCACTTCCATGCAGCCTCAAAACTGGTGATACTAACATTTAAACTAAATCAAATGATATTTGAACTAGATTGGGTCGATATTAATAAGGTCAAAGTATTCTAAGGTCGAGATTAATAAGCTGTCGATATTATTAATATCGACAACATCAACTTAGCCATTCTAAGGTATAAACCAACCTCATTAACATTGATACCTCTCGGAGTCTATAGATATTAGTTTCATTATTATAATCCAAGTAACATTAAGTCCATTTTAAACCAAGGAAACACCAGATCAACAAGTAGAACTCGAGTGAACATCTAAGGATCCAAAGGACCCTTTCATGGGTTAGTTTGGATACTTGGTGTTCATGATTTATGCTCTTTGGGTAGTTAAGTTATAAATTCATTTAACTTGACTTACAATTCAGAGATAAGATTCATATAAAGAATACACTAAGTTAGATCACTTGGATAACAATATGGTTTTCAAAGATAAGATGAAATAAGAACTTAACTTAAATACAACAAGTTACTTATGATCATGAACCACACTAAATTGAGCACAGGGTTTGAATACAACTAAATCATAAACAACAAGTGCACTTCGATAATCAAGTTCAATTCATTGCACAACACCAAGGTGAGATCATAGCATCTCTTTTCCTTTTTTGAAACTCTTTGTGATGATACATGTGACTAACAGCTTTCAAAGTGTTTTATTGTTAAACAGTTACAGTCGAAATACTTTCTTTAGGTCTCAAACCGGATCAAGAACGAAACTTTATCTTCTGAATCATCATCAATGATCTCTAACAAGTGCGGAATCCAAGTTAGAATCAAGAAAGCAAGTAGAAAAATGTAATCTTTGTATAAATACTGAAAATTCGAGTACAAGTGCCTCAATACGTCTAGAGAGTAAATGCCTCGGGATTCCAACCTAAACCTGTACAAAATACGTCTATTTATACGAGGCCTAGGTGTACTAAAAAATCTACTACAGACTATTTCGAGTACACGAATACATCGAGTACTCGAACGCGTACTCGATCTTACTGTACACGAAAATGATCAAAATTTGGACTTTGACTCTTCCTGGTTGACTTTGTCAGTCTTCAATGCTTTCGGGGCTCTACAAACTCCCCCTAGACTGATGAAGTCATCCAATAGGAAGAGTGACGTTATTTGGTCCAGCTCCGGCATAAAGTTTCAACTCGATGGCATAAGCAACTGTACGAGTGAATGGCTTAGCCTCTTCATCATTCCCAGAGTATACTCGTATTGGAGACTCTTGTAACTTCATCATGTCGTCCTTCCCATACTTCAAGAGATCCATAGGGTCAAGAATGATATCAACATCATCAACATTGTCTTTGTTCTTGATGATGACAGCTGCGAGGTTTAGATCGTCATAGTACCAAGATAAGAAGTTGGCCAATGAATTGTTTGGAACTCTAGAAGATACTGGCACATCTATCTCAACATGAGGTGGAGGATACTTGTAGTATACCCACGGCTTCTTCGTCTTTGGATCGATAATGCATGTTGAAGCAAAGCGCCTTCCTTGGCTGTGCGCATCACTGGAAAGTCCTTCTCACATTGGTCTTTGATAAACTTGGCAAATAGGTCAGCCTATGAGTCCTTGGAAGGGTTGAAAAACATAGCCTTGTCAATGCTTCGAATATCGACCTTTGGCATGGTGCATAAATCTCTTGGTCTCTTGTAGTATTCAACCTTTCCATTCATCCTCTTCACCAGATAAATGTCCCTTTCTTTGTCATACATCCAGCAGCATACGTTGGACCTGTCATTACGAACTGCGAACAGGTTTCTGTCATTCGAAATAAATGTATGCTCTGGATGCTTTTCATTCATCTCCTTAAGACAAGCAGCTTTATCCACCGGAGGAGATGGTGTCCAGTCCTTCTTTTTGTCAAACCAGCTGACAATCACTTCATGAAGAGAGGTGACCTCCTGTCCCAATGCATCAATGTATTTGTGGGCATACAGATAATCGATATAAGGATCGGATGACATGTTGCCAAGCACAATATTTTCTGGTTCTTCTTCTACAGATGCCCCTGCAGAAGATTCGGCTCCTTCCTTAGCTTCTTTGTTGTTTTTCTCGAAAGCAAAGTCATCTGGAAGATCCTTAAAGAAATCATCAAGCCCTGCATTTTCAACATCAGCTCCTGAAAGAGTGTCACCAAATAAAATATCATCTGGAATATCACCAAATAGATCATCATATTGACTAGTGGGTTTTCCAAAAGAGGATGTATTTCCAGAAGTTCCTCCTTGATCTTTGTCATCCGGGGGTCCCTGATCCCGTTTGTCGGATGGATCATCTTCTTTCATGTTTCCCCCATCATCCTCCTTGTCATCTTTCTTATCTTTCGAGTCCTTCTTCTTTTGATCATTACCGTCATCATCACTATCATCACTATCATCACTATCATCATCATCCTTGACATCATTGTCTGATTCTGGAACTTCTACTCCTTTAAGTCTCTTAATCTCCTTCTTCATCTTATGGTTCTCTAGTGAGAGAAATCTGATGTACTTTCGGTGTGTCCTGACTTGCCCATGATATTTGTTCAACTTGCTGCATATCTTAATCATTCCTTCCTACAAATTTCTGATGAGACTATCCTTGCGCTCAGAATCCTTTTCAAGCAAATAAAACTTGTCTTGTAATCCTATGATATCAACTGGCACTTCCTTCGGCTCATATGGTGAATCTGAGTGCAAAGGAGATTTTCCTTTGTCACTGCTCGAGCGAGGTGAGATGAAGCGGTTTTGGTGTGAGGAGCAGAGGTAGTGGATCTGGCTGGGATTTTGGTAACTAAGTTTGGCTGGGCTGGTTCGGTTGCAGGTTTAGATTGAGAAGGTAGCTTGGGTTTTGAAGGTGGCTTGGTTCGTGTAGATGGCTTGGATTGTGTGGGTCAGGCAGTGGAAGATTTAGGTTGAGTGGATGATTTTGGTAGAGTGGATGGATTGGGTTGTGTATGTGGAGATGGTTGTGTAGGAGGAGGTGGTTGTGTAGGTGTAGGTGGTTGTGTAGGAGGAGGTGGTTGTGTAGGTGCCTGTGATATGATCGATGCAGCTGATGAGAAGGACAGGCAAGAGAACATCTGCTGGAGTCGGGGATCTCTGGTTCTCCTAGCCATCGTCTTTTTCCTTTTCTTCTTCGATGATGACTCAGGAGTTGGAGTGTAGTCGACATCCTGTATCTCCTCTCTTTCTTGTCTTGTAGGTGGAGGTTTCTCCGCAATGAAATCTTAACTTGAAGACAAGGAGGTCTCACAGATGTGTCCCTCAGGAGTAGGACATGTCTGTGTACCAGTATGAACATCATGCTCTTCAGCCACAAAGGCAACAGGAGTGCCTTGATCCTCTACAACATTCACGTCTCCCACAAAGCGACCAAACTTGATTAGAGGCCTCTCTCCAGTGTACTGTTTCTTTCCTCGTTTGTTCATCTTCATATATCCAAAAATGTCATCACGCATTCTCTTGATCTCCAAGGTGCCAAGAGTGGGAGTCAGAGAAGGATATTTTCTGTTGATAATGATCTGCACAAACCGGGGGAAAGCCAAAAACCGTTCCTTTCTTCGTCCTTTGATGTTTGCGTGCATGTCAAGGAAGATCATCTTTGAGAAGTTAAACTCCATTCCAAGTGCTAAAGCCACCAGACAGGAGCTAAGAGTCTGGTTCAGGACATCGTATCCTCCTTTCCGTCCGGAGAGACACTGTGTAACTACGTGCGCCAGATACCTCCAGTAGGGATGTAGCGGTTTCTTTTCTGTTGGAGGGTAGGCACCTTCGTGTCCCATTTGAAATACAGTTCGGTTCACCAATGCTTGATCAAGTTCAACTGGGTCAGACTCTTTATCTCCGAACTGTAGACATTCTCTGATAATCTACTCAGTAATAACGATGGGATGACCTTGGATCTTTCCAACGATGCTAACGTTCCCATCCGCATCAGTACTTTCTTCCACTGTGCTCCAAAAGCTCCTAATAAAGTCAGTCACGATAGGCGGGTACTCCATGATGGCATAGTTGATGGGTGACAGAATAAGTCCTTCCATGATACTCTTGAACTCTGAGTGTTTCGCTGGAGGGTCCCCAAGGAATGCTATCATGTTGTGGTCATGCACGAAGCGTAAGTCTGCCATCTGAAAGACACAAACAAATCAAGTTAGTTCAAGTTCAAGAAAAATGGATTTACTGAAAATTTTCTAAGTCTTAAGTGTTCTGTTCTCGAACTAACAGTTGCACTCGAAACAACACACTGTACACGAAGATCAAGCTGTACACGAAGTACAATTTGTACACAAAATGCAATCTGTACACGAAGTGCAATCTGTACACGAAATATAGTCTGTACACGAAATACAATCTGTACACGAAATGAATCGTGTATTCGAAATACAGGTTGTACACGAAGTGCATCTCTACTCGAAGTATTATATTTCGTGTACTCAAAATTCTTTGAAAAATTCATCATTTTGGCTCCTTAGATTTTCTAATCTCATGTGAATTACTCGGAATTACTAGACGACCATCATGTTCAGTAATAGCCTCCCAATTCAACGGATTTCAAGGTCAAATTGATTGATAACCTTGAGTACACGAAAGTTGCGTACTCGAAACTTCTTTTTGTCCATAACTTTCGATTTCACGGTCAAAACTTTCTGAAAATTCATACCTAGGGTCGCCTATTGATGATCTAAAAGATAGCCGTAGTGGAATTTCGAAATGAGCTCTAGAAAATGAAATCGCCTAAAAACACCAAGTCTGTACTCGAAATGAAGAAACTGTGTACATGAAATAATGGTACTCGAAATTTAATACGGTTGGGCTATTTATAAGGACATTACGAATACACGATTTCGTGTACTCAATTTCGAGTACACACTTATTTTATTTCGATTTAAAAATTTAAAAATTCTAACTTTTATAAAATAAAATAAAATAAAATAAAATACAATAAAATAAAATAAAATAAAATAAAATAAAATAAAATAAACTTTGGACAAGTTTAAGTTTAGTCGGTTCAAATTTGTGGGATCAAATCTGTTATCAAAATTTTACCAGCTTAGTTAATTTCTTAACGAAGCACAACCTTTAAATAGCTATTCCCCACCAATGATTTCCACTCGTTATTCCATTTCTTAAAAATCAGTTATATGATCAATTTTTTATAAAATATCTTATGGGAAATTTATGAACAATTAAATTGTAAAACTAGATTTATATGCAACCTATCAGTCTTGTTAAATCCTTTGTTTCAAACTTTGATTGTGTTTCAACGAACTTAATATTATTTTGACAGAGTTTTAGGTGAGAAAAGAAAAGAACAGATATATTAGGTTAGAATCAAGAACAAGAAGGGGTTCAATCATCTTGTGCTCATTGGCATCTTTTATTTTCTGATCTGCAGACACATTGGCCTTAACATGACACAACCAGGTCTTTGCTTACGTAAAACAGAGGATGCTTCAGTAGGTATTTCCCGCTCTTTGTTTGCACAAAACATAGGAAATACCCGAATTTTTCAAACACAATTTCAAGTCTATTGAAACACAATCTCGTTTTGACTCAAGGATTTAAACAAGAAGTCAAATAGTTGTCACACATTTCTAGTTATCTAATGATCACAATTTCACACTTATTTATTTATATATATTTTAATTTGATCAAGTCTGATTCTTTAAGTTTGGAAAAACTTGTTTCAACTTCTTAGTGTATAATAGATATTCAAAGTTATTATTCTTTTAGAAATCTTATTAAGATAGTGAAATTTTGATCCTTAGAAATTATTTCACTTCCCAATTTGATCGATTCACTTTGCTTGTCCAAATAAACTCTTTTTGTATTTTCTTAAACTTTGAAAAGATAAAATCTTTTGTAATTTTCTTTGAATAACCAGAGGCAGGATTTCCTTTTCTTAGGTTTTCAAAAAGCCTAACTCCCCCTAAACTCGTTGATCATCTTAGACTAACTCAAAGAACGAAAATCTTTTTGTATTTTCTTAAAGATTTTGATTCAAACAACGAAAAATCCTTTTGTTGTTTTGTAAATTTTCTCCCCCTAAATTGGTGAACAGACTAGGACACAAATTTTAATGTATTTACAAAAATGCTTTTAATTAAAGCTTATTAGTTTGAGAGAGGCAAGCAAGTGATGAAAGCGTGCTGTGTCGAATGGTTTTGTGAAAAGGTCCGCTAGATTGTCATCTGTGTGGACCTTTTCAAGATGAATTAGTTTCCGTTCGAAACAGTCACGTATGAAGTGAATCCAGATGTCAATATGTTTAGTTTTGGAGTGTTGTACTGGATTCTTGACGATTTGTAAGGCGGCTTCATTGTCACAATAAATAGGAGAGTCAAGAAAGTTCAAACTGTAGTCGAGGAGTTGTTGTTGCATCCAGGTAACCTGAGAGCAGCAACTGGAAGCAGCAACGTATTCGGCTTCCGCAGTAGATGTGGATACGGTCGTTTGTTTCTTGCATTGCCATGAGACAAGGCGTTCTCCCAGGTACTGACACCCACCGGTGGTTGACTTCCTGTTCAGGTTACATCCACCAAAGTCACTGTCTGAGTAAGCAAATAAACGAAACTCAGAGTTCTTTGGGTACCAAAGACCAAGACGAGGCTTTCCGACAAGATACCGAAAGATTCTCTTGACAGCTATAAGGTGAGATGCCTTCGGATTCGCCTGATATCTGGCACACTGACAAACTGAAAACATGATGTCTGGACGACTAGCAGTCAGATACATTAGAGAGCCAATCATCGAGCGATAGAGGTGTTGATCAACATCTTCACCATCCGAATCCGAAGTTAAGACAGGACGAGCAGCCATGGGAGTGGATGCCGGTTTTGATTCCATCATTTTGAACTTGTTCAAAATATCTGTGACATACTTTCCTTGGTGAATCAGCACACCCTTTGAATCTTGCTTCACCTGCAGACCCAAAAAAAAGGTCATTTCTCCCATCGCGCTCATCTCAAACTTTTTCTTCATTACACCCTCAAATTCTTTGCACAACGCCGAGCTTGTGGAGCCAAATATAATGTCATCCACATAGATTTGGACGAGAATTAAATCATCCTTATCCTTGCGAACGAACAAAGTCTGATCAATGGCTCCACGGGTATATCCATTTGCAAGCAGGTGATCAGTAAGTGTAGCATACCACGCTCGCAGTGCTTGATGAAGACCATAGAGACCTTTGTCTAACTTGTAGACATGGTCAGGAAACTGAGAATCTTCAAAGCCTGGGGGTTGGCACATATAGATTTCTTCTTTAACCTTCCCATACAGAAAAGCAGTCTTCACATCCATCTGATACACCGTGAAGTTCATGTATGAGGCATAGGCCAAGAAAATCTGTATGGCTTCAAGTCTTGCAACTGGTGCAAAGACTTCCTCATAATCTATCCCTTACTGTTGGTAGAAGCCTTGAACTACCAGTCGGGCCTTGTTTCTGATAATGACACCTGAGTCATCTCTTTTGTTTCTGAAAACCCATCTGGTTCCTATAGGCAGTTTTCCTTTGGGCAGGGGAACCAGATTCCATACTTTAAGTTTCTGAAACTGCATTAATTCTTCTTACATTGCCTCGACCCAGCTAGACTCTTTAAGAGCCATCTTGACATTCTTGGGCTCAACCTGCGAAATGAAACATGAGTATAAACAGGAATTAATTGGACCTGATTGGCTTCGTGAAAGATTGCTTTCAGGCAAGACATTTTGAGCTGGAATTGACCGGCTCCGGGTGAGAACTCCTTCTGAAAGAGGTCCAATGATGTTTTCCACAGGATGATCCTTGTTGATGCTAAGTGTTGGCACTTCCTCCACAGCTAATTTGTCAAGTAGATTGCTGAGGTGTGTCAGCTGATTATCATTTGAGGAAGATAGATCATCAGTAGGAGCAACTTCACTTGTTGTAGCTTTTTTATCCACACAGTGTTCCTCAGGAATGTTATCTGTGAACAGTGGATTATCAAAAGTCTGGTGGGAGGAAGATGAGACTGGATCAGTTTCAGGAAGTGGTTGAACGGACTGAGAAATGTCTGGTTCTGACGGAAGAACTTCATGTATCGGAGTGGGCTGATCTGGAGGAGCTCTGGTATACACGCCTGGAGGAACAACTGACAGAAGCTTTGGATCACAAGGTACATAGTCAACCCTATAGTCGACATCATCATCCTTGTAGAAATCATCAGCTTGCTCAGATGCTCCTGCGCTCTCGGAGGTAGTGCTGAAGGGCCTAAAAGTGGAGTCATACTCAAACAGCCAGTTTGGACCAGAACCGGCATCAGTAGAGTTCATCTCTTGCCAATCAATATAGTATGATTCCACAATAATCCGAGTCTTCTTGTTATAAACTCTGTAGGCTGCCTTTTCGGACGAATAGCCCACAAAGTAACACTCATCCGCCTTATCATCAAACTTATGGTTGGGCTCTGTATGAAGAAGAGTACAAGGACATCCAAACCACTTGAAGTGACAAACTTTGGGCTTTTGATTGAAAAGAATCTCATAGGGAGTCTTCTGATGGCGCTTGTTCAGAAGTGCTCGATTTTGAACATAGCAAGCGATGTTAACGGCTTCTGCCCAGAAGAAAATTGGCAGTTTAGATTCAGACAGCATCGTTCTAGCAGCTTCAATAAGCGTTCTGTTCCTGCTTTAAGCAACTCTGTTTTGCTGAGGCGTTCTGGCTGCACTATACTATCTAGCAATCCCCTTCTCATCGCAGAAGTCTATAAGAGTCTGATTTCTAAATTCAGTGCCGTTATCAGTCCTAATTATCTTGACCTTTAGATTCTTCTGATTTTCGATCAAGGTAATAAACTTCTTCAGGATCTCTGGTGTTTCATCCTTCTTGGCCAGAAAGAACACCCAAGTAAATCTTGAATAATCATCCGTCACGACAAGACAATATGATTTCTTCCGATGCTCATTACGTTGATTGGTCTGAAGAGATCCATATGAAGAAGCTGAAAAACTGAAGAGATAGAATTGAACAATTTAGGTTTGTGGGGTCTCTTGTGTTGCTTCCCCTTAGCACATGCGATGCACTTCTCAATAGTGGAGAAGTCTTTAGAAGGTAAGCCAATAACATGATCTCCTTTGGTGAGTCTGTTAAGATTCTTCAGATTTACGTGACCCAGCCGGCGGTGCCATAATAGACAATCATGCTCCGATGCCTTTGAGAACAAACAAGTGTTATCTGTGAATGATTCTGAATTCATGTTGATGATGTATGCATTGTTAATCCTTGGAGTTCTCATCAGAATCCACCTTTCAGGAACAACGAATCCGGGCTTAAGAATAAGACATTCCTTGTTTGTGAAGTGAGTTGAAAAACTCTTGTCACGTATTTGAAAAACACTCAACAGACTGTGATTGAGTTCTTCAACATAATAAACATCTTCAAAACTAAGAGTTCCATTTGTCACAGTGCCCTTCATGCTTATATTTCCTCCCTTGTCTCCAGCAAAAGAGACATATCCGCCATTAAAAGGTGTGACCTCGTGTAACTGAGAGAAATCCCCAGTCATGTGCCGGGAGCAACCACTATCAACATACCAAACATTTTTAAGTTTGCTTGGTCATCCCTGCACCACATACACTCAACTAATGAGAGACTGGTACCCAAATCATAATAGATTTAGGCACTTTGGAAATAGCATAGACTTTGTTTTTAGGTGTGGGTCTGTTCCTGGGACTCTGTTTGGGCTGGTCTGATTTGTTTTTAATAAGTTTTGACTTACTGCCACTACTATGGGCAACTGATTTTACATTAGATTTTTGAAGAGAGTTAGTTTTAGTTTCAAAAATCCTTGGATTTTGCTTATGAAAACCAGATTGAGTGTGGTGTGATTTCTTGTTCCTTTTAGCAGTGGAAGAGGTCTGAGTCTGAGTTCCCTTTTGAGAGGTTACCTTAGGCTTGGAGGATGGAACAGTCCTCACATGTTTATTAACCAGCTTAGTCTTAGGTGTGACCTTCTGATTCTTCCCATAGAAGAACTCAGTAGGTCGGTTCAGACAGTGTCGAGCAATGTGACCTGGTTTCCCACATGCCAAGCAGCAGACTTTCTGGTGAAATTCAATTGGGTCAAAGGGCTTTACATCACAGTTAATTCGGCCAGAGAATAAGTTTGAAGAAACATGTTCCAAGGACCCAGTTGGAACATAAGGTTCACAGTTAGGATTCAACTGTGACCCCTCCTCCTTGGTAACTGTGGAATGAGCCGTTGCTACCTGCTTTGTCAAAGGAGAGGAAGTTGATTGTGAGATGTGATTTATAGCAAAAGTCTTCTGAAAACTTTTCAACATATCGTTTGGCTTAATGTTAATTTCATCAAATTTTCCAACAAGAACAGTTTTTGGAACAAAAGATGATTGACTTGTAGATGTTGAACAATTTGTGCTCCTCCTAGCACTTCTTTCTACCTCCTTCTCCTCTGAACCTGTAACACTTAGTTTTTCTGCACAAACCTCATAATCATTAGTTATAATAGGGTCAACTGTGAGTATAACAGGTTTGGTGGGAAAATCACAAGCATGATCGGATTCCAATTCCAAGTCATCAATAGATGTGTTGATCCTTGGCATACTTGAGTAATTATGGTTAAACGGTGGTTCACACTCAGTATAACCAAGACCCTTACCCCTCTTTTCCCTGTATTGTATGTTTACCATGTTTTCTAAAACTTTGCTTGAATAATCAAATTTTTCACATTTTACTGAAGTTTTAGGAAGCTGAGTTTTAACTTGGTCCAACTCCAAAGTGAGTTCATCGATTTTGCGTCGAGCATCTCGATAGTTGGACTCTTTGTCACTTAAAAGTTCTTTTAGCCTTGCCACATCCCGACCCTCGGCTTCAAGTTTTCTTTTGAAAATTCCCTCATTTTTAATAAATTTTGAGTTAAAGTATTTAAGTTTAGTTACTTCTTTGATTAATGATTCATTGTGTGACCTGTACTTAAATACTTTATCTATGCATGAGGAAGAGCAAAGATTTTCAGTTACCTCCTTTTGCTTGTCATCCACCTCATCCATGAAGGCGTGACTCAGAGTTAGTTCCAGTTCCTGCACCTGATCACTCCAATCATAGGAGTCAGTTTCTTGAGTCATCAGTGCTTTAGACGTGCTAGCACTTCCTCCCGCAGCTGTAGTCACAGCTTTCTCTTCAGGCTTCTTTTCTCCTTCCTTAGCCACCTTTGGCTGCTTACATTCTCTGGCAAAGTGACCCGGTTGGTCACAGTTGTAGCATCGCAGTTTTGACTTATCAAATCCAAGTTTCTTTCCCGGATTGTTTCCGAAACTGCTCCTTCCATATCTTTTGATGAACTTCTTTGCCCGAAACACAGCCATAGCCATCTGCCATGAGATATCCATTTCTTCAACATCTGCTGGATTTATCTGCTTTAGATTATCCTGAGTAAGATTAGCAGGTGCTAACTCTCCAGCCATGAATGCATTGTAGTTGTTCATATAACCTTTAAACAGCAGCAGATTTTCTTCACTTTCTGGATTGATCTTGGATACTGATCCAGCTTGTCCAAAAGATAGGAATGCAGTCTCAAAAGGAATTGACTGAGATGAAGGAGGCTGATAGTGCTGCATCCCTGATGATTGAAGATTGATTGCTGACAGAAGAGCAAAGTTCTCAGATATAGGTGCAATGCCCATTGAGCTGGCATGATTTAGTGCTCTCTGCTTATCATCCATATCATAGGAATTGAAAATCGAAATCAGCTCACTCAGAGAAGTCTTGTACATATCCTTTGTCCTTTTGATAGTTGTACAATTTGAGTTCCAGATGTAAGGCAGTGAGTTCACTAGCTTCTTGTTCATTTCTCCTTTAGTCATCTCAATTCCAGAACTTGTCATTTCAGTAATCAGATGTGTGAATCTATTAAGCTGTGCTTGAAGAGACTCTCCCTTGATGTGGTTAAACATGTTGAACCTCTGTCTAAGCATATCCTTCCGACTCTCTTGAATGTCCTCATTTCCTTCAAATCTTTCAACCAATGCATTCCAAAGTTCCTTAGCTGTCTTGTGTTCCTTAAATCCATGAGCAACATCAGTCGATAGAGCCATAGTGATTGAAGCATAGGCTTTTCATCCTTTTCCATCATAAGGATGTCATTGTTAGTGTACAATTCAGGATCCTTAGCAACAAGAGGACCATTGATCTCACTCTGGTAGGAAGGCACAAAGGGGCCCTCTTCAATGGATCTCCAGAGCTTTGGATCAGTGTATTTGATAAAGGATTGGAATCTGAATTTCCAATCTTGGAAGTTATCTCCCGACACGAGCCTCGGTGGCTTTGTTCCGGTGCCGATCTCATTGTCCAGATTAAGCAGATTGGACAGGTTAGTCAGATTCTTAGATGCCATGATTGATAAATTTCTAAGTGTAGTTCACGAAGTCCCTGTAGAACAGATCACCAAACACTGCCCAAATATAATACTGTAATCGAAATTCTCTTGTATACGAAGAGAAACCTGTACTCGAAGAATAGCCTGTACTCGAAGCTCAGTTTATACTCGAAATTGTGTGTACTCGAAAATGAAGCTGTATTCGAAGTTCTGTCTGTAATCGAAAGTCACTTGTACTCGAAATCACTTGTACCCGAAGTAACCTTTGTAGTCGAAAATCTCTTGTACTCGAACTCTAGCTATCTTTCGAATACACTCTATCTATACTCGAAATAACTGTACTCGAAAATTTTGAACTCGAAAATACTTAAGAAAAATTTTACAACAACATTTCTTAAGATTTGGAGTCCCAAATTTACACAGTACCTAGATGGAGTAGAGAAGAATGATAAATTATTGAACTTGCTTCAGAAAGTTGTTACCTTGACGATGAAAAGAGCACTCAAGCTCTGATACCACTTGTAGGTCTCAAACCGGATCAAGAACGAAACTTTATCTTCTGAATCATCATCAATGATCTCTAACAAGTGCGGAATCCAAGTTAGAATCAAGAAAGCAAGTAGAAAAATGTAATGTTTCTATAAATACTGAAAATTCGAGTACAAGTGCCTCAATACGTCTAGAGAGCAAATGCCTCGGGATTCCAACCTAAACCTGTACAAAATATGTCTATTTATACTAGGCCTAGGTGTACTCGAAATCTACTACAGACTATTTCGACTACACGAATACATTGAGTACTCGAACGTGTACTCGATCTTACTGCACACGAAAATGATCAAAATTTGGACTTTGACTCTTCCCGGTTGACTTTCTCAGTCTTCAATGCTTTCGGGGCTCTACACTTTCCAATTGGGTTTATCAAACATAGTTCTTTTCAATAATTCGAGTGATAGTTTTTTGAACAATTGAAACATTGTTTTTGGATTCAACGTCATCAACAATATACTATAGTACAACTTGATTTTCATCATTATTACATAACTAGTAACATGGTACTCATTATCGTAAACAAACGTGTTCACATCTTGTATGCATCATTTCATCATGTCGTTAGTACTGGGTGATCACCATAAGGGAAAGCTGGTACATTATGACATGGTCGGAGTTAGCTTTAAATCTGTTTTATAAAGAACTGTGGGTTGGGTGCTTTTACGGGAATATGGAGTTGGTGTTAATTAACTTTAACACCATGGGCCATATTGGACGCATTTACGGGAATACGAAGTTGGTGTTAGTTAACTTTAAAAGCATGGGCCGTATTGGACGCATCTACGAGAATACGAACTTCGTGTTAATTAACTTTAACATCCTGGGCCGTATTGGACGCATTTATGTCAGCTTTAGACATAACTCCATACATAGTTTGGGACTTGATGATAAGTTGGGCACTTCATCATGGGCAGTCACATCGTTATACTTGATGTTAGTTTGGGTTACAACAATCATGTTACATTCTTTATGTTATAAATTCTTTGTGTTTTAAATCATTTATTTACTCTGTCACTTCACTACATAAATCATTGTTACTTTTGAATTAAACATATGTATCTCTCCAACTATTCGTAGTTGACAGGTATTTTTCACAAGTTTCAGGTAATCAAGGACATGTACATATACGGACAACTAAGGCGACCTTGTTAAGATAGATCAAGATCTAGAAACAAGCCAGGATGGATTAGAAACTTGCTTAATCTTTTTTGTTTAATCATCTTGTCTGTTTTTATTTTGTAAACAATATTTTTGAGGTTAGCTAGTTGTAATTCTTTTGGTAGTTAGATATGGCATGTATTTAAACTACACCTAACATTATGAAATCTAGTAAACATTGTGGTTGTTCTTTCTTAATCTTGGTCATGATTCACTCGATCAGTCGTCACCGCGTAGTGGATTCCACACGCGGTGCAGCGTGTGACATACATAGACATTATGATTTACATTGTTTAACTTAAATACCTAGCTAGTCTTTATTTAAGATTTGTAACATCATTTGTTTTGATTCTTACTTTGTGCTTAAACATGATACCTGTAACTTACATATGATTTAGATATAGTTCTACATAGTTTAATAGTTTTGCATCCTTTTTATGTATTGTTAAAATTGTTCACCAACTATGCTAATAGTTACCTTTATTTTACGTATGTAACATGATAAGATGAAGAACAATGGTGAAGACTTAGTATTGGACCTACTTAAATATAAAAACAAATGTTTATTTAGTTTCTTTGTATTTGAATTTGGATGATTGTAATTGAACATTTTATTTTGATTGAATGAATGTTAGCATTTGATTTAATATGGATTGTAAACTATTTAAACTTTAACATAGAACCATGATCTTTTGAACAATCAAATTCGCGCCCCAACGTATTCAGTCGTTGGTTAGGGTGTCACAAGATGGCTGGATCGATTTTTCCATCGGGCGGAATAGTTCTAGGGTGCCATTCGTAATCGAAATGATCAAATTGTATTCGTGGCACATGATGTATAATGTTAATGAATTGAAGTATAACTAGAATTTAAATTTTAAATTACATGAGATCAAGTTCCATAATTACCAAAAGAATCATAAGAGTCGATCTATCTTATAACAGTACAAGATATACAAAAATGATTCATATGATATCATCAAAAGTAAATGCACACAAAACAGCTAGGTCCTCTAAGCTGGGCATCCTAGCATGTATCATGATGACTAAACATGTTTGTCGCCTAAGAATACATGCAAAAATCAAGTCAGCACTAGGTTGGTGAGTTCATATAGTTTTATAAATAGAAAATGATTTAAAAATGTGTCTTTTGTCAAAACCTGCCAGAGTCTCCACCTTAAACCTCACTACCGACAACATCCCATCAAGTCAAGTAATGCTTATATATAGGGCATAAGTACCAACAAGTGGAGCCTCCAGTCCACCACACACTTGAAAAAACATGACACTACCTTTAAATGAAATTAAGAGTTTCACTCTGTCTTTACTCTGTATGCTAGTTCTCTTTGAATTGTTGTCTTGTTCTATGTGCAGAAATCCCACAAGAATCAATGTTTTGAATTACCACAATGTTTGTGAATCATTTTGAATAGGTCTTTAGTATATAAGTATTATATGAATATATTTAGAAATAGTTCTTTGATTTGCTCATTTGATTCTTCCCTCGCACAAGTTTCCACCTTAAACCTCACAACTGACATCATCCCATCATGCCAATAAATGCTTATATATAAGGCATATGTACCATCAAGTGCAGCCGCCAGCTACCACACGCTTGACATGACTTGACTTTGCCATTAGTTGAAATTAAGGTTCCACTTCGGCCTAGGTTAACTCGAGTTATTGTAGTTTATCAACCAAGTATTCTTATTATGCTGGGGGATACCATCTCACATGTGGCCCATATCAAACATGACCCAAAGAGTCTACTTGTGGGTGTTGGGACTTTATAGTTCTTTCTTGCTCATATCAAGCCTGACCACAAATGTGCACCTATTTTTTTCGGGATTTTATAGTTCTTTGTTGCCCATATAAACCCTGACCACAAAGGTCTACCTGTTTCTGTCAGGACTTTATAGTTCTTTCGCACATGGTCTTGATCAATATATGACTGATAACCACCCAATTAGTTCTTCATAGTTCTTCAGTTTTATAGTATCAAGTGTGCATATTTGTATGAAAGTATGTATAAGTACTGAGTATGTGTAAGTATGTGAGTATAGATGATATAGTATGTGTATGTATAAAAGTATGCATGAGTATGAATCGTTTTATTATAAAGATATCCACATGTTATCACAACATTCACAACCATGGATATACAATAAGTATTTTCATGTACACATAGTTGAAAAGTATAACAACATATGAACATGTAGAAAATAAGTTAGCATGCTTCTCAGCCCCAGAGTTTATAAAGCAAAATGAAATAAACTCACATGTTTTTTGGTTTATTGACTTGCTTACAGTTATGCGCGTTCGTTGTTGGTATAAAGTGTGTATTCAACCATGTGTTTTATTGAAGTTTTATTCATAATCACAAGTATTTTTTTTATTATTGAATATTACATTTTTTACTAAGCGACTTAATTTGAGTTATGTGTATCTTGCCAAATCCTTAATTATTATCAATATTATCTTTTGGACTTAGCTTTATTAACTCAGTTTAATATTATGGAAATTTTAAGTGTTAAACATTACCTTTAGAAAAATGATAACACAAAGGTGGCAATTTTGCATAATCATGCATGATGCATGCATGCATGCATACATACATGTTTATACTCTTTTCAAACACTACCTCAAGGTTCCTAGGCCTAATTATTTTTTGTTAGCATTCATGTTTATCCAAAGTCCCTAAATTTGGATACTTAGAATTGGAATAGGCCCCATTGGGTTCCCATGCACCTTAACATGTTCCATCGACACTTTAGACCATAAACTTCTTGTTAATAATCCATTTTAGGTTAGAATTGGTTGGAATTCATGGCTGAAATAATGTCGATACAGCCCTTGGAAAGTTCAAGTTGAGACTGCCGATTTAATAGAATCGATGGGTCCTTATCTTCGATATTAAGACCTCTGAACTTTATAATGTCGATGGGTACTTAGTCCTCTATTCATGGAACCCTTTGAAATCGATAATATAGATGAGGACTTGGTAAAAGTGGTGCCCATCGATCCTAGTTTCATCGACCTTGAGCCAGTTGTCTTGCAAGGCATCGTTACTATGGAGGAATGGAAGAAGAGCTAACTTTAAGGTGTTACACAGACGCTAGCTTCCAAATAGATCGAGATGATTCTCGATCACAATCGAAGTATTCTTTTACACTTAATGGTGGAGATATCACTTGGAGGAGCTCAAAACAAAGTGTTTTTGCTCAATCCATGACGGAGACTTAATAAATTGTTGCTTTTTAAGATGCTTGGATGAAGAAGCTCGTGATTGATCTTCGTGTGGTTCCTAACATTGGGAAACCAACAGAGATATTATGTGACAACTTTGGTACCATAACTCAGACAAAGGAACCAAGGTCACATCATAGGTCAAAGAACATACTCAGACAGTTTCACTACATAAGGGAAGTAGTGAAAATAGGAGACACCAAGATAGACAAAATTCGCACAGATCAAAATCTAGCGCAAGCCTATGCCTCTATCTAAACACGAGGAGCATGTTAATAATATAGGTCTTAGGTTTTTTGTTGTTTTATTTTATTTGTATTTAGTATTTGGGTGCTTTCAAAGTAAAGTTACATTGGATATTCATTTTTATTTAATGGTTAAATGCATGACAAATGATGTTTCTTTATTCGATGTTTTTATACGTTTTAGTATCCTTGAATATATATTCTAAATGGTTGTATTCAGTCAGATTCATGGAAATCAATTTGAATTAAGACTACTTGAATGCATGATTAGTTTATAAGACAAAAGCTCAAGTCTTGATGACCAAGATTCATAGACCTACATTAGAGAATGATTTCGGACGTAACTTGTTTCAAAACATTCTTTATGGACCATTGTCATAAGAAGTTTTGAATATGGTATGATTTTTATATCCTTAGACCTAAGGAGCATACTAGAACTGACTTTAGTCTAAGATCGTTCTTTGTTCTTATCTAACGTTGTTCAGAAATGGGCAGTAATAA
This sequence comes from Mikania micrantha, assembly GCA_009363875.1. Lineage (NCBI taxonomy): Eukaryota > Viridiplantae > Streptophyta > Magnoliopsida > Asterales > Asteraceae > Mikania > Mikania micrantha. Next base: position 61,826,107 of record CM018693.1, read on the forward strand.
GGATAACGATTGAGAAAAGTTCTGAAATTAAGTGGAAGTTGTATGCTACAAAGGGATTCTATACTCTTACATAATTAAGAGATGCATTTCCCTAAGGGTGCCCTAAAGTTTCTCTACTGAACTGTAGTACGGAATCATCCACAAAGATCTCGGGAGCGAGAAAAATTGAATTTGTATTTACCATCAGGCGCCCTCGTTAATTTAAACTGGTGTAAATTCATGGTCGAGCTCAAACTAACAGTAGTGTGTTAGACCACTTTAAATTAGAGAATGAGAACCAGAATGTTTAAACAACATATGAGAATAAATGAGATTCATGTCTCATGATCAAAAAGTATCACTTAGAAAGGATAAATAGATAAAGGTTACCATGATTATAATTGTTTATTAAGTAAAGTGTTGTGACAACCAATACCTGAACAGTAGGAATGTACAGCAGAGAATTGTACGGAAATTGTTTGTAGAACTCTTATGTATGAGTTCAATGTTAAACAATTCAGAAAAGAATGTAAGAAACTCAGTGAAGCTCAATACTGACATACTACACACAACGAACACAATACAGATTCAATTACAATGTTAAACTGTTGAATGACATACAAATGTTAGTTATGATATTATTATGTATAAACGTATGCGAGGGCATTCAATTCAAAACAATACTGGATATGGTTATGTGAATATTAAACTAATAGTGTGTTCATGGGGGTGACGATTCACATGAATATATTTGCGAGTTTAACGTTCTGAATGATAGCTTATAATTAGAAAACCAAATCGGAAAGTAAAGTTGTCGTCGTGTTCGTATGGGTGACAATTTGTACGAATACGCGTTAAAACGATACGATTCGATGAAACGATTAAAAGGTTTTCTTAATTTTTAAAATAATAAAAACATGTTTAAAATTTTTATTAGGAATTACCACTTAAAAATATATAAAATAAACTACTTTTAAAAAGAATACGATTTAGGAAAACGTAATGAAAAACGACACGTCGAAACAAAACCGAAAGAAGCCGAACACATGCGCCATGACCCAGGCTATAAAAGCCCTAAATATTCACCTTTCTCTTCATTTTTGGCAGCCACAACACTCTCTCTCTAAAATTGTGGTTTCTCTCTACTCTATCTTTACACTAAATCCACACTAAACCTACCCATTTCTTCACCAAATTTAGAGTTCGTGGTGTCAAAACGATCCATAAAAAGAGAGGAACACAAAAGTACAAAGGATCTACCTTGAAATCACCTCAAAAGAACAAGAATCTAGAGAGAAGGTTCGGTTAGTTTAGGGTTTTCATCAATTTTACCCATTTAACATGTAACCGGTTTTACACACTTCAAACCACATAAGATTTGCATGAAAATGGATCTAGGATGCTTGGAACATGTTGAAATTTTGTTGGGAAAGGATAAGAACAGCTGGAAAATTTATGGGCATTAGTATCGACATATGAACATCCAACCAGGGTAGTATCGATGGTCTAAAGGGTTCCAGCTTCATCTCCATCTAACTAGCTAAGTTTGATGACTCCTTTTTGACTCAGGACTCATCGAGATTATCAGTATCGATGGTCTCCAATGCTGGGAACTCAAGTTGCCATCGATACTAGCAAATCGACGGCCTAAGGGTGGAAAAGTTGGGACTTGTCGATACTATAGTATCGGCAAGAGCTATTTGACTTCTATCAAGCTTTAGTCGATATTAACCCTATCGATAATACCTAAACTGGTCTAATATTATTAAGGCATTGAAGTCCAAGTGTTTTGAACTATGGAACCATCCATATTAGTCAAGATTTGGAACTAGAGAGACTATGTGAAGATGATAGTATCGGCAAGCCAAAGCCTTACCCTTATCCGATACTAGCCACATTTTACTTAGCCTCCTTCAAGCCATTTCATCGTTACTATTGCCTATAGGTTGTTCAAGTATACCAAATCAATATTAGGCCAAAAATTTAGTAACTACATGGATCGAACAAGGCTAAATCAAATGATTATGACATAGACTTGGATCAAGAATTGGGTTGGGTTATTTGAGGTTAACCCATTCTTAAACTCATAAAACTTATGGTTTTCATAACCAAAGTATAAGATTCACTAAAAGGTACTACTAAATATCATGTAGTTAAAGGTTTCAAAATGATAAAAAGGGTTTATAAAACATTTATGTCATATTTTATAGCATAACATACATTCATTCTATGTATGGGTTTAAGGTTAAAAAACACTTTCTTTAAAGAGATTCTAATAATGTATTTATTTAAAAAAAGTTCAACTTTATTTAAGTTAAGGTAATAGTCCAAGATTTTAGAGGTAATACAAATTTCATAAGCAAAGATAGTAAAAAACAAACTTAGAATAGGTTATCTAGTTCATCACTTAGTCTAAGTACTTAATCTTAAACACAACAATAAACAAATACAATATTTACAATTTAAAACAAAACTTAATGAAATCAGGTGCTGAAGTTACTCAAAACACAATCAACAAGCATGCACATTATTGAATTGACTCAATCACACAACAACACAAAGGTGAGTTCATTGTCCCTTTTCAACCGTTTTGTTTTATAAAATGTGGGACTAAGAAACATGTTGAATGTTTTACATAATTGTTTTCATGTTTCATAAATTATTTATTATCATGATGATATACGTCTTTACAATGCTTGGAAATGCTTATGGTTGCATATACAAACTCTTGCTTTCACATACATATACTTTCTCATACATAGACTGTCTCATACATATACTCTCGCATACAAAACTCATAAATTACTCATACAATACTCATGCATACACATAAAAACAAAGGCACATACAAGTGTTTGGTATGCCCAGGATGGGGCATACACGGATGGGATCTGGGTTAGTAAGCAAGTACATGTACATATGGTACGGGAAGTCTCAAAACTCAATACTCACAAGGACTTCGTAAGGCAGACTGATTGGCCACCGAGCGTTGACATGGTGTCAACCACAACTAGTCATTCAGTGACCTTCGTTGTCAACTCTCAATTTTTTGTAACAAGTGACCTCGGATGATTATGATTCCCTTTAGATGTGACTATGTGTCCTCTTATGGGTATCCTCTAACTACGCATTGTCGTTGAAAGTTACACCCAAGTCACTTCTATGGGTTGGTACTGTTAATCATCGCGTGTGACTCTAGGAGTCGCCCTTCAGATTTTCAATTGCCCATAGTTGTGAACTCAAACTCGGTTTTCGAACTCTAATGAGTAGGAATTGGATAACCAGAATACTTTCAAATCTATCACACACTTGATGTGTGAAATGGAAATACTACACATACAATGGTTTGGTTTACACGACGAGATTAGCATGATGAATGGTCGGAGTGAAACTCTTAATTTCCATTAAAGACAAAGTCGTGTCATGTCAAGCATGTGGTGGGCTGGTGGCTGGCCTTCACCCTATGTATGCCATATATATAAGCAGGCTTGACATGATGGTATGATGTTGGTAGTGAGATTTAAGGTGGAAACTCTGAGGGATTTTGGAAACGACTAAACTTACAAAACTTTCACAACAGTTATCAATACAAAAACTTATGAACTCATCAACCATGTGTTGACTTTGTTTTTAAGCTTTCACAAAACTTTCACAACATGCTTACAAAACTTTTACAACATGCTTTCTCAAGTGACGAACATGTTTAAGCTTAGGAGCTGAGGAAACTCACTAGGATGCCCGGTTAGAGGACCTAGTGACTCACTAGGATGCCCGGTTAGAGGACCTAGTAACTGGATACCTAGTTTTGAGAATTTGTTTTTGATACAAATGATTTATAAGCTAACACTTCCACAAATGCAAATCTGATTTTCTTAATTCATATGATTATTAAAAGTTTAAATGGTTACTTGGATTCCCAAAAAGAATTGTAAGAGAGATTAAGAGTGTCAAATAAGCGTGTAACAAGAGCGTTTTTTTGTTTGGTTTATGTTTTCATGGTACTCAACTCATTCATCCAACACATATTTATAATATGTTAGAAGGGTAAAATCACACACAAAAAAAAAACAGCCATGATGAGGATCCCAACGGGTAGAACATGTTTTTTTGTTTTAACAATGAGAACCTGTTCCAAAAACCGGTTTTTTGGGTCGGGTAGGAACCAATCCCTGGTAGAAACCGGTTAGGAATCACTTTGAATTTTGAATATTGGAACCAGTTAAGGACCAACATGTTCTATAGGGCACGGAGCAGTTCTTGTCACAGCCAGTTAGGAATTGGTTTTGATTCTGGATCAAACCCTCGGTTTCGTTTTCTAAACTGCTCTTTTTGTGTACCTTTATATGACAACCATCCTCGTCATATTTGAGGAATCATGTAGTAAAGAAACTGATGGTGTAAAGTTGGTTAGTTAACATCAATTTGAACCTCTGTAATTGATTTTGTCATTTCTAACATTTAAACTCTTTACTTGTCGTTTATTTATTGTATGAGTTGTAAAAAAAGTTTAAACAAGATTAATCAAATAAAATTCGAAAAACCTATGTGAACCCCCATAGTTTTCTATACACATAGACCGTGCACACACATATACATATTATTAAACTTTGTTTCTTTGTGGAGTTGTATTATGAAAGTTTAATGAGAATTGAATAAAGGGCAATCTAGTAATTTGGCTTTGAGAGTTGGTAACAAAGTTGATGTGCTGAACGTGTGCATGCATGAATGAGTTTATGTTTATTTTATTTGTTTTGAAAGTAGTGGTGTTTGGTAGTTTCTGATTAAAAAGTAGTGGGTAGTTGTTTTCTGATTTTTCCATCGTACTTGTACTGTTTTTTCTCTAATTGAATGATTTGATTGCCCAGAATAGTGTGTGTGTTTATGCTTTGAGTTCTCTGATTTCCAATACTTGGTATCAGAGCGTTCAAGGTAGGTGTATGCCCAAGTACCCTCGGTCTAACACTATGTCTGTGGTCACTAATGCTGCAGTACCAAAGGAGACGGGGTCAGTCTCATTGCAGATCCCAAACCTAACGGCGACGAACTACACGACGTGGTCTATAAAGATGGAGGCTATAATGGATGCTCAGGGGCTGTGGGAATCCATTGAAACACCGCAGGGTGAGGCGGTGGATGAGAAAAAGAGCAAGACCGCGAGAGCCTTCTTATTTCAAGCGATTCCTGAAGATGTTCTTCTTCAAGTGGCAAAGAAGAAGACAGCGAAGGAGGTGTGGGAATCATTGAAATTAAGATATCTAGGAGCGGATAGAGTGCAGAAGGCTCGTTTGAACACTCTCAAAAGTGAGTTTGATGCGCTGCGGATGAGAGAATCTGAAACAATCGATGAGTACGTCGGTAAGTTGTCGGCTATGATTTCCAAACATAGCAGTTTGGGACAAACATTGGAAGACAGCATGGTAGTTCGTAAATTGCTGGATACAGTTCCAGACAAGTATCTCCAATTGGTTGCATCGATCGAGCAGACCGCGGATTTAGATGAAATGCCTTTTGAGGAACCAGTTGGTCGATTAAAGGCGTACGAAGACCGGCTGAAGACAAGGCATGCAACTCCTGGTGGTGAGGCGAGTCTGTTACTCACTAAGTCCGAGGGTCATTCTGGCCAGAGGACATTTAATAAGTTCAGTTCACGAGACCGAGGGCGTGGCACGGGGCCTGATCAGGGAGGCCGAGGCAACTCACGCGGGAGAGGTTCATATCGTGGGCGTGGTGGACGTGGCAGTTACAATTACCATCACGAATCACATTTCAATCGAAAACCAAGAGACAAAAAAGATGTACGCTGTTACAAATGTAACCAAATGGGCCATTATGCGATGGAATGTACGAGTGAAAGTAAAACGGGTGAAGAAGCTCACCTGACACATAATGAGGCTGACGAACCCACACTCCTTCTCAGTGTACATGGGGAAGATAATCCCACCATGGTGTTGTTGCATGAAGAGAAAATCTTGCCAAACCGCCAAATAAGTGATTCTGTTGAAATGGATCGGAACATGTGGTATCTGGACAATGGGGCCAGCAACCATATGACCGGTCTAAGGGAAGTGTTTGCAGAGCTGGATGAAAGCATATCAGGGCAGGTCAAGTTCGGAGATGCCTCTAAGGTTCAGATCAAAGGAAAGGGAACCATTTTGTTCGAATGTAAGAATGGAGAACAACTTGTGATTACTGATGTGTATTTTATCCCAGCTTTGGAAAGCAACATAATGAGTTTAGGGCAATTGACTGAGAAGGGGTATGATGTATCGATGCGTGGTGACTACCTCAGGTTACTTGATGAAGATGCGAGACTCATCTTGAAAGTTAAGCGGGAAAGAAACAGGTTGTACAAGGTAGCTTTGAAGAACTCAAGACCTGTATGTTTGATTGGGAAAATGGATGACTCAGCATGGTTGTGGCATGCTAGGCTGGGTCATGCCAATTTCAAAACTATTGAAAAGATGGGAAATCAGTCAATGGTGCATGGAATGCCAAAGATAATGCATCAAGCTCAAGTCTGTGAAAGTTGTTTAGCAGCCAAGCAGACCAGACAATCCTTTCCGGTGGAGTCTCAATGGCGAGCAAAATCTCCGCTGGAACTGATCCATGCAGACCTTTGTGGTCCAATTAATCCACCAACGATAGGAGGTAATCGATACTTCTTTTTACTGGTTGATGACTGTTGCAGGTATATGTGGGTTTATATGCTCAAGTCAAAAGACGAAGCGCTTGAGGCATTTAAACGATTCAAGGTTCATGTTGAGAAGGAAAGTTCGTGTACTTTCAAAACACTCCGCACTGATCGTGGTGGTGAATTTAATTCTCAGAAATTTAAGGATTTCTGCTCAGAACATGGCATTCAACGGCAGTTAACAGCGCCCTATACTCCACAACAAAACGGTGTCGTGGAGAGACGAAACAGAACGGTATTAGGAATGACAAGATCGTTGCTGAAGGCGATGTCCTTACCAGAAAACCTATGGGGGGAAGCGGTGCGACATGCAGTGTATCTGCTGAATAGAATTGCAACAAAAGCAGTGAAAGATATAACACCCTATGAAGGGTGGAAAGGAAGAAAACCAAATCTCAGTCATGTGAAAGTATTTGGGTGCGTGGCCTACGTCAAAAATACATCCAATCATGTCACTAAGTTAGCTGATCGAAGTGAAGTTATGGTACACTTGGGAGTTGAGGAGGGTAGCAAGGCTTATCGTTTTCTCAATCCTAAGAAAAACAAGATAGTGATTGGACGTGATGTTGTGTTTGATGAGAAGAAAGGTTGGCTTTGGGAAGAAAAAGAAAACAATCAGAGAGGGGAGTTTATGCAAGGTTGGGGTCATGCAAGTATAAATCTTGATGATCAAGAACCTAGTCAGAATCCAAGTCCAGAAACTGTTGGTGATCCAGAACCTACAACTCCAGTGAATAATGTTGGGCCCTCTCAAATGGAAACTCCAGAATTCAACTCACCTGGTGAGTTTCCATCGAGTTCCATTCAATCCCCAGGTTCAGGTGAGGAGGCTACAAGTGACCCGAGGCTTGATAATACACCAGTGCGTGGTTTTTCGCGGTTACAAGACATTTATGATCGCACCGTACCTATCAAAAATCAAGAATTGTTATTCATTGATGATGAACCGCGAAGTTATTCTGAAGCAGCGAAAGAAAAGGGATGGTTAGAGTCGATGAAAGCTGAGCTACAGTTAATCGAAAAGAACAACACATGGTCTTTGGTATCTCTACCAAGAGGACGTAAGGTGATTGGTTTAAAATGGGTTTATAAGTTAAAGAGAGATGCAGGAGGTGCTATCATCAAGTACAAAGCGCGTCTTGTGGCAAAGGGCTATGTGCAAGAAAAAGGAATAGATTTTGAAGAAGTTTTTGCTCCAGTTGCACGCATGGAGACCATCAGATTGTTGTTAGCAATGGCAGCTGAGAATGGTTGGTTTGTACATCACCTCGATGTCAAATCTGCGTTCTTGAATGGGGAACTGAACGAGGAAGTGTATGTTACACAGCCAACAGGGTTTGAAGTAAAAGGAAAAGAAGACTTGGTGTACAAGTTGCACAAGGCTCTGTACGGGCTAAAGCAAGCACCAAGGGCGTGGAATGCTCGTCTTGATAAGACACTGAAAAGGCTTGGATTTGATAGAAGTACTCACGAACAGGCGTTTTATAAGCGTCGATTTGCAGGCTCATTACTCATTGTTGGGGTGTATGTTGATGATCTCATAGTTATGGGATCGAATGAAGAAGAGGTGAAGAAATCAAGTCACAAATGAAGGAGGTATTTGAAATGAGTGATCTGGGGCGTTTATCGTTTTATTTGGGAATTGAAGTGGTTCAAAAACAAGTTGGAATTGTATTGAAGCAAGAGTCATATGCAAAGAAGATCTTGAAGGTAGCTGGTATGCTGGAATGTAATGATGCAAAGTGGCCAATGGACCCAAAGAATAAACTATCAAAGGATGAAGGTGGCAAGTCTGTGAACCCAACTGATTATCAAAGGATTATTGGAAGCCTCCGGTATTTAACCCATACAAGACCTGATTTGGGTTATTCTGTTGGAGTGGTGAGCCGGTATATGGAAAGTCCTAAGGAAAGTCATCTCTTGGCTGTGAAACATGTGCTTCAGTATATCAAAGGAACAATGGGAATGGGTCTAGTCTACAGAAAAGGTGGTGATGGCAAACTAGTTGGATATAGTGACAGCAGTCACGGTATGGATGTAGACGATCGAAGAGGAACAAGTGGTATAGCATTCTACTATTCGGATAATCTGGTTACATGGTCTTCACAGAAACAGAAAACAGTGGCATTAAGCTCATGTGAGGCGGAATTTATGGCAGCGACGTCCGCATCCTGTCAAGCTTTGTGGTTGCGGAATTTGGTAAGCGATTTGACTGGAAGTGTTGCTCAGCAAGTGAAATTGTTGGTTGATAACAAATCTGCGATTGCATTGATGAAAAATCCGGTATTTCATGGTCGTAGTAAGCATATTGATACAAAACACCACTTTATCAGAGAATGCGTAGAGAGAGGTCAGATTGTGGTTGAACATGTAAGTGGTGATATGCAGAAGGCAGATATTCTTACGAAAGCATTGCCTCGAATCAAGTTTGCTGAAATGAGAAGTTTGCTTGGGGTTGAAGATCTTGGAGGAGCTGCAAGTTCTCATTAAGGAGGAGAGTGAAAGTTTAATGAGAATTGAATAAAGGGCAATCTAGTAATTTGGCTTTGAGAGTTGGTAACAAAGTTGATGTGCTGAACGTGTGCATGCATGAATGAGTTTATGTTTATTTTATTTGTTTTGAAAGTAGTGGTGTTTGGTAGTTTCTGATTAAAAAGTAGTGGGTAGTTGTTTTCTGATTTTTCCATCGTACTTGTACTGTTTTTTCTCTAATTGAATGATTTGATTGCCCAGAATAGTGTGTGTGTTTATGCTTTGAGTTCTCTGATTTCCAATATATTATTCATTTCTTTGACTCAGTCACTTCAAAATGCACCTTAAAGTTCTCTCACTTCAAAACATTGTAACATATCTCTTACTTTGAACCCCAAATCATCTCAACCGATCACCACAAGGTGCACCGTTAATCCACCACTCATCACGCTTATCCACCAACAATCACCAAATGTAGTTCTTTTATGTTATAACTAATATATTTATCGTTTTTGGTGATAAAATTATGATGATGTCAAGATTAATCAAGAATTTGAATCTTGACTTTCCGAAACAAGCCGAACCGAGCTAGCTCAGTTTAAAAGAAAGCCGAGCTCAAGTACAATATTTTAGCTTAGATGGTAATGTAAGCCAAGCAAAGCCAGCTTGATTGAGAATTTGAGGTGAGCCCAAGAGAATACAAATTTAACATCCTACGACTAAATAACCGTATGCCCTTAATATCTACCAAATTTGAATCAATAATACAATAATTTTCATAAAGATTATGTACATCATGTGTACCTCAAGCTATTAGAAAACCATGCAGTTTTCCAGATGCCAGTTGATGGTGTTGTGAATGCTAAGAATCGCAGTAAATTGGTTGAGATATCCACTTAAGGTTCAAGTTAAACTTCCCAGATTTTGCGCCATCAAGTGGGAAGCAGTCTTTGTATTCACCCTTCAAAATAACCCTTGTTAGTGTCAGAATGCATCTTCCAATGTAATCCTGCACATTAAAGGTTTTAAAATTATTCTTTAACATATTTGCCCTCATCATCTTAACAAGGAGCCAAGATTGATGTTCCAAAAACTTTAAAATAAACTATTTTAGTACATCAAACTAAACTCATTTCTACTCCACAGTAATGTAGCCAAAACCCTGTACTCAAAAAATCTTTATTATTCTTTGAACTAAATGCAAAGAATAATAATTGTTAAAAAAAAACTTTTGATTAAAGGCACGTAGAAAAGTTGAATTATAGAATCTAGGAGGCAAAAACTTACACAAAAACACACTTTTTTATTCAGAGACTTTAAGAAAGTATTATATATATTAAATAAATTTTTCTATATATTAACCTATACACTGTAGAATTTACGACAGACCCAGACATAAGGTCGAGTTTTATGCGACAAAATTAAACACATATATTTCTAGGTAATAATCACAATGTAGTATTCCTTGATGTTGTCTGTAACATCAATGCCGGAAACGTCACCGAAACAGTGATCGGTACAGTAAAATGAACAGTAAATCAAGTACACATACCAGTTGATGTTCATATATCATTATCACTTTATGTTATCATAGCACAGTTTCAGAACTATTTCATAAACGAAACTCAGAAACATGGTTCATCAGTCAGATAATTACCTGGCAATACAGAACCATCATGTGATTAATTGTTAGGATTTTATTATGTATAAACGTAGGTGAGGCTTTACAGAACAAAACAATAACGGATATCGTTACGTGAATGCTAAACCGACAGATTATTCGTATAGGTGACGATCTGTACTAATATATCTGAAAGTTTAACGTTCTGAATGATATTCGATAATTAGAAAACCATATTGAAAAGTGTAGTTACCGTCGTGTTCGTACGGGTGACGATTCGAACGAATACGCGCGATGACTGTACGATTCGATTTTAAACAGTATATTAAATATTTTTGAAAATGGAAAATAAACGAAAGATACTTAGTTAATTTATTAGGAATCACAACCTAATCTGATTTTATAAATCTTATTTTAAAACCGAGACGTTTCGTTACGAAAACGACGAAAAACCGACACTTTTACGCGAAACCGAGCAACCGAAACGAAACCGAACTCACCCGGGGTATAAATACCCGGAATGAGTCTTCTTCTTCATTCACCCTTTTCACACTCTCTCTCTAAAATCAAAAACCCGGAACTTTCTCTCTCTAGAAAGTTCCAACTTCTCACACTTAGATCTCTCTCGTTTCTCAACCGAATCGCGTGTTCTTGGTGTCAAAACGACCACCACAACACTTAGAACGTATAGTACAAAGGATCTGCGTTTTTATTCAGCCAAATCGAGGTAAACATCATGGTTTTGTTACGAATTTTAGGGTTTTCTAACCATTGGTTCGATCCACTGTATCAACCGGTTTTAGGCCATAAAATCTTAGAGAAACCACTCACTACACCACCAGAACAGGTTAGGAACAAGTTTTAGTCTAACCCTAGTCGTTGCTTTGGAAAACTATGGCTGCAAATGGCTGTCCTCGAACGGCCGAATGAACATCACATCAGCTCGCCGAATGAGCATGATGTGTCCTTCGCCGAATGACCCTAAGCCGAAGGAACTTCTTCGCTCTGCTCCCATTCGGTCGGGTGATCCCATTCGCCATTAGTCATTCGAGAGCCTCATTCGGCAGCCTCTCATTCGACCAAGGCAACTCCTCATTCGGCTGGACCTTCATTCGACAACCCTTATTCGACCGGTCATTCGCCCATTAAACCTATGTTGTTAGGTTCCTTTTGCCAAGTCCTTTCGGGCATGACACATTCGGTTAAGCCCATAAGGCCACACCTCTTTCGGCCATTACAGACCTTCATTCGATCGACCATGACCCTATTTGGCCGTCATCTCCACCAGGCCAAGCCATAATCATGCGGCCACCTTGTTTCTGTCGCATGTCCATATGGCCCAAACACCCAATCTGTCGGCCTAATAAGCCCATTCGGACGGCCCAGACATCTATTTGATGGGTTGCACTGAATTGGCCCATCGCGCATGCATGGATGTGGGTGTGTGCGCATGGGACGAACTATTAGGGTTTCATCTCATACAATTAGCTTGGTGTTAACTAAGGGTCAAACATAGAGACTAATAATGTAGAAGCTACTATGGTTTCATTATGAGGCATTAAACCAAGGGTTTTCTTAGTGACAATGAGACTTAACCTTGTATGCGGGTTGGTTAAGTACACAAGAGTTTATTTAAAGGACATCATGAATTAGGGTTTTCAAAAAAGGAAAACAAGTAGTAAATCTCTTATGTTATGGATTTATAATGTAAACACTTATTAAAGGAAGGATTAAAATACAACAAGAATGTTGTAGTCATCCTTTTAGACTAACACAATCGAATGTCATTGAGCTAAACTATTAATATTATAGTGAGGAATACACTATGGATCAAGACAATGACTAAGAATATGGATGTTGACTTCATAACCAACATCCAGCACTTAGACAGTTCATAGAGTATATAATTACATTAGATAGTTATATGAACTATCTAGGTTGGATTATATCAAGAGGTGATCAAGGAATCATTTGGAAATCAGAAGCTAGTAATTGGGCCCAAGGTTAATCCGGTGGGATTAACCTAAGCCCATCATGTTTAATTATACTTTTCTTAAATTAATTATGTTCTTAATAAAGGAAATTAAATTGTAAACTTTGTTAAAGATTAAATTAAAGGATTTACTAAATATATGTGTAATTAAAATAAATTTAACTTAAAATGAATTATCTTAAAAATGTGTTAATTAAAGAATTGTGATATAATCAAAATAAACCCTACTCATCTAGGGTTAGTAGTGAATAATATTGGGACATGGGTTATTACGGGTAATACTAGTAGACTGGTTAGGAGAAATTCTAGAAACACATTAGTAACGTAGGACACTTAGTTGCACACCGAGACCAAACCCTAGATACGACTAGTATAAATACTTATCGTCTACGAATCTTCTTAAAATAACTCAGGTACTAAAGATACATAGGCAACAATCAAAGAGCGCGCATATCTTTTGTGGTTCATTTGCACGGCAACACAGGTGAGTTCATTGCCCCTTTTCTAAACATTTTTGTTTTCAAACGCGGGGCTGAGAAGCATGCGTAAACTGTTTTCATTAAATTGTTTACTTAAATGCTTTTACTTATTATATACTTTATATATGCTTGTTTATACACCTAGACTCCTGTCTAGGTAAATTCCAGGCTAAGTTAACTATCAAGTTAAATACGCAAGTTAATTAAATTACTCTTATGAGTAATACCTAAATTCTAAAACTCTAAACAAACCCTTAGTCCATCAAGTTCAAATTTCAAAAATCTAAATTCAAAGTGAAATCGAAAGAACCAAAGTTAAAAATCAAATGCAATGGAAATCTAATTCAGTGTGTGATCAGTAAGCTAAGGATCCAAATCAAAAATCTATAATCATTGTGAAATCATGGAATTCTAAAGATCAGAAATCAAGGGAATCAAGTGAATCATGGGAATCATAACCGTGTGTGAATCATTGAAATAATGAAATCATTATGATCTAATGAAATCATTAATACAGAAAGTAAGGTGAGTTGTCAGTTGTATGTAAATCGAGACCATGTGTAACACACGGAAAGTCCCTTCACAGTAGTAGACTCTTGTAGTCAAGCTACATGGGCATAACTTAAACTATCAAATGAATTCATGAGAATCAAAGAAGATCAGAATCAAAGGATATCCTTAAAGACCCGACGCATACAGTAGGCCAAAGGGTCAAGCTGATATGGGCAAATCATGAAAGTCCTGACGCATACAGGTAGACTCCTTGTGGGTCATGCCTGATATGGGCCACGTTTGAGAGGGTACAACTTGGACAACCACCAACAACTAAGTCTAATTGATTGAGTCAAATAAGGCCCAATCATCATGTCTTAGTTGTATGTAAATGTTTATTTATTTATTTAATTAAACATTTAACATTATATTTTTATAATTGCTTTTGGGAAATCATGAAGACATGGTGAACCCAGGAAATCAGAGTTATTTCAAATTGTGGAAATCCAGTTTTAACATAGAAGTGGGTGTTAGGTAAGACGCTTAATTATCATTAACAGCAATGTCCTATGCAGTTTAGTATGTGGTGGGACGGCATCTGGGCGGGTCGTAGGCTCGACCCAGGGGTATGCCCTATATATAAGCATACCGAGTTGGATAATAAAGGTGGTGTTAATGAGATTAAGGTTGTTACCTAGGGGAAACATGAACACTTTTGGGTCGATATCATAAACTTATAAACAAGATGCTTGAATCTATGTTGGAATCGAATGGTAGGTAAAATGCTTAATTATCATTAACAACAATGTCTTATGCGACTTAGTATGTGGTGGGACGGCGTCTGGGCGGGTCGTAGGCTCAACTCAGGGGTAAGCCCTATATATAAGCATACCGAGTTGGATGATACATGTGTTGTTAATGAGGTTAATGTTTTACCTAAAAGGTTTGCAAAGCTATTTTTCAAATACTAAAATCATATGAACTCACCAACCATTGTGTTGACTTTGTTTCTTGCATGTTTTCTCAGGTGATGTACAGGATTAAGCTAAGACTCAGGAATGCATGCTAGGATTCCCAGTTAGAGGACCTAGTAGCTTTTGAGAAGCACATATTTTGTTCATTTTTGTGAATCACTTTTGATGTCTTGTATAGTTACAAGATAGTGAACATTGATTCATTTGATCGGGTTACTTAGTTAAGTTATCAAACAGTGACAATTGTAATTTAACTTTGTAATCCTAGTTTAAGGTTATTTGTGCTTTAGTTATTCTTAACATTGATGCTTTGTAAACAATCTGATCATCAGGATTATCACTCACGATATCGCGCCCCGAGAACCTTCCGCCCGACAGGGAATCCGATCCAACCCCGCCGGCTCGGGGTGTGACATTGTCCAACACGAATGTTGCATAAATTTTATTTTTAACGAAAAAATATCCTATATCAGTTAATTCAAAAAATCACACCATCATCGAAATAATATCATATTAGATATTATTTCAAATCAACAGACTCTTGATAAAAGTCCTTGTTTTGACCCTATTCCAACCCAGACCCACAGATGTTGCCCACCTACAGATCATCATGATGAAAATTATCTTTGAAAGACGAAATTATATTCAAAACATCTGTACCTTCCCAAAGGTATCATGGTCATATACTTCCACAACAAGCATATCATGCAACCCATCCATTACAACAAAATCGAAGGTCTGATTCCAAACCGGGTTCAAATTTTCGTTCACAACCTATGAATAAATAATACAATCTTTTAAAAACAAATATGATATAATTTACAACCTAAGTGAGCTCGATAGAGGAGTGAATCTACCCTGGTACTGTTTTTCATCCCGTTTTTTTTTGTAGTGAGTACCACAAACGGATCAGCCTTGCCCAAAAGATCTGTAGCCGGTAAGTCTTCAGCAGATATCACAGTTACAGAAAGCACCCCTCTTATAATTACCGTTTTATTTTTGTTTACTAAATCACCATTTTCAGTGTTACCACTTTTAAGAACCTTTTCTAGGGAAGTCATTGTGAGGTTAGAAGTAAATGGGTTTGTGAACCCGTTTCCCATGCCGTATGGGCAATACAGAAGCTCCAAGTGCACCTACAAAAAAGAAAGAATAAAAATAAGAAAAGGAATGCAAGTAAACGAGGTATTCTTGTCTAAATATAGCAGAAGTATGTAAGATGAATTCATTGAATGGAATATGCCAAAGGTGGCAAAACGGGTCACACAGACAGGTTGGTGATGAATCAAAAAAAGAACGTGGATTAAAATGATCATCCATTTACATACGCAGCCAGGTTGGAGATAAACATATACTTTTAAAAAGTAAAAATCAACATTCTTAATATAAAACTTAAAAACATAATTATCCAAACGTAAAACACAAGCTAAAAAGAATAATCACAACCAGAATTAGCTCAAAATAATGTCTCAAACATTTAAGCGTCAATAACTAACTTTTTAACAAGATATAAGATTCTATCACTAGTTTTGTAGTTAAATGTATGGTGAACTATTAAATATTATAATTTAAAAATATAAAAACATTTAATGGAAAAACAAAACCATAATTTACCGAACTTTTTCGAACACAAGTGAATGAATGCCAACATTGTTCATATTAAACAAAAGAAATTTCTTATTCATATTTATTCATTTATTAAACAAACAAAATTAAATGAACTCTCATCTAACAATTCACAAATTGTTCGTCAAATGTTCGGTTCATATACAACCCTAGGTAAAATTAAAAAAATACATATAAGCTTATTAGGAACCTGTCACAACCCAAAGTGTGGTTTTACATTTTTATACATAAAACCTCCTAAATTATATTAGTTATAAAACTAGATTACAGGTTTAAGAACTTAATCTTTGTAATCATAGTTGACATGCTAGCTAGGGGCCTTTATATAAGCAATCTCTTTATCCCATTGGGATAAAAGTAAGGCATGCCTTCGTCTCACCCTCCCCCAGATCCTACTGAATAGGAAACTTTACATGATATATATGTTTGTTTGTTAACTGACATGCCAATTACTTCAAAAATGCGAATAAAGTTTTTGGGTCAACCTAACCTGAACCGTTTCACTATTAAGAAAAGAACCAAGAGTTATTACCTTCCTCAAATCTTTATAATCCCAACAAACAAAGAACATGAATAGTTAAAGGTATCTTGTTTATAGGTTAATGGATTGAATATCAATAGCAAAATTAGCTTATTAAAATAATAAACAAAATGATACGAATGGTCCTTTCGATCATTTTTACAAAGATAAACCTAAGATTTTACATGTTTATTCTACTAAGGGGAAAGTTGACAAGTTTACAAGAATCCAAGAAGAGGGAATTACAGCCCGTGCAAGACACGTTCCACTACGATGAGGAGATAAATATATGACTGAGGGGGAACGGTCAGTACTGGCAGTGGTTCCCTGACCTCATTTGCGACTGGGTGCGTGAGGAGTGAGTTCCTCCACCAACTACAGCTGACACTGCTGCTAGCAGTTGGGCTTTACCTACTCTGGGATATCCACTAGAGCATTGCAGCCTTTGTTGCGCGCATGGATTGGGAGATTTGCAACATGCGGGAGGCAGTGGGTGAGATCACAGGCTTGCTACAAACTAACAATTGGGTGATGCAGAAGTGGAGGAGCCTTACTGAGGAGATGGAATCGGGTGATGAGGTGCATAACAATTTGGTTGATACAGTTGAGGAGATGCGAGTGCTATGGCTGAGCTCACTGTACGATTGGAGAGCACTGAGTTACGTGCAGCAGCAGCTGAGTTGGGAGCCACAGTAGCAGGTGATATGGCTGCGGAAGCCCTAACACTCATTGTTGGGCATTTGGAGAACGATCATAGAGCCAGTGGTGGTCCTGCAGAGCAGGTGGACTCATCATCCACATTGCGACATCAAACAGTGGGATCTAGTTATTTTTATTCTATTTACTTTTCATTTAGTAAACTTATATGAGTGGGTTGTACTCATAAAAACAGAATTTCATGTTTGGTTGTTTTGCATATCTTTGACGAACACTTGTGGAACTAGTTTTTATCATATTAATTGAGAATTATTAGCTTAATGGCTATAGTTGTGTGTTATGTTTACTTTATGCATGAATGGTGATTATGTGATGCCCATTATGTATATATGTAAATGTGAAGATCATGGTTGGAGAAAACATTAACATGACCGCAGCAAAACTTGATGCACTTATCAACAATAGGATCGTTGAGGCAATTGCAAACTATGCTCAGCACATCGAACAGGACCACACGGTCCACTAGGGAGGACTGTTCAACCCACAGGTGTGCACGTTCAAGACATTCCTTGACTGCAAGCCACATAATTTCAAAGGATTAGAAGGAGCTGTTGGACTTCTTCGATGGATTGAGAAATCTGAGTCAGTGTTTGTAATGTGCAATTGTCTAGAGGAGAGCTAGGTTAAGTATGCTACTGGTACATTGGAGGGTCCGGCATTGACATTGTGGAACTCTAACGTACATACATTTGGCATGGGTGTGGCCAATGCCCTTACTTGGGACGGATTCAAAACACTGCTGCAGGAGGAGTATTTCCCCCGCAACGAGGTGCAAAAGCTTGAGGACAAATACTGGCATCTCATGAACTGGCAAGACTCTTACCTCACATGGCAACCCCACCTTGCAAATGGATCGAAAGGTACATTGGAGGGTTGGTACTTCAGATTCAAGGACTAGTCACATCTGCTAATCCCACTACCATTCAACAAACTGTTCGATTGGCACTCAAACTGACTGACCAGGCTGTGCTACAGGGGACTCTACCCAAACGAACAGCAGCAACTAAGGTGGGAGACCACAACAGGAAGTGGGAAAGCAACTCTTCCAAAAAAACTCAACTCAACAATCATTCCAACAGAACCGCAAGCATGAATCAAACAAGACCCATCACAACTCAAACAATTACCATAAGTCATCGGGAGGGTATGGTGGTAAATACCCAAAGTGCAACAAATGTGGATTTCATCATTTTGGGAATCAATGTGATAAGTACCGACGCCAACGGTGCGGAAAGATGGGTCATGCAACCAAAGACTGTCGAGGGGAACTGCAAACAAACCCTACCAACCAGAACAACAAACAGAAAGGATGCTATGAGTGTGGTAAACCTGTTCATCTCAAGAAGGATTGTGTAATCCCTACTATTTTCAATTTTCTTTCAAGTCTTGTAATCGTATCAAAATTTGAAATAAATAAAAGTTGGGATATTCTTTGAACATTTAATCCATGAATTTATAGTTGATTAAAATGTTTATTAATAAACCAATACTAATAATAAAGCTATACTAACAATAATAACACAATACATTATCAAAGCCTTTATAAATTCATTTTTATAAAAGAATTATAATTTTTAATTCGTAATAGGTTATAATAAAATAAAAACATTTTATTAGTAAATAACCTATTTTGAAAGTTATAAAATACATATACGTAACTAATATGTATATAATATTAATAATAATAATAATAATAATAATAACAATAATAATAATAATAAGACATTATATTTATAAAAGGATTTATATAAAATCTTATGTCTTATACAAATTAAATTTTAAAAGCATATAAAGATTTTATAAATTTTGAAACATAAAATGGTTGTTTAATTAGAGGGGTTAAAAATAACAATTTATGAAACTAGTTTGCGAGTGAGAAAAAGGTTGATTAAAAACATAAACAAGAATAAAACCTAAAGGGCTAAATCTGTAAATACCCAAAATGGGCTTCCCATTTTACCCGGTTAACAAGCCAGATACCCACAAGACCCAATCCTGACCCGATCCTCAATTTCAAACGTTTACAGCTCATTCCAGCCTATTGATTTCACATATGGCAAGGATTTGAGCACGTTTAAACATTTCAATCATCAATTAATTTAATTGATTCGAAAATTACACATTAATCACCTTCCATATACACCCGTTCGAACCATAATAGTATTCAACGTAAACGGGTATAAAACCCAATTAATCAACTCTTTCTCGTGCCTTTGTTGATTTCAAACTGTCTAGGCAAGAACCAAGCATTCCAGAGAAATTCTTGTGGTGATTCAGGATCAAGATCGGCCGAAACTCTACAATACTCGAACCACATTCAATCATACACCAAACAAGATCGGTTGAAACTCTACAATTATTGGGGTGCCTTTGTTGATTTCGAACGTGTCTGCGACCGCTTCAAGTATATGGGGAGAAAGCCTCGAAGAGTCTTCGACTCATGTCATGCATACAAGCTCAAAAGTACTTGCACAAGAAGTATGTGGCCATCTTGGCTCATGTAGTGGAAACCAAAGTTGAAGAAAATAAGTTAGAAGATATTCCTATAGTTCGTGAATTCCCCGAGGTCTTTCCTGAAGACATCAATGGTCTACCTCCAAAACGACAAGTCAAATTTCGCATTGACCTTGTTCCTAGTGCGACTCCTGTCGCTACAGCTCCTTATCGACTCGCACCCACCGAATTACAAGAACTTGCAAGTCAATTATAAGAACTTTCTGACAAGGGATTCATTCACCCTAGTTCATCTCCTTAGGGGTGCACCGGTCTTGTTTGTTAAGAAGAAATACGGTTCTTTTTTTATGTGCATCGATTATCGTGAGCTTAACAAACTCATGATTAAAAATCAAAACCCATTACCGAGGATCGGCGATTTTTAGATCAATTACAAGGCGCAAGGTATTTTTCACAAATCGATCTTCGTTCGGGTTATCATCAACTTCGAGTGTTTGAGGAAGATGTGCTAAAGACAGCCTTTCGTACAAGATACAGGCATTACGAGTTTTTGGTTATGCCTTTGGCTTAACAAACGCACATGCGGTTTTCATGGACTTAATGAATTGCGTTTGTAAACCATATCTTGATAAGTTCGTGATCGTATTCATCGACGACATTCTGATTTATTCAAAGTCAAAATCCAAACATGAGAACCATCTTCGTTTAATCCTTGAACTGCTAAAAAAAGAGCAATTTTATGCCAAGTTCTCAAAATGCGAATTTTGGCTTAAAGAGGTTCTGTTTTTGGGACACATTGTGAATGAGGATGGAATCCATGTTGATCCCGCCAAGATCGAGACGGTGAAGAGTTGGAAGACTGTAACATCCCAAATTTTCTAATACAAGTTATTTGAATCCTACGTATGTGTAACGGATAAGTACCTTGTGGGAAATCAGACGAAAAATAATCGATAAGGGTCTTAGGGATCGTGTACTTGAAATGAGGGAGATTTTGAGTACACCATATTTCGTGTACAGGAGATTTCGAATACAGGGACCCTCCCTATAAATACCAGTGCCTTGGGATATGTGCGAACCTTTGGCTGAGCACGCTCTCTCTCGAGTACACGAAGTCGGAACCAAGAAACTTCAAGGATCAAGCTTTTGATTGACCAAACGAAGGAGGAAACGCACGGGAATCTACAGGGGTGATCACCTAACTTCAAGTAAGTGTTCTAAATCAAAAAGCTAGGATTTTTATGCAAAAGTTAGGATTTTTATGAAAGGTGAACTTGTGCATAAAGCTTGCACCTTTATGCATAAAGTTCGGAACTTTGAGGTTCCAGCATGTTGGTAACAACATGAGGAACCTAGAACTAGCTCCCTAAAGCCTTAGATGAATTTCTGAGATGCTTAATGACTAAGGTGATGAGTACACGAAATCCTGCACAAAGGGTACTCGAAATCATACCTATAATTTCGAGTACATGGCCATTTCGAGTACATGGCCATTTCGAGTACATGGCCATTTCGAGTACAAGGTTATTTCGAATACACAATTTATTTCGAATACAGATGATGGTTTCGAGTACCAGCCATTTCGTGAACTCCAGGAATTTCGTGTACATGGGTTTCGAGTATGGGATGTTTAACGAACCTCAAGTGTTTCGGATACTTAGCTAAGGTTTGGGAACTTGAGTTCATAATGGGGACTAGTAGGCTATGAGGACCTAGAATAATTTCTAAGTCTAAGAATGTGATGTGATGGAATGTAACGAGACGCCGTAACTGATGTAGGTCCTTAAGGCCCTAGCTAAGGAGTTCGGCTAAGGATAACAGGAGTCTACTATCAGGTGAGTTCTAGACGCCCTATTTTATGTTCAAGGTTTTGGGCTGGCATACATGCTTATTGTTACGATGTTATGTGCTTATGCTGATGATGAATGAATGATGATATGGCCTGACTATGTATGCATGTTTATATGTTAGAATGATCTATGCATGAAAATATGATCAGTATGATGAATGCATGATAAATGAGTTACGATAATGAATAACATGACATGATAACAATGCTAGCATATGATATGACGATGACTTTATGATAACATGCTTCATGATGATAACTATGAGAATAGTTATAGGAGTATGACAAGGTCCTAGGTTGCTAGGATGGAAGTATGATATGTAGGCATGATGACATGATGTTATGATATGATAATGATGCTAGTATGTTATGATGAACTGTGCATGATGCCAGTATGCTATGATGGTATGATGAAACGATGCTAGTATGACATGCCTAAGATGCCATGATGACTGCAATGAATGATGTTATGATGCTAGCAGTAAATGTTATGATGATTATGATAAAAGATGATATAATGCTAGTATATCATGTATGACGAACGAACGATGTTCCTATACGTGTTATAGGATATGTATGAAAGATGTACCAGTTCTTGTGCTGGGTATGATAGTCAACCACGACTATAACTGGGTATGATAGTCAACCACGACTATAACTGGGTATGATAGTCAACCACGACTATAACTGGGTATGATAGTCAACCACGACTATAACTGGGTATGATAGTCAACCACGACTATAACTGGGTATGATAGTCAACCACGACTATAACTGGGTATGATAGTCAACCACGACTATAACTGGGTATGATAGTCAACCACGACTATAACTGGGTATGATAGTCAACCACGACTATAACTGGGTATGATAGTCAACCACGACTGTAACTGGGTATGGAGCCGTGTGCCGACATAAGTCCACTGCTCGTATGGTAGCAGTGGAACGTATGATGATGATGTTAAGGATGTTATGTGCTAAGGTTATGGACTATGTGTATGAAATGAGGTTTATGTTAAGTATGTTTAATGTTGTTTTATGAAAACTAGAACTCACCAGCGTAAGCTGACTTGATTTAGCTTGTATGTCAGGTTAAGGCTAAGGCGAAAGAAGTTATGGAGCTCGGGGCATCAAGATAGAGAATTCGATGGTTTTGGCAATCCGATATGTTTTTGATACAGACACTTTACTAATTTCTGTTTATCAAACTATGTTTACATTTCCGCTGCATGATTATGAAAGTTTTTAGTTTAAGAGCTATGTGTTATGATGAAAACCAACCTCTGCGAGGTGCCCGGTTTCGGGGCCTCACAAAGACTCCAACAACACCAACTGAGATTCGATCATTCCTCGGTCTAGCAGGTCAAATCTTAAACTCTTAGAAATTCTTTAAAGGTTCATTTCATTTTTATCATCTAATCAAACGACCTTGTAAATGACAGGTTGTTATCGTCGGTTCATCTCAAATTTCTCCAAGATTGCACTACCGCTCACTGCCTTAACTCATAAAGGCAAACCATATAAGTGGGAAGATACTCGGGAGAATGCCTCTCAGACTCTTAAACAAAAGCTATGCAATGCTCCTATTCACACATTACCCGATGGAACCGAAGACTTGCCTCTAACCAAGGTCTTGGATGCGTGCTTATGCAACGTGGAAAGGTTATTGCATACGCTTCAAGGCAATTAAAGAGCCATGAGAAGAATTATACGACCCATGATCTTGAACTTGGTGCGGTGGTCTTTGCATTAAAAATTTGGAGGCACTACCTTTATGGCACCAAGTGTGTTGTGTTTACCGACCACAAAAGCCTTCAACACATTCTGAATTAAAAAGAGCTTAACATGAGGCAAAGGTGTTGGGTAGAATTGCTTAACGACTACGATTGCGAAATACGTTACTATCCCAGTAAGGCAAACGTAGTAGCCAATGCTTTGAGTCAAAATGCTCATGGAAAGTCAATCATCCTACAAAGTATTCCAAGTTCATCCGATCTTCAAAACTGTATCCTTGAAGCTCAACAGAAAACGGTCTCGGAAGGCAAGCTACCTAAAGAAATGCCAACGAATGTTGAACTTCAACTAGAGTCCAAAACGAATGGTTTATTGCATTTTCCAAACCGTTCGTGGATCCCAAACCAAAATCAATTACAAGAACTCATTCTAAATGAAGCTCATAAGTCTCGATATTCAATTCATCCTGGTGCCGACAAAATGACAAGGATAGTGGCCGGGAATGAAAAACGATGTCATACTCTTCGTATCTAAGTGCCATACTTGTTCAAAGGTGAAAGCCAAACATCAACGACCTTTAGGATTGCTTGAACAGCCTGAAATACCCGTTTGGAAATGGGAGGGTATTGCTATGGATTTCATAACTAAACTCCCACGAACTGCTCGGGGTTATGACAGCATTTGGGTGATTGTTGACCGTTTGACAAAATCAGCTCACTTTTTACCGATTCGAGAAACCAATCGAGTGTAAGAACTAGCTCTTATCTACATTAATGAAATTGTGTGTAGACATGGTGTTCCACTTAACATCATTTTTGACCGAGATGGTCGATTCATTGCTCATTTTTGGAAGTCATTACAATCAGCTCTTGGTACTCAATTGAATCTAAGCACTGCCTACCATCCTCAAACCGATAGACAATCTGAAAGGACCATCCAAACACTTGAAGACATGCTGAGATGTTGTGTGATTGATTTTGGGGGGAATTGGGATACCTACCTACCATTGATCGAGTTCTCATACAGTAACAGCTATCATACTACCATTGATATGGCTCCTTTTGAAGCGCTCTACGGGTGCAATTGTCGATCACCAGTTTGTTGGAATGAGCTAGGTGAAGCTCAAATCACTGGACCTGAATTGATTCAAGAAATAACAAAAAAAATCAAGCGTATTCGTGAAAATCTAACGATTGCTCGTAATAGGCAAAAGAGTTACGCTGACAAATGACGAAAGCCGTTGGAATTTCAAGTCAACAATATAGTCCTTTTGAAGGTGTCCCCTTCGAAAGGTATCATTTGGTTTGGCAAGAAAGAGAATCTAGCTCCTCGATACGTGGGTCCTTTCAAAGTCTTGGAAAGAATTGGTAAAGTGGCTTACCGACTCGACTTGTCTCGAGAACTGTCGAATGTGCATCCAACCGTTCATGACTCCAATCTAAAGAAATGTCTAGCCGACGAAAATCTCCACATCCCTCTTGATGAAGCTCGCATATATGAGTCAATGCACTTTATTGAGAAACCAGTGAAGATAGTTGATCAGGAAGTCAAAAAGCTCAAGAACAATCTCATTCCAATCATCTTGGTTAGATGGGATTCTAAAAACGTAGCCTAGAATTTGGGAACGTGAAGATCAAATGAAGACCAAGTACCCTCAGTTATTCACTTCAGATTCTTAGTCATTTCGGGAGGAAATTCCCTAAAGTAGGGGAGAATGTAATCCCTATTATTTTCAATTTTCTTTCAAACCTTGTAATCGTGTCAAAATTTGAAATAAATAAAAGTTGGGATATTCTTTGAACATTTAATCCATGAATTTATAGTTGATTAAAATGTTTATTAATAAACCAATACTAATAATAAAGCTATACTAATAATAATAACACAATACATAATCAAAGCCTTTATAAATTCATTTTTATATAAGAATTATAATTTTTAAGTCGTAATAGATTATAATAAAATTAAAACATTTTATTAGTAAATAACATATTTTGAAGGTTATAAAATACATATACGTAACTAATATGTATATAATAATAATAATAATAATAATAATAATAATAATAATAATAATACATTATATTTATAAAAGGATTTATATAAAATCTTACGTCTTATACAAATTAAAATGTTAAAGCATACAAAGATTTTATAAATTTTGAAACATAAAATGGTTGTTTAATTAGAGGGGTTAAAAATGACAATTTATGAAACTAGTTTGTGAGCGAGAAAAGGATTGATTAAAAACAGACTCAAGAATAAAACCTAAAACGCCAAATATGTAAATACCCAAAATGGGCTTCCCACTTTACCCGGTTAACAACCTGGATACCCACAAGACCCAATCGTGACCCTATCCTCAATTTTAAAAGTTTACAGCTCATTCCAGCCTATTGATTTCACATATGGCAAGGATTTGAGCACGTTTAAGCAATTAAATCATCAATTTATTCAATTGATTCGAAAATTATACGTTATTCAACTTCCATATACACCCGTTGAACAAAAAATAGTATTCAACCTAAACGGGTATAAAAACCCAATTAATCGACTCTATCTCGTGCCTTTGTTGATTTCGAACGTGTCTGGGCAAGAACCAAGCATTCCAGAGCAATTCTTGTGGTGATTCAGGATCAAGATCGACTGAAACTCTACAATACTCGAACCACATTGTTAGTACCCTGATAGCAACAAGCTTCAGTTGTTAAATTGAAGTCTGAAGATTGATGTTGATTCAAGAATGAAGTTCTTTATGTTTATTGTATTTGTTTTGTTTTTAGTATAATGTTTTTGTTTAAGTTTTTGTGCTAGTTTCTTTTGTTTTTGAAATTTGTACAAGTATAGAATCTGTTGATAGTATAAATATCGATAATGATGGTTTCGATATTAATAGTATTGAAGATAGTTGTGTCGATATTAGTAGTATCGACATTAGTATTGTCGATATTACTAGTATCGACAAAACAGTCTATAAATAGCTAAGTTTAGTTGAACTTAGTATCGATCTTAGACATAATTCTAATTTTTGAAGATTGTAATTTCTCTCTGATTGTACATATTGAATGTTACTGATTGATACAAGAAGAGAAGGTATTGTTTACATTGATTTTATCAAATTCTATTCATCTTGATCTATTTTACTTTAGTTCAAACACGATGCTATGGATTTCGCACTTGCTATCATGTTATACGAAATCATTTAGATCTTAGACAAGGACCTACAAGTGGTATCAGAGCTATATACTCGGTTATTGATTTCGGTTGAACAAATTTATTGAAAATTCTTATTTTTGAAGACTTTTTGATGATATTTTTATCAATTTGGATGATCAAGTGATGATTTGACACTGAAGATTGATTGTTGCACTTGAAAAATTGTTAAGATTTCAATTTTTCATCATTGAAGTTCATAAGTTCGAAAGAAACGGTTTTTGATCTGTTGAGCATCGATATTGAGAGTATCGATAGTCAGTTTATCGATATTAATAATATCAACAATTATATATTGAACTTATTAGTATCGACAATACACTATTGTCGACATTGTGATTATCGACAGACCAGTTTCTATATTTTCGAAGTGTTGATAATTTCAGCAAAACAATTTCAAATAGCCAATATATCTTCATTATATGCTCTCTTATCAAATAATTAGGCTGGTACTCTGACAAAGCCTCCTAAACTTGTTTCATTGGGTGAATATTCATCATGGAGTGCTAGATTTGAATCATTTTTTTCCGTAGTCAATCCAAGTCTAATGATACCCTTGACTGAAGGGTATGAGCAACCTCAGCTCAATGGGGTGTACAAAAATGTCTCTCGTCTTACTGATGATGAAAAGAAACTGTATGATTTAGAAAAGAGAGCTTATGTTTTGCTTACAATGGCACTTCCCAAAGAGATTTTCCAATCATTCAAATCACATAAAAGATCTAAAGCATTGTGGGATGCTCTAGCAAAAAGATGTGAAGTAAGTGAACAATTGAAGAGAAGTAAGAGAACATTACTAAAGAGACAACTTGAAGTTTTTAAGTGTCTAGGCAATGAAACTTTTGAAGAATTGGTGGCTAGATACACA
Organism: Mikania micrantha; assembly: GCA_009363875.1. NCBI lineage: Eukaryota > Viridiplantae > Streptophyta > Magnoliopsida > Asterales > Asteraceae > Mikania > Mikania micrantha. Next base: position 61,853,789 of record CM018693.1, read on the forward strand.
TTATTGCTGAGTGAGCTTAGTAATATGGATTATGATGTTTCTTTGGAATAGCAAAATGATAAACTTTTAGATGCATTACCATCTTCATGGGAGACATATGTTACGATCATAAGAGAAAATACTGATTTAGAGATTACTGAACTTAAAATTTTAATCTCTAAACTTCAATCTTTTGATCTTGATATGCAAAAAAGAAAGGCTGGAAACAAGTTTTCAACTCAAAATCCAGGTCTTTATATGAAATCCAGTGTTGTTCCTACTTCTTCTTCTGGTTCAGTTGCTTTTTTATCAAGCACTGAAGATGGTGAAATATCTGCTTTTATTGATGATTCAACAGAAGTGTGTTTTACTTCTGCAACTACTAAAGAAAAAACATCAAGCAGTAGATCAAAATTAATGAATGTGAAGGTGTCACAAGAGCATCTAGCCTTTTTCATGCAGCTTATTAAGGCATATGATTCAGTTATGCTAGATGATACTCAGAGATTGACAGATGAGGATATGGATCAACTTGATCCAGATGACTTGGACGAAATGGATATTCAGTGGCAGATGGCTATGTTAACCAGAAAGGCAAGGAGATTTCTTCAGAGAACTAGAAGGAATGAGATGTCTGGAAATTCAAAGAAGAAACTAGGATTTTCCAAACAGAAAGAAAAATGTTATAATTATGGAAATCTAGGAAATTTTGCCAGAGAATGTGAGATGCCTGTTAGAAACAATTCAAGATTTGAAGGTGTAAATAAGTCTGACAAATTTGATCCAAGAAGAGGAGCTCCCGTAACTTCATCATCTACAGTTCCTTCAACTTCAAAGGCAACTCCTCAGAAAAGACAAGGCATTACCTGTAGAAGATCAATTTGGAGCAGACTGGTCATCATATGCTGAAGAAGTTAAAGTAAATGATGAATCACATGTGGCATTCATGGCTCAGACAAATCAGAAAAAGGTTGATTTATCATCAATAAAGAGTCTTAATCTAAAACCAAAGTGTCTGAAGTGTTGTGGATATGTAGCCAAACTGCATATGTTGGCTGAGTATGGTCATTCATTGATTGATGATGTTAGATGTTTAGAAGATAATGCTAAACAATATTTAGCAAATGAATTAAAATATAAGTCTAAATTGGAAGAATATAAAGATGATATTAAAACTTTGACATTAAAATTGGCTGACAAAAATGGCATCATTGATCATATGATTGCTGAAATGAATGATAAAACAAAGAAATGTAAATCAATTGAATGTTTGAAGAATTCTCAATTGACCTTGAGTAACATTGTGGCTAATCATGTGAAAAACCCGGGTAATTGTGGGATTGGTTATAAGGTGGTTCCTCCTCCTATTAACTATGGGTTTCTTCCTGATGTGTCAAATGCTATTCCTTATTATCCAAATCCTCAAAGAATTTTGATTTGTTATCAAATGATTTATCTAACTTGTCTAGTTCTGTTAGTATTAAACATGCAGGATCACAGATAGAGGATTCAGGAGTCAAGAAAGAAGTTTGTGATGTCGATAATGTGTCTGGTTTGGGTTTTCATGTAAACAAGAAAACTGATGTAACAAATCTAGTTGATAATAACAAAGATTCTGATTGTTTTGTGATTGAAGATGCAGACATTAGTGATGAAGTTGTGGAAAAGGAATATGATATTCCTAGGGATAGTTGTATGTTTGTTGAACCTGAAAATACCATCTATTATACTCTTAAAGGAAAGGATGAAATTTTTGGTGATGATATTCATCCTTTGAATCTGGTCAAACCAACATTGATTGACAAAGGTTTTAAGAAACCTAATGATAAAATTTTTCAAAAACCTAATCAAGTGTGTCAACAGGATTGGGAAAGAATAGAGAATCATAATTTTGTTAAAACACAAACTGTTCAAAAGGATTTTGAAAATTTAATGTGTCAATCAAAAGTTAATTTTTTCAAGCATAAAGAGTCATATTCTTCATCAAAAACTTCTTCTTTTGTTCAAAAGTTTCCACATGCAAATCCTGTTGTATAATGTGGTAAAAATTTTGAAGTTAAAACAGGTAGCAAAGGACCTTTAGAATCCCTTTTAGTTGAGTCTAAGTCAAAGACTAAGGTCCAGGATTTAAGGCTACCAGAAGATACAAATCAATCATCGGTTATTCACTCTAAGAAGAGTACGAAGAAAAAAACTACTGAACCAATTAATTTGATTGATTTTATCTCTATAGCTTTCACTACACATTCAGCACTTTCATATAAATTAAATTCAGTGAAATCTGTACATTCTTTTCCACTAGTGGAAAAGAAATCTAGTAAAAAATTTGTTGTTACACCCAAATTAAATTTTGGAAAATCTCAAATGTCTAATAACGTTTTAAAATCAAAATTTTTTCCACAAACAATGATTAAAAATGTTAAACCAAAAGTAACACATCAAAATGAAACTATTCCTTACAGACCAATTCTTAATCGAATCTGGACTGTAAAATCAATTGTTCCATCTGTTTCATTTGTTCCAGTTAATGTTTGTTCTACTTCATCTTCTCAGGTTCATGTTAAAGGTTGTGTGCCTAAGACATGGATTTTTGTTTCTCATTAATTGTTGTTTATGTGTGCAGAGCACATTGTCAGGTGCTCAGAAAAATATTTGGTATATTGACAGTGGATGTTCTAGACACATGACTGGAAAATTGGAGTTTCTTTCTCAAGTTAGAAGAACAAATGGTGGTTTTGTTAAATTTGTGGGAAACACTGGTGGATATATCACGAAAGACGGAGTGTTATCAATGACAGGATATCTTTTGATCATGTCAGTTTTGTTGAACAACTCAAACATAATTTTTTGAGTGTTTCACAAGTATGTGATAAAGATTATTCTGTTATCTTTGATAACAAAGCATGTTATATATTGAAACCTGGAGTGATGATCCCAGATGACTGGATAGTTGTAACAGCTCCTCGACATAACAATACATATCGACTGGATATGTCTTTTGTCTCATCATCTTCTCAAATTACATGTTTCTTTTCTAAGGCTACTGAAAAAGATTCAATTTCATGGCACAGACGAATGGGACATGTTCATTTAAGAAAAATGAATTTTTTGATCAGAAATGATCTTGTTGAAGGTGTTCCATCTCACTCATTTGTGATGTCTGATCATTGCATTTCCTGTAACAAGGGAAAACAGCAAAGATAATCACATAAGCCTAAGGATGAAAATTCTATCAATACTTCTCTAACTATGTTACATATGAATCTGTTTCAGTGTCAGTTAAGAGTGTTGGTGGAATATCTTTTTCTTTAGTAGTTACTGATGATTTTTCCAAATTATCTTGGGTTTTCTTTTTACCTGCTTAATCGGAGACTCCGGAGATTTTGATGAATCTGATTGTCAAGATTGAGAATGAATTTTCTACACATGTTAAGTTTTTGTGAAGTGATAATGGGACTGAATTTAAAAATCATAATTTGGAGATGTTCTGTATTCAAAAGGGGATTTCTCAGCAGTTTAGTGCTCCTTATACTCCTCAACAAAATGGTGTGGCATAACAGAAGAATCGTACTTTGATAGAAACAACAAGAATTATGTTTGCAGATTCTCATCTTCCAATTACTTTTTGGGCTGAAGCGGTTAATACATCATGCTATACATTAAACCGAGTTCTTACTATCAAGAAATATGGAAAGACTTCGTATCAGTTGCTTAAAGGCAGAAAGCCAAATCTTGCTCATTTGGAACCTTTTGGAGCAACTTGTACTTATTTGAAGATGACTTCTCCAAAATTTGAGCCTAAGGTTGTAGAAGGAATATTTTTGGGATATTCTTCTAATTCCTTGAACAAAAGAGTTCTTAATATGGCTACAAGGGTGATTGAGGAGGCATATGAAGTCACTGCATGCAGATTCACTTAAACATTACCTGGAAAAGGTCCAGAATGGTTGTTTGATTATGATTCAGTTTTTGACTGTTTGAATAACTTGTTTTCTTCTTCTTCTTCGAATGAGCTTGCTGAATCTTTAAGTCATACACTTAATCTTCATGGTTCTTTGTTTCCAAGGTTTATTTTTGAATCTTTGAAGGGGTTTCTCCGGATTTTACTGAACATTCTTCTTCTTCATTTGTTCCTCAACAAAATGAAAGTTCTGAAGAGTTGCATTCTGAAGATGAATTTCATGATTCAATTAATGATCCATATGTTATTTTTGAATCTGAAAATCATGGGGGAATTTACAAGAAGAAGATACTCATATTACAATTCTTGAAGAAGAAATAGTTATGGAAGAGATTGCGACTCATATAGTTAATATAAATCATCTGATTGAAAATATCATAGGTGATTTAAACTCTGGAGTCAAGACAAGGAGTCAGCATGTTCAAGATGAAGAAGATGAAGTTTTATTTTCAAATATTCAGGATACAATGAATTCACGCTTATATTCATGCTTTATAAGTCAAATAGAGCCAAAGAATGTTAAAGAAGCATTGAAGGAGTCTTCTTGGATAACAGCCATGGAAGAAGAACTAAGTCAATTTGTGAAGCTTGGTGTCTGGAGGTTAGTAAATTGTCCTGAAGATGTTATTCCAATTGGTACCAAATGGGTGTTTAAATGAAAAAAGGATTGTAAGAAATAAAGCTAGATTGGTGGTTCAAGGTTTTAATCAATAGGAGGGCATTGACTATGATGAAGTATATGCTCATGTTGCAAGAATTGAAGCAATTCGTTTTTTTCTTGCATATGCTACTTTTAAAAAGTTCAATTTTTTTCAATTAGATGTCAAGAGTGCTTCTTATATGGAAAAGTGAAAAAAGAAGTATATGTTTCTCAACCACCTGGTTTTGAAGATCCAAATAATCCTACAAAGCTTATCATCTTGATAAGGCTTTGTACGGATTACATCAAGCACCAAGGGCGTGGTATGACACATTGTCAATTCATTTGTTCAACAATGGTTTTTCAAGAGGAAAGATTGACAGCACTTTGTTTATCTTGAAGAAGGATGATGACATTTTGATTGTGCAGATATACGTGGATGATATTATTTTTGGAGCTACAAATGAAAAATTATGCAAAGATTTTGAAGGAGTTATGAAGCAAAAATTAGAAATGAGGGCTATGGAAGAATTAGCTTTTTTTTCTGGGAATTCAAGTGGATCAGAAGAAAGATGGCTTATTCATACATCAGAGTAAATATGTACATGACATCTTGAACAAGTTCAAGATGAATGATTGTACTTCCATTTCTACTCCTATTTATACTCACCATAATTTAGTGAATGATGAGAATGGTTTAGATGTTGATCAACATCTATATCGTTCAATGATTGGTTCCTAAATGTATTTAACTGCTTCTCGACCTGATATTATGTTTACTTTTTGTTTATGTTCCAGATTTCAGGCAAAGTCTAAGGATTCACATATTAAGGCTGTGAAACGAAATTTTCGTTCTTCGAAGGGAAAACCAAGTCTTGGACTTTGGTACCCATATGATGATAGCATGAACTGTAACAATTGCAAATTTTTGATTTTAAATGTTGTAATTCCTAAATACATCATTATGGGAAGCATTTCATTTTTAAATCGTTTCATTATAATACATGTATATATACAATTTAAATTAAAATATTTTAAACTTAATTAGGTGTGTTATTAAATTATTTATTTTAGTATATAAAACTTAAAATCTTATTCATTAAAGATAAATAAACGTTTTTAATAATAATGATAATAATTATAATGATTAAGCTTTATAAACTTTATTTACTAATAAGTTATAAAACTTATTATGTTTTATGAATTTTATAAAACCCATTAGAACATAAAATATTAGGCAATAAAAGAGTAAGGGCCAAAACTGCATAATTTTGAAACTATTATCTGTGTGTGATGGGGTTTTGGTCAAGAAGGAACACAAGACAAAAAAATATGAGGGGCCACTTCTGCAATTTACCCAAACTTTCAGCCAACCCCCCTTTCTTCCCCGATCGGCCTGCACACCACCGCCCTTCACCGATCCGTCCTCCAATCTTGAATTCGAGCATTTAATGCTCCCACCACGCTCGGCCGACACCATCTAACATCCAACCACTCTTATCAATGCCTTAATTCTATCTAATCACGCATTTAACACCATCACTAACCCAACCGAACTATTAATCAAGAACCACAACTCGAATTAGTCAAATTCGTTCACCAAAATCAAATTAAACACATCCACATCATCGCGACACCATTCTGAACCTCCCTGGAACATCGAAACAATCTCAGAGCACTCCAAACGTTCTATCTGAACCCAAGCTCAGCCGCGACTAATCGAGAACTCAAACCTGCTACTCCCGAACGTTTACAGGTTAACAAGTGCTTGATGTTGCCCAACTTGCTTAAGTTGTAATTTTTGATTTGCTTAGTAAACAAGTGAGTTTTCATATCCCCTTTTTGGTTTTATATTATTTTGGGGCTTTCACACATGTCCTTATTCAAAAACTTAGACAGTAATATCTTTTGATACTTATGCAAACTAAGAAATGCCTATCAAGTTGAAATGATGTCATGTGATGAGCTTGTGTTGTATACTAGTTGCTTATGTGCTTTGTTGAACTTACTTGCTACTTGTATTCATAAACGTAAAGGTATTCTAGTACTTGGCTTCCTAAGAGATTCACGCTCTCTTCGCATGTTAATTCCGTGTTAAAAAGGACCGGTACACCATTATATACATACTTGTTCATATGCATGCATAAATTTCATACTTGCAGTCATTTGAGTTTGCATACTTTTATACTTATGCTATCAAAAATATGACTACTCACCAACTATTCAATTAGTTGAATTTTACTTTACATGTGTGAAAGGTTAAGTGAAGAATCATATGACAAATCTAGGAAGAATGGACCTAGATAGCTCATCAAATGACTTACGCTTTTATTTTGTATTTGACATTTGAATTTGTATTGTAATGGTTGTGTTAGACTTTGAAATCTTGGTAATTTGAATTGTGAAACTTTAAATTTTATATCATGAGCTTTTGAACAATCTTTCACAAATCATGCCCCGTCATATTCCGCCATCGGTCGGGGTGTGACAGATTGGTATCAGAGCAATGGTTATAGGGTATTAGGTGATTAGAGATAGTGACCTAGACTATAACTAAGTTACCTACTATTTGAACCTTTGTTTAGTGAACTTCCATGATGAACTCTTATTTCGAGAACTTCCATTACGAATCCATACTTGGTGAACTTCCATTATGAATCCATACTTAGTGAACTCTCATTTTGAACTCTTGCCTTAGTGAACTTCCATTTTGAACTCTTACATAATGAACTTCAATTATGAACCTTCATTAAGGGAACCTTCTCTTAGTGAACCACATTATGAACTCTTCAAGTGAACTCTTAATATGAACCTTACAATAAACCTCTATTCTAAACCTTCTACATTCTCGCAAGATCGTGGACTCTACATGGACTTTGGGGATTCGCGACCCTTCTAAACACCAATAGAACATATGAATATCTTTGTGATCTTATTCTCGTTAGAACTAAGTTTGTAAGACGGACATGTACTAACTGGAAGGGTGAAATACCGGTAGTTGAGAATCCTGTCTGGGAAAGCAATTCGTATAAATCCCCGAGGTACGGTGGGATCCGTTTAGCTTTCCTGGGGACTTTTGATGAGAGTATTTTCACTTATAGGCCAAAGCATGTTATACCAAACGTCTAACAAACAATAAGTTCTAATATGTCAAAGGGTCCAATTGGATGCCACTCCTTGTTCTCAAACAATACCAAACAAGTTCAAATGAACCACCATCCTTATGACCTTCTAGAACTAAGGTTCAAAAATTTTGATGTCTCACACTTAATGAACCTTATATTATTCAAATTCTTATTATCCAAATTCTAACTAAACTTGTAATTTCAGCTTAACCAAATGCATCGTAGACGTGGTGGATCTGCAAGCCGGAGGATGGCTACCGAAATTGTCCATCAAATGGAGGCTGTGCTACCAAACATGGTGGTAAGAATGCAACAATTGCAACAACAAGTGAACCTTCTACCTATCCACCAGCACCCAATCAATCCTCCACGGTGTTCTTTCAAGGACTTTAACTCATGCAACCCGACAAAGTTCAATGGTTCTGAGGGAGCCACGGGAATGCTTCAATGGTTTGAGAGCATGGATAGTGTTTCCTTGAACTGTGAATGTCCAAATGAACTCAAGGTATGGTATGCCACATCGACCCTTCAAAAGAGGGCCCTTACTTGGTGGAATGCAAGAAACGAACCCTCGGTTAAGCAGCTACAACTGCTTTGACTTGGGAACAACTGAAGGAAGCCATGACTCGAGAGTTTTGCCCCCAAAATGAAATCAAAAAGCTTGAGCACGAGTTCTAGGATCTGAAGCAAGATAGCGGTGAAAATATGGCCTACAATAACCGTTTCCACGAACTGAGTGCTATAATTCCTGAAATGGTGACCCCTTGTCGAGAGGGATCGAAAAATACATTGGCGGTCTACCAATGCAAATTCAGGATTCGGTTTGGAGCTGCAAACTCGCTACTATAGCTGAGGCCATTCGGTTGTCGGCAACACTTACCGACAATCATGTCAAAGCTGGGACTCTGACTAGAAAAGGGTCTAAGAAAGAAGAGAAGAAGGGTTCAAGCAAGCCATCCAAAGAAGTTCAAGTCAAACCTTCCATTCCTTTTAAGAAGTTCAACAACAAAAGGAAGCCCAATCATATGAACTTTGCAGCTACTCAAGCCACCCTGCTACAACAAGTTGCACCTGCCACTCAGACCAACAAAAAGGTCTACACTGGTACAGCTCCTTTGTGCCCAACTTGTAATTTCCACCACATGCCTACTTATCCATGTCGGGTCTGCTCAAATTCCAAACGCTACGGGCACTTCTATAACACGGGTCGTTTGCCTAAGCCATCGGCAAATCAAGCCAATGTACCTCGTATCAATGCTCCAAATGCTCCAGCTGTCAGATCTTGCTATGTATGTGGTAACCCTGGCCATTTTGCTAATACTTGTGCTCTGCGGGTCAACCGAAACAACTTACTCACCAATCCAACAAACCAGACCAAGAAAGGTGCTAGAGCAAGGGTCTTCAACATCAATGCCGATCAGGCACCAGCTAACAATGACGTGGTCAACAGTACGTTCCTTGTTAATGGACATTATGCTTCAATTCTTTTCGATACAGGGGCCGATAAGAGCTTTATATCTTTGCAATTTGAACCTTTAGTTACTTTGCCTAGAACTAGATTAGAAAATCCGTTTACGGTCGAAGTAGCTAATGGAAAACTTATTAAACTTGACTCGGTAATCTCTAGTTGCACGGTGAACCTAAATGCGCACGATTTCCCCATTGATCTAATACCCATGCAATTGGGTAGTTTCGAGGTCATAGTAGGCATGGATTGGTTATCGAAGAACCGTGCCGAAATCATTTGTGGTGAAAAGTACATCCGTATCCCGCTCTCGTAAGGTCAAGAACTCAAGGTCTATGGTGAACGAAAGGCTAAGGGTCTTAAACTTATGATGACTTGCACTCAATCCCAACGGTACTTACTAAACAAGTATGTGGCCTTCTATGCTCACATAGTGGAATCCAAGACTGACGAACGAAAGCTTGAAAACATCCCGATAGTCCGTGACTTTCCCGAAGTATTCCCCGAAGACGTAACCGGTTTACCTTCGAATCGACAAGTCGAGTTTCATATCGATCTTATTCCAGGTGCAAACCCCGTTGCAAAATCCCCTTACCGTCTCGCCCCATCTGAACTTCAAGAACTTGCAAGTCAACTGCAAGAATTATCTGACAAAGGGTTCATCTGACCTAGTTTCTCTCCATACAGTGCACCCGTTCTATTTGTGAAGAAGAAAGATGGTTCTTTTCGTATGTGTATCGACTATCGTGAACTCAACAAGCTCACGATTAAAAACCGATACCCCTTGCCTTGGATAGATGACCTCTTCGATCAACTTCCAGGTGCAAAATGTTTTTCAAAACTTGACCTTCGTTCAGGCTATCATCAATTACGTGTTCATGAAGACGACATACCAAAAACCGCGTTTCGTATGAGGTATGGACACTACGAGTTCATGGTGATGCCTTTTGGCTTAAGTAATGTCCCCGCGGTGTTTATGGACTTAATGAACCGAGTTTGTAAACCGTATCTTGATAATTTTGTCATCGTCTTTATTGACGACATCTTAATATACTCCAAGTCCAAAACCAAGCATGAAGACCACCTTCGAACCATTCTGGAACTCCTAAAGAAAGAGCAGCTTTATGCCAAATTCTCAAAATGCGAATTCTAGCTTAAAGAGGTTCGATTTTTGGGACATATTGTAAACGAGCAAGAGATTCACGTGGATCCCGCAAAGATTGAAACTATGAAGAATTGGAAAGCACCAACAACTCCTACTGAACTTAGATCATTTGTTGGTCAAGCTGGTTATTATCGTTGGTTTATTTCAAACTTCTCTAAGATAGCCTTACCACTTACTGGCTTAACTCACAGAGGCAAGCCATACAAGTGGGAATCTAATCAAGAACAAGCATTTCAGACTCTAAAGCACAAGCTATGTAATGCACCGATCCTTACTCTTCCCGACGGAAACGAAGACTTCGTAGTTTATTGCGATGCTTCGAATCAAGGTCTCGGTTGTGTCCTAATGAAACGAGGAAAGTTCATTGCATACGCATCCCACCAATTGAAAATTCATGAAAGGAGCTATATGAATCACACCCTTGAGATCAGTGCGGTCGTGTTTGCTTTAAAAATATGGAGACAATACCTATACGGTACCAAGTGTGTGGTGCTCACGGATCACAAAAGTATCCAACATATTCTAGACCAAAAGGAGCTCAACATGAGGCAAAGGCGTTGGGTTGAACTGTTAAACGATTATGACGGCGAAATCCGCTACCACCTGGGGAAAGCTAATGTCGTGGCGGATGCGCTTAGTTGAAAGGCGTATAGTGAATCCATCATACTCCATAGCATTCAAATCACATCGAATCTTCAGATTCGTATTCTCGAAGCGCAGCAATTAACAATCACCTCTGGAAAATTGCACGAGGAAGTACCGAATAGCGCCGAACTCCAATTCGAGACTAAGCCAAACGGTTTGGTGTACTTGCACAATCGTCTGTGGGTTCCAAGTCATAAGAAGTTACGGGGACTTATCATGCAAGAATCTCACAAGTCTCGATATTCCATTCACCCCAGTGCCGAAAAAATGTACAAAGACCTTCGGGTTCAGTATTGGTGGTCGGGAATGAAAAACGATGTTGTTCAGTTCGTAACCAAGTGCCTTACGTGTTCCAAGGTCAAAGCCGAACATCAACGACCGTCAGGATTACTTGAGCAACCGGAAATTCCCGTTTGGAAATGGGAAGGTATTGCAATGGATTCTATAACTAAACTCTCGCGCACTACCAGGGTTACGATAGTATTTGGGTGATCGTTGACCAACTTACAAAATCTACTCATTTCCTTCTTATCCGTGAAACTTACCGGGTGGAAGAACTAGCACGGATTTACATCAAAGAAATCGTGTGTAGACATGGCATTGCTCTTAAAATCATCTCTGACCGGGATGGTCGTTTTATATCTCATTTATGGAATCATTACAATCTGCTCTCGGGACTTGATTAAATCTTAGCACCGCCTATCGTCTACAAACGGACAGACAGTCCGAACGAACCATTCAAACCTTGGAAGACATGCTACAGTGTTGTGTGATTGACTTCGGTGGGAATTGGGATTCTTACCCACCTCTTATCAAGTTTTCATACAACAACAGTTATCATAGTAGTATCGAGATGGCTCCTTTAGAGGCACTTTATGGATGGAAATGTCGATCTCCTATTTGTTGGAATGAGATTGGGGAAGCTCAAGTCACGGGTCCTGAATTGGTGCAAGAAAATACAAACTAGATTCTTCGTATTCGTGAAAATCTTACTACCGCTCGAAGCTGGCAAAAGAGTTATGCCGACAAACGGCGAAAGCCGTTAGAGTTTCAAGTGGACGATCTTGTCCTCCTTAAGGTATCTCCTTGGAAGGGAGTTGTTCATTTTGGGAAGAAGGGAATGTTAGCTCCTCGATACGTAGGCCCATTCCAAATCTTAGAAAGGATCGGTAAAGTTTCTTACCGACTCGAGCTGCCTCAAGAACTTTCAAATGTACATCCGACATTTCATGTGTCAAACCTTAAGAGGTGTTTAGCTGATAAAAACTTCCATATACCTCTCGATGAAGTTCGTCTTGACGAATCGATGCATTTCGTAGAACAGTAGGCGAAGATAGTGGATAGAGATGTCAAGAAGCTGAAAAACAAGCGTATCCCAATAGTCTTGGTGCGTTGGGACTCTAAACACGGGCCAGAACTTACTTGGGAACGAGAAGACCTAATGAAGACAAAATACCCTCATCTCTTTGATCAAGACTTCTCGTAATTAATTTCGGGAAGAAATTTTCTAAAGTTAGGGAGACTCTAACAATTGCAAATTTTTTATTTTAAATTTTGTAATTCCTAAATACATCGTTATGGGAAGCTTTTCTTTTTTAAACCATTTCATTATAATACATGTATATATACAATTTAAATTAAAATATTTTAAACTTAATTAGGTGTGTTATTAAATTATTTATTTTACTATATAAAACTTAAAATCTTATTCATTAAAGATAAATAAACCTTTTTAATAATAACGATAATAATTATGTTTTATGAACTTTATAAAACCCATTAGAACATAAAATATTATGCACTAAAAGAGTAAGGGCCAAAACTGCATAATTTTGACACTATTATGTGTGTGTGATGGGGTTTTGGTCAAGAAGGAACACAAGACAAAAAAATCTGAGGAGCCATTTCTGCAATTTATCCAAACTTTCAGCCAACCCCCCCCCCCTTTCTTACCCGATCGGCTTGCACACCACCGCCCTTCACCGATCCGTCCTCCAATCTCGAATTCGAGCATTTAATGCTCCCATCACGCTCGGTCGACACCATCTAACATCCAACCACTTTAATCAATGCCTTAATTCTAGCTAATCACGCGTTTAACACCATCATTAACCCAACCGAATCATTAATCAAGAACCACAACTCGAATCAGTCAAATTTGTTCACCAAAATCAAATCAAACACACCCACATCATCGCGACACCATTCTGAACCTCCCTGGAACATCGAAACAATCTCAGAGCACTCCAAACTTTCTATCTGAACCCAAGCTCAGTCGCGACTAAACGAGAGCTCCAACCTGCTACTCCCGAACGTTTACAGGTTAACAAGTGCTTGATATTGCACAACTTGCTTAAGTTGTAATTTTTTATTTGCTTAGTAAACAAGTGAGTTTTCATATCCCCTTTTTGGTTTTATATTATTTTGGGGCTTTCACACATGTCCTTATTCAAAAACTTAGACAGTTATATCTTTTGATACTTATGCAAACTAAAAAATGCCTATCAAGTTGAAATGCTATCATGTGATGTGCTTGTGTTGTATACTTGTTGCTTATGTGCTTTGCTACTTGTATTCGTAAATGTAAAGGTATTCTAGTACTTGGCTTCCTAAGAGATTCACGCTCTCTTCGCATGTTAATTCCGTGTTAAAAAGGACCGGTACACCATTATATACATACTTGTTCATATGCATGCATAAATTTCATACTTGCAATCATTTGAGTTTGCATACTTTTATACTTATGCTATCAAAAATACGACTACTCACCAACTATTCAATTAGTTGACTTTTACTTTACTTGTGTGACAGGTTAAGTGAAGAATCGTATGACAAATCTAGGAAGAATGGACCTAGATAGCTCATTAAATGACTTACGCTTTTATTTTGTATTTGACATTTGAATTTGTATTGTAATGGTTATCAATTCTGACTGTGGTGGCTGTAACCTTGACAGGAGGTCAACAACAGGGGGTTGTCAATTCTTTGGAAATAAACTTGTAACCTGGCAATGTAAGAAGCAACTTACTGTAGCCATTTCTACATGTGAGGCTGAGTATGTTGCTGCTTCGAGTTGTTCACAAGTTTTGTGGATTCAACAACAAATGCGAGATTACAGTTTAAAATATACAACTCCTATTTTTGTTTATAATACAGCTGCAATAGCCATTACTGAAAATCTTGTTTCACATAAGAGAACAAAACACATTGATATTCGTCATCATTTTATTCGAGATTGTGCAGAGAAAAAGTTAATCCAACTTGTGAAAATAAATACAGTTGACAATATTGTTGACATTTTTATAAAAGCTTTTAATTCAACTCCTTTTTTTTCTCTTGTAGAAGGACTCGGGATGATCAATTTTGAATGAAAAAATGTGAAAACTTACACTTGAAAGTTTGTTTTAAAATGTTTTTTTATTTTTTTATTTTTTTTATTTTTGAAAAACTTAAAATATTTGAAAATTATATTCAAATGTATGAAAAATAATAGAATTTTGACTTATTTGAATTAATATTTTTTAATATTTAAAGTTTCTAATTTGTTAACATTTATACATATGAATTTGTTAATATTTAATTGGTGTATTAAATTTTTTAAGTAATATTTGATTTAAGTGAATAGTTGAATTTGAAATTTTGAAAAACTTAAAAACTTAAATTTGAATAATACTAGTTCATAAATTTTAAATTTGAATGAATTAATAAATTCTCTATCTTAAAATAAATTTGAACAAACTGAGTTTCAACAAAAATAGATTAAGAGTTGATATACATATATACAAATTATGCCATCAATGATTTTTTAAAGCATATACTGAGTTTCCTATGTTATATGTCAATATATATCTGAAAATTAATAGCATTCATTTTTAATATGCATAGTGACTCTTTGTTGTGTGTTTTACACAGGCATGTTCTCACTAGCGCATTTTATTAATTTATTCATCTATAAAGTCTTTATCAAAAATGATATATTTTCATTTCATTAAATTATTATATATGTTAAAGATCAATGGCAGTATATATTTTATCTTCAATAAATTCTGAGGATGAATAGCTTAATAAATAATTAAGTGTGAGACTTATTAATATTCATTACTTATTTTTAATAATACTAAGTATATATTTAAATTTTAGTATTTGAGGTATTTCTAAAATAACAAATTTAAATTGTTCATAATTTTATTATATTGCTTTTAAGTTGAAATACACAAATTAATATTGTTTTATTTATATGAATAATATGTTGATAAATTTTAAAATTTTAAAATTTTGGAAAATTTAATACAAATAAGTTAAAAACTATTTCATATGAATGTTTTTTTTAAAAGATTTTACCAAAAAGACTAAAAGATTTTATTTCTATAGTTTTTATAAATTAAAAAATTTTCAAAAATATTTTACATTTCACCTTTTAAGTGTGTGTTTTTTTCATAATTTTTCACAAAAGGTGTTTTTGACATTTAAATTGAAATTTTTGACAAAAGTTCAAAGTTAAATTATTTTTTTTAAATTTTTCATATCATCGATATTGATATTTGCGATAAAAGATAGTACTAAGTTTGATATTGATAGTATTAGTATCGATAACATTAATTTTTTTGTTGATACTAATAGTATCGTTATCAGACTTAAACTATATATAGTATCGATATTATTAGTATCGAATTTCTTAACATCGAGAGTATTGTGTGTTCTTTGAAAACTTCATTTGTCAATTTTAGTGTGATTGTGGATTTTTGTCATATTGTTTGATTACCAGTGATTGTAACTTATCTTTGAAAGGGAATGGCTAGTAATTTTTCTACCTTTAACCGGAAAATCTGTTGCTTTGAATTGTTGAAATTTTGAAACTTTAAAATTGAACGAATATGTTGAAAATTCATAGGGATTTTATAATAGAATACTTAATCGGTGTATTCTAATTTAAGATCTAGTGGTTTTATCATGAAATTTGTCATTGGAAAATTCTGGAAATTTTGAATATTTGACAAGTGTTAATATATCGATACTATTAGTATTGATGAACACTGTAGCATCGATACTAATAGTATTGATATAATATTTTCAAAAAATTTTCTAAGTGTTGATTTATACTTGGTGATGATTTTATATTCTCGATACTACTCATATTGATACTTGTATCGATATTTCTAGTATTGATTAAATAATTTCAAATTGTTACTAAGTATTTAATTGATTATTGGGTATCGATACTATTAACATTGACGTTGTTAATTGTTTCGATACTATTACTATCGATAGTTTCCGGACTTAGAAAAAAATTTTAAAAATTTTTTTTTTTTTATTTATGTTACTAATTGTTATTTTTCTTGATCTTAATTTTAAGTCAACGAATTTACGATGACAAACAAAATGTCATTGCACTTGTAAATAAAGAGATAAAGGAGGAGTCGATGTTTAGAGATATTATACTGTTTTTGAAGAGATCCAGGATTTCTTATGCTATCTCAGCTAATCCTATGATTGTTATGCATCATGTTACATCGTTCTGGGATAATGTTGAATTTGACTGTTTTGTTGAACCACTAGTGTTGAAATCAAAGATTGATGATATTCCTATTCAGTTTTCTGTTGATGATTTGCGAGAGATTCTCCAGTTTCAGGATTCTGATGATGATCCATTGACACTACCTAATGACTTGATTTGTGGAGTGTTTAATAGGATGGGATACAATGGTGATGTGACTGCTTCTTAGCTTGCCAAGAAACATCTGTTTGGTCAATGGCATTATTTGTTTCACGTTGTCATCATGTGTTTATCCATTCGGAAATCTAGAGTTGGTACTTTATCAAAATCTTTTCAATGTTTAATTGTTGCACTAGTGTTAAACAAACCGTTTAACATTAGTCAGTTAATTTTTGATCTGATGATTCGACAAATCACTGCAAATGAAAATGAGAGTTTTCTGCAGTATCCACGTTTTATTACTTTGATATTGGATCGTTTATATCCACAGTTGAACAAGACTAGCTTACTTATTAAGATTACTGTGATGAATAAAAGGATATTTTCATATTGTTGTCCTAAGAGAGGAGCAAACATGGTTGATACACCATTGTTTGGACATGTGATTGATGTTCATTTTCAAGAGTCTGATAATGATGCATGGTTTCATGTTCAGTCACTTGTAGCGGATCAAGAACAACATTCTGATGAACATGAACCTACACGGTTTGTTGGTGATGATGTTGCTGATGCTGCTACTTCATTTATCCCTCATTTTCAAGATGTTGTTGTCACTACATCTTCACATACTGAACAAAGTTTAAAAGAAACTGAAGAAGTAAGTCCTAATGATGATGATATTGATGTTGCTACTGAAGGTGCTGTTGAAGATACTTTTAATTCTGATTCAGATTCAGATGATGATGATACTGAGATGGTTGACACTTCTAACATGGTTTCTGGAAAAAGAAAGTTTGTTGGTTTTTTTACTTCATAGTATAAGAGGCAGAAAACAACAGATGACAGTGATTCTGAATATGTGCCTTCTGAAACAGATTTTCGTTTTGATTCTCCTATTCCTACTTCACCTTCTTCCTCACCTACACCAGTTTATACTTCTCCAATTGTTCGTCCTCCTCATTCATCTACTGCACCAATTACTCCACCTGCTATGTTCACTGCTCCAGTTTCTATTTCACCAAATTTTAGTACTATCTTTACTGATAGTTTTGCCACACAATCGTCTCAAATTCTAGCTTTGCAAGCTCAAGTACAGGAGTTGCAATCTGAAAATATTTTGTTGAAGTCTCGGGTTAATGCCTTGGAGTTGTCGAATGCTGATTTGTTAAAACAAAATGCATTAATTATTGCTTTACAAGATCGTTTGGATGTTGTACAGGCTGAGGTGCCAGCTAGTAAGGATTGTCAGCATGGTGTAAACAAGATGGATTTAGCTTCTTTTGCTACTATGAATGCTAAATACAAGACTATGCATAACATAATTAAATCCTTGCATGATAATGCTTTTCATGTTTTTAAGGATCATTATTCTCAAATTCAAGGAATTAAAGCTTCACTTCAAATGATGAATCCTACAGCTCAGGGGGAGACTTCTTTTAGAGCTGAAGCAATTACACCATTTGTTGGTCATAAGAATGATGATGATGATGATAAGGATGGAAATGATCAAGGTGGTCCTTCCACTGGTAATGATCATGTGACTGCAAACAAAGAAGTTGTTTTATCTCAAGGGGAGCCAGCTGGAGTAACTTCTACATTTGAAAGGACAAATGAGAAAGGAAAGGAGAAAGTACAAGAAGATGAGTTTGTTGATATTTTGTTGATCTGGAAGATGATTGAGAGGATATGATTGATGCTCTTATGGATATTGATGATGATGATTTTGGTTATGATGATCAAGATGATGGTACTTATGTGCTTGACATAGATCCAAAATTAAGTGAGAAGGAGTATCACTTTGTACATAGATTTGAAGAGTTGGATGATATTCCTGATCAGGAGCTTGAAGAGGGAGAATGGTTTCCAATTAAAGAGGTTAGAGATCTCTTTATGGATTTGGATTGGGAAGAAAAATTTATCAAATAAAGTGTTAAAAATTAGTTGTTGAATGTGTGGTTCAATCAACCAAGGATGAAGTTAAATTGAAACAAGCTGCAAAAGAGAATTTAAATGAAGATTCAATTAAATTTTTGACTACTGCTGAGGCGATTCAAACAACTATTGTTTATCGTTGTCTTAACTGTACTTAGGTTTTTCACCTAAATACAAACAACTATTGTTTATCGTGAGTTGTTGTACTTACGGTATTTAAGTTTTCACATAAATACGTACAACTGTTTCTTGTATTTTGAATTATGTTATCACAAACACTGTTCATCTATTGCATTTACACACAGTAAAAGGTGAAAAGTATACGTACTGTACGGACTTGCCGGACGATCAGGTACTGGATGTCACAGTCTCCCCTTGTTAAAGAAATTTTGTCCCAAAATTTAAGCATCAATGTCGGCCTCTACCTCTCGAACAAGAGAGGGTACTTTGTCTTCATGTTGTCCTCGCGTTCCCAGGTAAATTCTGGTCCATGCTTGGAATTCCATCGAACCTTTACAATAGGGATACGGCTTCGTTTCAGTCTTTTGACTTCACGCTCCACAACCTCTACAGGTTTTTCAATGAAATGTAATTGCTCATCGACTTGTATCTCTTCCAATGGTATGGTTAATGATTCATCAGCGAGACATCTCTTGAGGTTTGACACGTGAAATACATCATGTACTCCGCTGAGTTCGTCAGGGAGTTTAAGTCTGTATGCCACAGGACCTATGCGTTGAGTTATCTCAGACGGTCCGACATACCTTGGTGCTAACTTGTCTTTAGCCCCAAAACAAGCCACGCCTTTCCATGGGGACACTTTCAACATGACTCAGTCACCCACTTCGAATTCCAAAGGCTTTCGCCGTTTGTCTGCATAACTCTTTTGGCGGCTACGTGTTGCTTGTAATCTCTGTTGTATCTGGGCTATCTTATCAATAGTCTCCTAAATAAGTTCAGGCCCAGTGATCCTGTTGTCTCCTACTTCGGTCCAACAAATTGGAGACCGACATTTTCTACCATATAGTGCTTCAAACGGAGCACATCCAATGCTGTTGTGGTAGCTGTTGTTGTAGGAGAACTCAATGAGTGGAAAATGTTTATCCCAACTTCCACCGAAGTCTAGGATGCATGTTCTCAGCATATCCTCCAGGCTTTGAATTGTTCGCCCACTTTGTCCATCCGTTTGTGGATGATAAGCGGTGCTCAAGTTAACACTTGTCCCTAGAGATTGTTGCAATGATCGCCAGAACCGCGATGTAAATCGACTGTCCCGGTCTGAAATAATAGATAATGGCACTCCGTGCCGAACTACTATTTCATCAACATAGAATCTTGCTAGCTTCTTCATCTTGTAAGTTTCTTGGATCGGCAAGAAGTGTGCGGACTTGGTCAATTTATGAATGATGACCCAAATCGAATCGTGTCCGCTGGAAGTGCGGGGTAGCTTGGTAATAAAATCCATAGCTATTTGTTCCCACTTCCATTGTGGAATTTCTGGTTGTTCTAGCAAACCTGATGGTTTCTGGTGTTTAGCTTTGACCTTGGCACATGTGATGCATTTGCCAACATAAGTGGCAACATCTTTCTTCATACCCGGCCACCAATAAAATGACCTAAGATCTTGGTACATCTTATCGGCACCAGGATGAACAGAGTAACGTGTCTTGTGTGCCTCGTCAAGTATAAGTGTTCGAAGTTCATCTACTGCCAGGATCCAAACACGATCCAGATAATAGATAACTCCATCTTGTTTTGTCTTGAAATGTTTCTCGGCTCCACAATCGAGCTCTCGTTTCAAATTTTCTCTTGCTGTTGCTTCCTGTTGTGCTTGTATTATTTGATCTCTCATACTTGTTTGCACGGTCATTCTCATTGCTCGAACGCGCAAGGGTTTAACTCTTTCCTTTCGACTCAAAGCATCTGCAACAACATTTGCTTTGCCTGGATGGTATTTGATCACACAATCGTAATCGTTCAGGAGCTCAACCCAACGTCTCTATCTCATGTTAAGCTCCTTCTGATCAAATATGTGCTGTAAACTCTTGTGATCTGTGAAGCTAGTGCATTTACTACCATACCAAGTGGTGTCTCCAAATCTTTAAAGCAAAGACAACAGCTCCCAGTTCTAAGTCATGTGTTGTGTAGTTCTTCTCGTGTATCTTCAATTGTCATGAGGCGTACGCAATGACTTTGTCTTGTTGCATTAAAACACATCCGAGTCCCTGGTGGGAAGCATCACAATATACAAAGTCATCATTGCCTTCTGGGAGTGTTAAGATTGGAGCATCGCACAATCTTTGTTTCAATGTCTGGAATGCCTTTTCTTGTTTTTGTGTCCACATAAAAGGTTCACTCTTCTGTGTGAGTTTGGTGAGAGGCAAGGCTATCTTAGAGAAATTCGAGATGAATCTCCTGTAATAACCTGTTAATCCGAAAAATGATCTGATCTCTATTGGTGTCGTGGGCACATCCTAGTTCTTGATTGCTTCAATCTTGGCAGGATCCACATGAATATCATTATTGTTAATCACATGACCCAAGAACTGAACTTCTCTAAGCCAAAATTCACACTTGGAGAATTTGGCATAGAGTCGTTCTTCTTTCAGGAGTTCCAAGACTGTTCTAAGATGTTGTTTATGTTCCTTCTCGTTTCTTGAATAAATCAATATATCATCAATAAAGATGATAACGAACTGATCTAAGTAAGGCTTGCACACCCGGTTCATCAAATCCATGAACACTGTCGGTGCGTTCGTCAATCCGAAAGGCATCACCATAAACTCGTAGTGACCATATCGGGTACGAAAGGCAGTCTTTGGTATGTCTTCATCTTGAATCCAGAGCTGGTTATAACCTGAGCGCATGTCTATCTTTGCGAAGTATTGAGCTCCTTGCAACTGATCAAAAAAATCATCAATCCTCGGTAACGGGTACCGATTCTTGATGGTTAGTTTGTTGAGCTCTCTGTAATCAATGCACATTCAGAAAGATCCATCCTTCTTTTTAACAAAAAGAACTCCAGCTCCCTACGGGGAAAAGCTTGGTCGGATGAATCCCTTGTCGAGTAGCTCTTGTAATTGATTGGACAACTCCTGCATTTCCAAAGGTGCAGGTCTGTAAGGAGACTTAGCTACTGGGGTCGCTCCCGGAATCAAATCGATTCGAAACTGCACCGATCTCTCGAGTGGCAGTACCAGTAAATCATCCGGAAACACGTCCGCATAGTCTTTCACCACTAGTACGTCTTGAATCTTGATTGATTTCTTGTCCTTTTGTACCACGTGAGCTAGAAATGCGATACATTGTTTTCTGAGGTACTTGCGAGCCTTCATGCACGATATTATCTTGACACTGCGTTTCGCTTGATCTCCGTGAATCTCCAAGATCTGATCGTTCTCCACTGGAATACGTAATAGCTTTTCGGAACAGATGAACTCAACTCTGTTAAGAGATAGCCAATCCATTCCGATAATGATGTCGAAACTGCCCAGTTCCATCGGTATCAAGTCGATGGAAAATGTGTGATCGCCAAGTGTTAGTGGGCAATTCCTAAGTATTGTGTCTACTGTGATCTGTTTGTCGTTTGCTATCTCAATAGTATAAGGGGAGTCTAAAGATTCCTCAACATGATTAAGATGGCATGCAAAGTCGGATGAGATAAAACTCTGATCCGCACCAGTGTCAAATAATATGGATGCATAAGAGTCAGATAAGAGAAATGTACCCGTGATCACATTCGGGTCCTGTCGAGCAGCAGCTGCTCCAATCTGAAAGGCTCGTCCTGTTGCTGCCGGAGCCCTTGGTTGAATTCTCTTGGGACAATCCCTCGAGAAGTGTCCAGGTTCGCCACAAATGTAGCATGACCTGTTATCAGCAGCAATAGTAGCAGCAGTTGCAACCGCTGCATTGTTGTTTCTGTTCGGAGCCCCGGTGCTCCTGCAATGATTAGCCCAGTGACCAAACTTCCCATAGTTGGTGCATGGTCTGCACTGGATGTTTGGCTGATGATGATACTGGCAGGTGTTGCACAAAGGTGCAGTGACAGTGTAGGGCTTCTTGATCTGTAGTGGTGGCGGTTGGTTGATCATCGGGGTTTGAGTGGTCGCAACAAAGTTTCTGACCACCTTTTGTTTCTTAGCTGGTCGTTTATCCGGCTTTCTTGAAGTTCCCACTTTTGCTGATTCAGTTTCCTTCTTCAGTGCTCCAGAGACAACCATCACATCGGTAAGGGTTGCTGACAATGTAACAGTCGACTCCATTGTAGTGGGATGGGCAGAAATCACGTGCCCTTGCATGCAAGCAGGTAGTCCACCGACATACCTCTCAATCCTTTTCACCAGTGTTGGCACCACGTCCGGTTCCAAAGTAGCCAACTCGTGGAATCGGGTGGTGTAGGCCAGATGCCCAGCACCAATCATGACTAGGTTGAGCAGCTCCGTTTCAACCTTCTTGAGTTCATTTCTCGGGAAAAACTCTGTCCTCAGCATCGCCTTGAAATCATCCCAAGGCATGGACAAAGCTTCATCCCTGCCTCTAGTCTGAACTTGAGCATTCCACCAAGTTAACGCTCTTTTGTTGAATGAACCAGCAGCATATCTTACTTTGTGCTGATCAGGATAGCCACTAATATCAAGAGTCATTTCCATCTTCTCGATCCACTGTATCAATCCGACGGCTCCTTCACTGCCACTGAAACTAGGTGGCTTGCATCCAACAAAGTTCTTGTAGGAGTAGTCCTGATGATGGCGGGTGTTTTCGCTGCCTTCTCCAGATGAGTTGGCCATGTTGTTGTTGTTGTTGCTGTTAATCTGGTTCATCATCTTTGGGATCATATCCCTCAGTTTACTGGCCAGCAGTGTGGCCAGTGCGATGGTAGCGGGATCCAACTCATGGACTGGTGGTGGCGGAGGAGGAGGTGGAGGTGGTTGTGTAAGAGAGTCAGGTGGTGTCGGTGTCAAGGAGTGCGGTGCTGAATCATGTGGTGCTGGTGGCAGTAAAGCTGGTTGTCATCTTGACGGCATTCTGATCATAACCGAAAGAAAATTGGTTAGTGCAGTGATCAGATGCAGAAGACACATGCAATTAGAATCATGTGTCATATGATCTCTACATGAGGATCCTAGGTTATAGTCTAGGCCAAACCGTTTAAGTAATATGACCTATATTTCTCTATAACCATGGCTCTGATAGCAATCTGGCACACCCCGAGCCGGCGGGCTGGATCGACTTTCCCGCCGGGCGGAAGGTTCCTAGGGCGCGATATCATTGTGATAATCGAAATGATCAGATTGTTTACATAGTGCATGATAAATAAATGAGAAATGCTAACATGACAATGAAATAGAATTACAAAGTTAAATTACATTGTTTCCTCATAATTTAACTAAGTAAATCTAACAAAAGAATCAATGAGTTTATATCTTGTAACTGTACAAGATATACAAAAGATGATTCACTGTTTTGTCATTCAAAAGTGTGCAACACCAAAAAGTAGCTAGGCCTTCTTAAAGTCCACTAGCTATATCCCTGAATGTCTGGTGACCAAACCTGTTCGTCACCTGAGAAAACATGCATTTAAACAAAGTCAACACTAGGTTGGTGAGTTCATAAGTTTGATGATTGTAAACCTTGATTCATTCACATACACAATCACAATAGCACACATGTTACTTGTAGTTTGTTTGATTCACCTGTTCACACAACGGCCTCTTTATGGTCATATTCACAAGTAATATCTCATCCTAGTAGTTATGCTTATATATAGGGCATATGTAGGGGAACAAGCCCCAGCCAACATCCCACCACATAACTAAAAGAACTCCACACTACTTGCAATACAACTATAGATATCCATTTCCCTTTCACCTGTTCATCTCGTTTGTTAATCTCTTGTTGCATCATATGTAGAATAATATATTAAAACGGGGTTTAGTTATCAAACCGAAGTATTGATAAACCCTTTGTGTATTAAGGAGATTAGATCAAGTTAATCTGATCCTTGTATTATTCTATTACTTGTGGGGTTAACTGTTAATCACTTTTAATAATATAACAGTGTTAGTTAACCAATTGATATTTGTTCTCAATTTGAAGTGCATAGAGCCTAAAAGGAATCCATTGTAATCCTCACGTAATCAGAGTACAATGCATCCAATTTACCTCTACCACTTTGGACAACTCCTGCATTTCCAATGGTGCAGGTCTGTAAGGAGACTTAGCTACTGGGGTCGCTCCCGGAATCAAATCGATTCGAAACTGCACCGATCTCTCGAGTGGCAGTACCGGTAAATCATCCGGAAACACGTCCGCATAGTCTTTCACCACTAGTACGTCTTGAATCTTGATTGATTTCTTGTCCTTTTGTACCACGTGAGCTAGAAATGCGATACATTGTTTTCTGAGGTACTTGCGAGCCTTCATGCACGATATTATCTTGACACTGCGTTTCGCTTGATCTCCGTGAATCTCCAAGATCTGATCGTTCTCCACTGGAATACGTAATAGCTTTTCGGAACAGATGAACTCAACTCTGTTAAGAGATAGCCAATCCATTCTGATAATGATGTCGAAACTGCCCAGTTCCATCGGTATCAAGTCGATGGAAAATGTGTGATCGCCAAGTGTTAGTGGGCAATTCCTAAGTATTGTGTCTACTGTGATCTGTTTGTCGTTTGCTATCTCAATAGTATAAGGGGAGTCTAAAGATTCCTCAACATGATTAAGATGGCATGCAAAGTCGGATGAGATAAAACTCTGATCCGCACCAGTGTCAAATAATATGGATGCATAAGAGTCAGATAAGAGAAATGTACCCGTGATCACATTCGGGTCCTGTCGAGCAGCAGCTGCTCCAATCTGAAAGGCTCGTCCTGTTGCTGCCGGAGCCCTTGGTTGAATTCTCTTGGGACAATCCCTCAAGAAGTGTCCAGGTTCGCCACAAATGTAGCATGACCTGTTATCAGCAGCAATAGTAGCAGCAGTTGCAACCGCTGCATTGTTGTTTCTGTTCGGAGCCCCGGTGCTCCTGCAATGATTAGCCCAGTGACGAAACTTCCCATAGTTGGTGCATGGTCTGCACTGGGTGTTTGGCTGATGATGATACTGGCAGGTGTTGCACAAAGGTGCAGTGACAGTGTAGGGCTTCTTGATCTGTAGTGGTGGCGGTTGGTTGATCATCGGGGTTTGAGTGGTCGCAACAAAGTTTCTGACCACCTTTTGTTTCTTAGCCGGTCGTTTATCCGGCTTTCTTGAAGTTCCCACTTTTGCTGATTCAGTTTCCTTCTTCAGTGCTCCAGAGACAACCATCACATCGGTAAGGGTTGCTGACAATGTAACAGTCGACTCCATTGTAGTGGGATGGGCAGAAATCACGTGCCCTTGCATGCAAGCAGGTAGTCCACCGACATACCTCTCAATCCTTTTCACCAGTGTTGGCACCACGTCCGGTTCCAAAGTAGCCAACTCGTGGAATCGGGTGGTGTAGGCCAGATGCCCAGCACCAATCATGACTAGGTTGAGCAGCTCCGTTTCAACCTTCTTGAGTTCATTTCTCGGGAAAAACTCTGTCCTCAGCATCGCCTTGAAATCATCCCAAGGCATGGACAAAGCTTCATCCCTGCCTCTAGTCTGAACTTGAGCATTCCACCAAGTTAACGCTCTTTTGTTGAATGAACCAGCAGCATATCTTACTTTGTGCTGATCAGGATAGCCACTAATATCAAGAGTCATTTCCATCTTCTCGATCCACTGGATCAATCCGACGGCTCCTTCACTGCCACTGAAACTAGGTGGCTTGCATCCAACAAAGTTCTTGTAGGAGTAGTCCTGATGATGGCGGGTGTTTTCGCTGCCTTCTCCAGATGAGTTGGCCATGTTGTTGCTGTTGTTGCTGTTAATCTGGTTCATCATCTCTGGGATCATATCCCTCAGTTTACTGGTCAGCAGTGTGGCCAGTGCGATGGTAGCGGGATCCAACTCATGGACTGGTGGTGGTGGAGGAGGAGGTGGAGGTGGTTGTGTAAGAGAGTCAGGTGGTGTCGGTGTCAAGGAGTGCGGTGCTGAATCATGTGGTGCTGGTGGCAGTAAAGCTGGTTGTCATCTTGACGGCATTCTGATCATAACCGTAAGAAAATTGGTTAGTGCAGTGATCAGATGCAGAAGACACATGCAATTAGAATCCTGTGTCATATGATCTCTACATGAGGATCCTAGGTTATAGTCTAGGCCAAACCGTTTAAGTAATATGACCTATATTTCTCTATAACCATGGCTCTGATACCAATCTGTCACACCCCGAGCCGGCGGGCTGGATCGACTTTCCCGCCGGGCAGAAGGTTCCTAGGGCGCGATATCATTGTGATAATCGAAATGATCAGATTGTTTACATAGTGCATGATAAATAAATGAAAAATGCTAACATGACAATGAAATAGAATTACAAAGTTAAATTACATTGTTTCCTCATAATTTAACTAAGTAAATCTAACAAAAGAATCAATGAGTTTATATCTTGTAACTGTACAAGATATACAAAAGATGATTCACTGTTTTGTCATTCAAAAGTGTGCAACACCAAAAAGTAGCTAGGCCTTCTTAAAGTCCACTAGCTATATCCCTGAATGTCTGGTGACCAAACCTGTTCGTCACCTGAGAAAACATGCATTTAAACAAAGTCAACACTAGGTTGGTGAGTTCATAAGTTTGATGATTGTAAACCTTGATTCATTCACATACACAATCACAATAGCACACATGTTACTTGTAGTTTGTTTGATTCACCTGTTCACACAACGGCCTCTCTATAGTTATATTCACAAGTAATATCTCATCCTAGTAGTTATGCCTATATATAGGGCATATGTAGGGGAACAAGCCCCAGCCAACATCCCACCACATAACTAAAAGAACTCCACACTACTTGCAATACAACTATAGATATCCATTTCCCTTTCACCTGTTCATCTCGTTTGTTAATCTCTTGTTGCATCATATGTAGAATAATATATTAAAAAGGGGTTTAGTTATCAAACCGAAGTATTGATAAACCCTTTGTGTATTAAGGAGATTAGATCAAGTTAATCTGATCCTTGTATTATTCTATTACTTGTGGGGTTAACTGTTAATCACTTTTAATAATATAAGAGTGTTAGTTAACCAATTGATATTTGTTCTCAATTTGAAGTGCATAGAGCCTAAAAGGAATCCATTGTAATCCTCACGTAATCAGAGTACAATGCATCCGATTTACCTCTACCACTTTGGACAACTCCTGCACTTCCAATGGTGCAGGTCTGTAAGGAGACTTAGCTACTGGGGTCGCTCCCGGAATCAAATCGATTCGAAACTGCACCGATCTCCCGAGTGGCAGTACCGGTAAATCATCCGGAAACACGTCCGCATAGTCTTTCACCACTAGTACGTCTTGAATCTTGATTGATTTCTTGTCCTTTTGTACCACGTGAGCTAGAAATGCGATACATTGTTTTCTGAGGTACTTGCGAGCCTTCATGCACGATATTATCTTGACACTGCGTTTCGCTTGATCTCTGTGAATCTCCAAGATCTGATCGTTCTCCACTGGAATACGTAATAGCTTTTCGGAACAGATGAACTCAAATCTGTTAAGAGATAGCCAATCCATTCCGATAATGATGTCGAAACTGCCCAGTTCCATCGGTATCAAGTCGATGGAAAATGTGTGATCGCCAAGTGTTAGTGGGCAATTCCTAAGTATTGTGTCTACTGTGATCTGTTTGTCGTTTGCTATCTCAATAGTATAAGGGGAGTCTAAAGATTCCTCAACATGATTAAGATGGCATGCAAAGTCGGATGAGATAAAACTCTGATCCGCACCAGTGTCAAATAATATGGATGCATAAGAGTCAGATAAGAGAAATGTACCCGTGATCACATTCGGGTCCTGTCGAGCAGCAGCTGCTCCAATTTGAAAGGCTCGTCCTGTTGCTGCCGGAGCCCTTGGTTGAATTCTCTTGGGACAATCCCTCGAGAAGTGTCCAGGTTCGCCACAAAGGTAGCATGACCTGTTATCAGCAGCAATAGTAGCAGCAGTTGCAACCGCTGCATTGTTGTTTCTGTTCGGAGCCCCGGTGCTCCTGCAATGATTAGCCCAGTGACCAAACTTCCCACAGTTGGTGCATGGTCTGCACTGGGTGTTTGGCTGATGATGATACTGGCAGGTGTTGCACAAAGGTGCAGTGACAGTGTAGGGCTTCTTGATCTGTAGTGGTGGCGGTTGGTTGATCATCGGGGTTTGAGTGGTCGCAACAAAGTTTCTGACCACCTTTTGTTTCTTAGCCGGTCGTTTATCCGGCTTTCTTGAAGTTCCCACTTTTGCTGATTCAGTTTCCTTCTTCAGTGCTCCAGAGACAACCATCACATCGGTAAGGGTTGCTGACAATGTAACAGTCGACTCCATTGTAGTGGGATGGGCAGAAATCACGTGCCCTTGCATGCAAGCAGGTAGTCCACCGACATACCTCTCAATCATTTTCACCAGTGTTGGCAGCACGTCCGGTTCCAAAGTAGCCAACTCGTGGAATCGGGTGGTGTAGGCCAGATGCCCAGCACCAATCATGACTAGGTTGAGCAGCTCCGTTTCAACCTTCTTGAGTTCATTTCTCGGGAAAAACTCTGTCCTCAGCATCGCCTTGAAATCATCCCAAGGCATGGACAAAGCTTCATCCCTGCCTCTAGTCTGAACTTGAGCATTCCACCAAGTTAACGCTCTTTTGTTGAACGAACCAGCAGCATATCTTACTTTGTGCTGATCAGGATAGCCACTAATATCAAGAGTCATTTCCATCTTCTCGATCCACTGGATCAATCCGACGGCTCCTTCACTGCCACTGAAACTAGGTGGCTTGCATCCAACAAAGTTCTTGTAGGAGTAGTCCTGATGATGGCGGGTGTTTTCGCTGCCTTCTCCAGATGAGTTGGCCATGTTGTTGCTGTTGTTGCTGTTAATCTGGTTCATCATCTCTGGGATCATATCCCTCAGTTTACTGGTCAGCAGTGTGGCCAGTGCGATGGTAGCGGGATCCAATTCATGGACTGGTGGTGGCGGAGGAGGAGGTGGAGGTGGTTGTGTAAGAGAGTCAGGTGGTGTCGGTGTCAAGGAGTGCGGTGCTGAATCATGTGGTGCTGGTGGCAGTAAAGCTGGTTGTCATCTTGACGGCATTCTGATCATAACCGAAAGAAAATTGGTTAGTGCAGTGATCAGATGCAGAAGACACATGCAATTAGAATCATGTGTCATATCATCTCTACATGAGGATCCTAGGTTATAGTCTAGGCCAAACCGTTTAAGTAATATGACCTATATTTCTCTATAACCATGGCTCTAATACCAATCTGTCACACCCCGAGCCGGCGGGCTGGATCGATTTTCCCGCCGGGCGGAAGGTTCCTAGGGCGCGATATCATTGTGATAATCGAAATGATCAGATTGTTTACATAGTGCATGATAAATAAATGAGAAATGCTAACATGACAATGAAATAGAATTACAAAGTTAAATTACATTGTTTCCTCATAATTTAACTAAGTAAATCTAACAAAAGAATCAATGAGTTTATATCTTGTAACTGTACAAGATATACAAAAGATGATTCACTATTTTGTCATTCAAAAGTGTGCAACACCAAAAAGTAGCTAGGCCTTCTTAAAGTCCACTAGCTATATCCCTGAATGTCTGGTGACCAAACCTGTTCGTCACCTGAGAAAACATGCATTTAAACAAAGTCAACACTAGGTTGGTGAGTTCATAAGTTTGATGATTGTAAACCTTGATTCATTCACATACACAATCACAATAGCACACATGTTACTTGTAGTTTGTTTGATTCACCTGTTCACACAACGGCCTCTCTATAGTTATATTCACAAGTAATATCTCATCCTAGTAGTTATGCTTATATATAGGGCATATGTAGGGGAACAAGCCCCAGCCAACATCCCACCACATAACTAAAAGAACTCCACACTACTTGCAATACAACTATAGATATCCATTTCCCTTTCACCTGTTCATCTCGTTTGTTAATCTCTTGTTGCATCATATGTAGAATAATATATTAAAAAGGGGTTTAGTTATCAAACCGAAGTATTGATAAACCCTTTGTGTATTAAGGAGATTAGATCAAGTTAATCTGATCCTTGTATTATTCTATTACTTGTGGGGTTAACTGTTAATCACTTTTAATAATATAAGAGTGTTAGTTAACCAATTGATATTTGTTCTCAATTTGAAGTGCATAGAGCCTAAAAGGAATCCATTGTAATCCTCACGTAATCAGAGTACAATGCATCCGAATTACCTCTACCACTTTGGACAACTCCTGCACTTCCAATGGTGCAGGTCTGTAAGGAGACTTAGCTACTGGGGTCGCTCCCGGAATCAAATCGATTCGAAACTGCACCGATCTCCCGAGTGGCAGTACCGGTAAATCATCCGGAAACACGTCCGCATAGTCTTTCACCACTAGTACGTCTTGAATCTTGATTGATTTCTTGTCCTTTTGTACCACGTGAGCTAGAAATGCGATACATTGTTTTCTGAGGTACTTGCGAGCCTTCATGCACGATATTATCTTGACACTGCGTTTCGCTTGATCTCCGTGAATCTCCAAGATCTGATCGTTCTCCACTGGAATACGTAATAGCTTTTCGGAACAGATGAACTCAAATCTGTTAAGAGATAGCCAATCCATTCCGATAATGATGTCGAAACTGCCCAGTTCCATCGGTATCAAGTCGATGGAAAATGTGTGATCGCCAAGTGTTAGTGGGCAATTCCTAAGTATTGTGTCTACTGTGATCTGTTTGTCGTTTGCTATCTCAATAGTATAAGGGGAGTCTAAAGATTCCTCAACATGATTAAGATGGCATGCAAAGTCGGATGAGATAAAACTCTGATCCGCACCGGTGTCAAATAATATGGATGCATAAGAGTCAGATAAGAGAAATGTACCCGTGATCACATTCGGGTCCTGTCGAGCAGCAGCTGCTCCAATTTGAAAGGCTCGTCCTGTTGCTGCCGGAGCCCTTGGTTGAATTCTCTTGGGACAATCCCTCGAGAAGTGTCCAGGTTCGCCACAAATGTAGCATGACCTGTTATCAGCAGCAATAGTAGCAGCAGTTGCAACCGCTGCATTGTTGTTTCTGTTCGGAGCCCCGGTGCTCCTGCAATGATTAGCCCAGTGACCAAACTTCCCACAGTTGGTGCATGGTCTGCACTGGGTGTTTGGCTGATGATGATACTGGCAGGTGTTGCACAAAGGTGCAGTGACAGTGTAGGGCTTCTTGATCTGTAGTGGTGGCGGTTGGTTGATCATCGGGGTTTGAGTGGTCGCAACAAAGTTTCTGACCACCTTTTTTTTCTTAGCCGGTCGTTTATCCGGCTTTCTTGAAGTTCCCACTTTTGCTGATTCAGTTTCCTTCTTCAGTGCTCCAGAGACAACCATCACATCGGTAAGGGTTGCTGACAATGTAACAGTCGACTCCATTGTAGTGGGATGGGCAGAAATCACGTGCCCTTGCATGCAAGCAGGTAGTCCACCGACATACCTCTCAATCCTTTTCACCAGTGTTGGCACCACGTCCGGTTCCAAAGTAGCCAACTCGTGGAATCGGGTGGTGTAGGCCAGATGCCCAGCACCAATCATGACTAGGTTGAGCAGCTCCGTTTCAACCTTCTTGAGTTCATTTCTCGGGAAAAACTCTGTCCTCAGCATCGCCTTGAAATCATCCCAAGGCATGGACAAAGCTTCATCCCTGCCTCTAGTCTGAACTTGAGCATTCCACCAAGTTAACGCTCTTTTGTTGAACGAACCAGCAGCATATCTTACTTTGTGCTGATCAGGATAGCCACTAATATCAAGAGTCATTTCCATCTTCTCGATCCACTGGATCAATCCGACGGGTCCTTCACTGCCACTGAAACTAGGTGGCTTGCATCCAACAAAGTTCTTGTAGGAGTAGTCCTGATGATGGCGGGTGTTTTCGCTGCCTTCTCCAGATGAGTTGGCCATGTTGTTGCTGTTGTTGCTGTTAATCTGGTTCATCATCTCTGGGATCATATCCCTCAGTTTACTGGTCAGCAGTGTGGCCAGTGCGATGGTAGCGGGATCCAATTCATGGACTGGTGGTGGCGGAGGAGGAGGTGGATGTGGTTGTGTAAGAGAGTCAGGTGGTGTCGGTGTCAAGGAGTGCGGTGCTGAATCATGTGGTGCTGGTGGCAGTAAAGCTGGTTGTCATCTTGACGGCATTCTGATCATAACCGAAAGAAAATTGGTTAGTGCAGTGATCAGATGCAGAAGACACATGCAATT
The DNA here is from genome assembly GCA_009363875.1 of Mikania micrantha. NCBI lineage: Eukaryota > Viridiplantae > Streptophyta > Magnoliopsida > Asterales > Asteraceae > Mikania > Mikania micrantha. The sequence continues at coordinate 61,886,705 of CM018693.1, forward strand.
AGAATCATGTGTCATATGATCTCTACATGAGGATCCTAGGTTATAGTCTAGGCCAAACCGTTTAAGTAATATGACATATATTTCTCTATAACCATGGCTCTGATACCAATCTGTCACACCCCGAGCCGGCGGGCTGGATCGATTTTCCCGCCGGGCGGAAGGTTCCTAGGGCGCGATATCATTGTGATAATCAAAATGATCAGATTGTTTACATAGTGCATGATAAATAAATGAGAAATGCTAACATGACAATGAAATAGAATTACAAAGTTAAATTACATTGTTTCCTCATAATTTAACTAAGTAAATCTAACAAAAGAATCAATGAGTTTATATCTTGTAACAGTACAAGATATACAAAAGATGATTCACTGTTTTGTTATTCAAAAGTGTGCAACACCAAAAAGTAGCTAGGCCTTCTTAAAGTCCACTAGCTATATCCCTGAATGTCTGGTGACCAAACCTGTTCGTCACCTGAGAAAACATGCATTTAAACAAAGTCAACACTAGGTTGGTGAGTTCATAAGTTTGATGATTGTAAACCTTGATTCATTCACATACACAATCACAATAGCACACATGTTACTTGTAGTTTGTTTGATTCACCTGTTCACACAACGGCCTCTCTATAGTTATATTCACAAGTAATATCTCATCCTAGTAGTTATGCTTATATATAGGGCATATGTAGGGGAACAAGCCCCAGCCAACATCCCACCACATAACTAAAAGAACTCCACACTACTTGCAATACAACTATAGATATCCATTTCCCTTTCACCTGTTCATCTCGTTTGTTAATCTCTTGTTGCATCATATGTAGAATAATATATTAAAAAGGGGTTTAGTTATCAAACCGAAGTATTGATAAACCCTTTGTGTATTAAGGAGATTAGATCAAGTTAATCTGATCCTTGTATTATTCTATTACTTGTGGGGTTAACTGTTAATCACTTTTAATAATATAAAAGTGTTAGTTAACCAATTGATATTTGTTCACAATTTGAAGTGCATAGAGCCTAAAAGGAATCCATTGTAATCCTCACGTAATCAGAGTACAATGCATCCGATTTACCTCTACCACTTTGGACAACTCCTGCAGTTCCAATGGTGCAGGTCTGTAAGGAGACTTAGCTACTGGGGTCGCTCCCGGAATCAAATCGATTCGAAACTGCACCGATCTCTCGAGTGGCAGTACCGGTAAATCATCCGGAATCACGTCCGCATAGTCTTTCACCACTAGTACGTCTTGAATCTTGATTGATTTCTTGTCCTTTTGTACCACGTGAGCTAGAAATGCGATACATTGTTTTCTGAGGTACTTGCGAGCCTTCATGCACGATATTATCTTGACACTGCGTTTCGCTTGATCTCCATGAATCTCCAAGATCTGATCGTTCTCCACTGGAATACGTAATAGCTTTTCAGAACAGATGAACTCAACTCTGTTAAGAGATAGCCAATCCATTCCGATAATGATGTCGAAACTGCCCAGTTCCATCGGTATCAAGTCGATGGAAAATGTGTGATCGCCAAGTGTTAGTGGGCAATTCCTAAGTATTGTGTCTACTGTGATCTGTTTGTCGTTTGCTATCTCAATAGTATAAAGGGAGTCTAAAGATTCCTCAACATGATTAAGATGGCATGCAAAGTCGGATGAGATAAAACTCTGATCCGCACCAGTGTCAAATAATATGGATGCATAAGAGTCAGATAAGAGAAATGTACCCGTGATCACATTCGGGTCCTGTCGAGCAGCAGCTGCTCCAATCTGAAAGGCTCGTCCTGTAGCTTCCGGAGCCCTTGGTTGAATTCTCTTGGGACAATCCCTCGAGAAGTGTCCAGGTTCGCCACAAACGTAGCATGACCTGTTATCAGCAGCAATAGTAGCAGCAGTTGCAACCGCTGCATTGTTGTTTCTGTTCGGAGCCCCGGTGCTCCTGCAATGATTAGCCCAGTGACCAAACTTCCCACAGTTGGTGCATGGTCTACACTGGGTGTTTGGCTGATGATGATACTAGCAGGTGTTGCACAAAGGTGCAGTGACAGTGTAGGGCTTCTTGATCTGTAGTGGTGGCGGTTGGTTGATCATCGGGGTTTGAGTGGTCGCAACAAAGTTTCTGACCACCTTTTGTTTCTTAGCCGGTCGTTTATCCGGCTTTCTTGAAGTTCCACTTTTGCTGATTCAGTTTCCTTCTTCAGTGCTCCAGAGACAACCATCACATCGGTAAGGGTTGCTGACAATGTAACAGTCGACTCCATTGTAGTGGGATGGGCAGAAATCACGTGCCCTTGCATGCAAGCAGGTAGTCCACCGACATACCTCTCAATCCTCTTCACCAGTGTTGGCACCACGTCCGGTTCCAAAGTAGCCAACTCGTGGAATCGGGTGGTGTAGGCCAGATGCCCAGCACCAATCATGACTAGGTTGAGCAGCTCCGTTTCAACCTTCTTGAGTTCATTTCTCGGGAAAAACTCTGTCCTCAGCATCGCCTTGAAATCATCCCAAGGCATGGACAAAGCTTCATCCCTGCCTCTAGTCTGAACTTGAGCATTCCACCAAATTAACGCTCTTTTGTTGAATGAACCAGCAGCATATCTTACCTTGTGCTGATCAGGATAGCCACTAATATCAAGAGTCATTTCCATCTTCTCGATCCACTGGATCAATCCGACGGCTCCTTCACTGCCACTGAAACTAGGTGGCTTGCATCCAACAAAGTTCTTGTAGGAGTAGTCCTGATGATGGCGGGTGTTTTCGCTGCCTTCTCCAGATGAGTTGGCCATGTTGTTGCTGTTGTTGCTGTTAATCTGGTTCATCATCTCTGGGATCATATCCCTCAGTTTACTGGTCAGCAGTGTGGCCAGTGCGATGGTAGCGGGATCCAACTCATGGACTGGTGGTGGCGGAGGAGGAGGTGGAGGTGGTTGTGTAAGAGAGTCAGGTGGTGTCGGTGTCAAGGAGTGCGGTGCTGAATCATGTGGTGCTGGTGGCAGTAAAGCTGGTTGTCATCTTGACGGCATTCTGATCATAACCGAAAGAAAATTGGTTAGTGCAGTGATCAGATGCAGAAGACACATGCAATTAGAATCCTGTGTCATATGATCTCTACATGAGGATCCTAGGTTATAGTCTAGGCCAAACCGTTTAAGTAATATGACCTATATTTCTCTATAACCATGGCTCTGATACCAATCTGTCACACCCCGAGCCAGCGGGCTGGATCGACTTTCCCGCCGGGCGGTAGGTTCCTAGGACGCGATATCATTGTGATAATCGAAATGATCAGATTGTTTACATAGTGCATGATAAATAAATGAGAAATGCTAACATGACAATGAAATAGAATTACAAAGTTAAATTACATTGTTTCCTCATAATTTAAATAAGTAAATCTAACAAAAGAATCAATGAGTTTATATCTTGTAACTGTACAAGATATACAAAAGATGATTCACTGTTTTGTCATTCAAAAGTGTGCAACACCAAAAAGTAGCTAGGCCTTCTTAAAGTCCACTAGCTATATCCCTGAATGTCTGGTGACCAAACCTGTTCGTCACCTGAGAAAACATGCATTTAAACAAAGTCAACACTAGGTTGGTGAGTTCATAAGTTTGATGATTGTAAACCTTGATTCATTCACATACACAATCACAATAGCACACATGTTACTTGTAGTTTGTTTGATTCACCTGTTCACACAACGGCCTCTCTATAGTTATATTCACAAGTAATATCTCACCCTAGTAGTTATGCTTATATATAGGGCATATGTAGGGGAACAAGCCCCAGCCAACATCCCACCACATAACTAAAAGAACTCCACACTACTTGCAATACAACTATAGATATCCATTTCCCTTTCACCTGTTCATCTCGTTTGTTAATCTCTTGTTGCATCATATGTAGAATAATATATTAAAAAGGGGTTTAGTTATCAAACCGAAGTATTGATAAACCCTTTGTGTATTAAGGAGATTAGATCAAGTTAATCTGATCCTTGTATTATTCTATTACTTGTGGGGTTAACTGTTAATCACTTTTAATAATATAAGAGTGTTAGTTAACCAATTGATATTTGTTCTCAATTTGAAGTGCATAGAGCCTAAAAGGAATCCATTGTAATCCTCACGTAATCAGAGTACAATGCATCCGATTTACCTCTACCACTTTGTATTACCATAGACCTCATCAAACTGTTACTAGTAATATGACATGAGAGAAAATAAATTCCTCATTCTACTAGTCAACAAGAAGCGATGGATTAATTACAATTTCACTGTCGAATAATATCACCATGTGTCGTTTACCAAACCTGACTGATCGTCTCCCTGTTACCGGTACCACTATGCTAACGTCGGTATAGATCCCACTAAATTAACTGGTAAACGATTCTGATAAGGGACTTACAATGAAACTTGAATATATGGCACATGATTGATATGATATAATACAGACAGTTCAATAGCAATCAATTGTATTGTGTTCATCAATGTTGTTGTATGTTCCCAATGTTATATGTTCTCGTTGTTGTTAACAAAGTTAAATAAGAACATGCCTTATTACATTATGTTAATTGCTGTGTGAATGATGTTGTTATCATGAAGTTACATTATCATGATTATCATTCCTTGTTGTTCCATATAACCACCCTGTTGTCACTAAGCTGTGGTAAGAACTAGTCTTACTACACTTAGTCGACTCAGGTGGTGGATGATTCTTGTTCCATGTTATCTTTTAATATGCGTTGAGTTGTAATCTAAGTGTTATAAGAGCTTGTCTTATTACACTTACTTAACTCTGGTGTTGAATGATATTATGAAGATGTATTATCTTCATAGCATTCATGTGTTTTGTTGTTGTTGTCATCATGTTCACCTATGATTATTTCAATGTTCGTTCGTGTAAGAATAACTAAGTGCTGTAAGATATAATCTTACAACTATGTTATTCTATTGGGTTGATGAGTTATGAAGTTATATTATAATATTCATCTTAGTTGTCAATGACATACTATGATCATACGAGCAAGCATACAATGATATCTAAATCAAAGTATAAGCAATATATTAAGCAAAAGTTTTTAAATAAATAAAAGTTAAGCATGTTTCTCAGACCCGAGAGTTTAGAATCAGTTAAGATTAGAAAAGGGCGTATGAACTCACCTTGCTATTGAAGTGGTTGACTATGTATAAACAAGAAATGCACGCGCTCGTTGTTGTACTTGTCATTGTTTTCACGATCCTGTATTGATTTCACGTTGTATGTAACTTGTAAGTACGAGTCTTTGAGTACGTGTTTGTGTGTGTTTGTTTGTGTTAGCCCTAAATTTGCCTAACACTTGCGAGTCTCGGTCATCATTCGGCCCTCGTTTGATTGTCACAGATTTTACTACCACTTAAACAATTTGATTCCTTAACTTGTCATGTTGTTAGGGTTTTGTGTTTAACTTGACATGAACCTATATCGCGTAGTGAATCTTGAAACCTAATGTATCCCTTAAATAATAATTTAGGTTTTAAGTTTAGGATTGGAAATCTTTAATATCTTCCAACTTAATTCGATTGATTTTTAATCCAAACAACCACCTCTTGATATCATTATTTTCATTTGAAAGAATAGGTTTCTAGATTATACATAGTTGTTCAATCATGTTTTCATATTAGGCCCATGTGGGCCGAATGATAGTTTGGGCCGAATATAGGTGAGCCTTGGGCCGGTTGTGTTGTGTGGGCCAATCGTGTGTGTTTGGGCCTGGAACAAGTGTGGGCCTAATGCACACGGGTTTGGGCCGGCTAACTTTGTTTGGCCAAGTGAGATGCTTGGGTCGAATAAGGTGTTGGGCTAAATGGATCCGCATGGGTCAAGGAATTTGACTTAGACAAATCGAAGAGGATGGTTCGCTGCGAACCTTGGGTTCGTTTGAGATTAAGGTTCGGTCACCAGCAGCTCGGCGAACCTTTTAGCCACCTTCATAAGGTTCGCCTGGATCAAAGCTCCAGCAAGGTTCGGCCAAATACAAGGGTTCGCAGCTCATGCATGAGATCCAGTAGGGCATAGGTTCGGCTAACATGAAGGTTCGGCCATAGTTTGCTGAACAAGGGTTCGTCTCATCTGAGGTTCGGCTGATGCAGCATAGGTTCGTTCAAGTTGGGGTTCGCCCTGGACTCATGCAGGTTCGTGACATGCCAGCACACAGGTTCGGTGATCCAAGCTTGGCCAGCAGGAGGTTCGGCATGTTGTACTGGTTCGGCTAGTGATACTGGTTCGGCTGATGATACCGGTTCGGCTGATGATGAAAAGGTTCGGCCAAGAGGATGGTCAGGTTCGCAGCTGCTAGCCTTCGACCCACCCAGGGTTCGGCTGACTTGCATTCCACGAACCCTGCGCCTTCATCATCATCATCCGCAAGCATCACCAGTCCCAAGGCTGTTTCACGTTGCTGTTATGCTACCAGGGTTTCTCATGGTCATGTGGTTCGAGGTGGGGAGAGGGTTAGCCGGTTAAGTGTGTGTGTCGACCAAGATCTAGAAAACCCTAATTTTCATGGGTTTCTTTTGATCATTACCTCGATTTTTAGCGGGAAAAACTTCAGATCGATTGTACTTCCTTGTAGAGGACGTTGATAGCTTCGTGTGGACACCAAGAACGCCCGATTTTGTCCACAAACAAGTGAGATTTGGAGGTTTAAAGTGGGAATTCTAGATAGAGAGAGGGAAAACGGTGGAGAGGTTTGAGAGAGGGTGAGATGTAATAAATGAAGAGGAATGCCATCATTTAGTCTTTTTATACTCCGGGGTGTTCGGGTTCGTTTTGGTTGCTCGGTTTTCGTCTCCGTTGCGTTTCCGGATTGTTAGGCTAGATTTTACGTACTTTAAATAAACGACTTTCTTTGATGAATTTTTGATGAGTTTCAAAATTGTAAAACGTGAAATATTATATTTTCTTAAATTATTATCGTTCGTTTCGTTTTCCGTTTTCGTTTCGTCAAAACGCGTCACCATCGCTCGTATTCGTTCGAATCGTCACTCGAACGAACGCGACGATGATTTTGCTTTCTGATTCTTGTTTTCTACTTTTCAGTCATTATTTCAGAACGTTCAACTCACAGATATGTTTGGGTGAATCGTCACCCACGCAAACACACTGTAAGTTCCTTATTCTGAAATAACACTGCAATTGTGTTTGAAATGTGTTTCCTCACTGACGGACTCAACTAACTTCCTGTTTTCACATTATTTTCGTACTGATTTGTCGGCCATCTGATTCCTGTCATCTATGGATATCAGATCACAACCGACATGTTTTTGTTGTTTACTTGTACACTGTTGTCTTTCTTGATTCGTTGTCTTAACTGTACTTAGGTTTTTCACCTAAATACAAACAACTATTGTTTATCGTGAGTTGTTGTACTTACGGTATTTAAGTTTTCAACTGTTTTTTGTATTTTGAATTCTGTTATCACAAACACTATTCATCTATTGCATTTACACACAGTAAAAGGTGAAAAGTACACGTACCGTACGGACTTGCCGGACGATCAGGTACTGGATGTCACAGAAAATAAGTTGTTTATTATAAAAAGAATTGATGGAGTTCAATATTTGAAGAAGTCCTTTAAAAGCATTCATCAATTCCCGTTGTGTGAATTCCAAGTGTTGGCAGAAACAAGGTTGATTAATCATATTGGTGATTACATGGCTCATTTGATTGAACAAACAATAAGAAGAGAGGTTCGATACCTCTGAAGCTGTTTTTCAAGACATAAAAAAGTGGAATTTTGCAGAATGTTTTATCCGATCCACTTAATTAATCTTTCAGAGGAAGATCAGAAGATATTGAAAATGAAACAGATTCAGTTTCATAAAGATCATCAAGATGAAGCAATGCAATTCAAAAGGGTACTTGATGTATGTATTGAGCATAAGATTTATGCTGGTAGTCATCTACCTTTGCAGTGGAAAGAATGAAGATTAACACTGAGCTGTTGCTAAGGGGGACTCTATTATTACCCTGATAGCAACAAGCTTCAGTTGTTAAATTGAAGACTGAAGATTGATGCTGATTTAAGAATGAAGATCTTTATGTTGATTGTATTTGTTTGTTTTTAGTATAATGTTTTTGTTTAAGTTTTTGTGTTAGTTTCTTTTGTTTTTGAAATTTGTACAAGTATAGAATCTGTTGATAGTATTAATATCGATAATGATAGTTTTGATATTAATAGTATCGAAGATAGTTGTGTCGATATTAGTAGTGTCGACATTAGTATTGTCGATATTACTAATATTGACAAAACAGTGTATTAATAGCTAAGTTTAGTTGAACTTAGTATCGATCTTAGACATAATTCTGATTTTTGAAGATTGTAATTTCTCTCTGATTGTACTTACTGAATGTTACTGATTAATACAAGAAGAGAAGATATTGTTTACATTGATTTTATCAAATTCTTTTCATCTTGATCTATTTTACTTTAGTTCAAACATGATATTATGGATTCCGCACTTGATATAATATCATTTAAATCTTAGACAAGGACCTACACACATTCAATCGTACACCAAACCGGGTAATTCATAGATCATTCTACTCGGAATTCATTGGAGATTAAAAGCCCTATCATTGCCGAGGCTATCAATCTCCAAATCAAACAAATTCGGACCATGTTAGGATTAGGGTTCTTACGAAATTAGGCTTCATCTGAGGATTTGTATAAGTTTAATTCAAAAGCATTCTAGTCAAGGCATAACCCCCTCAGCCCAGTGGTAAGCAGCCGTGGCTGTGGGGAAGAGGCGAGGGTTCAAATCCTCCAACCTCTGCCCAGAACCGATTTTTTTGTTCCCATCCATTTTAACCTATTTCTTCTATATAAAATCTTATAAAAAATGCTAAAAACCATTTTCATAAATTCTAAAAAATCCAAGTTACATTATACTCAATTTTTATTAGTTTTTAATATAAACTAAATTAATAAATATATTGAATTATGTTAAATCCTAATATTGTTTTAAACTAAAAGAAATTCATTTTTTTAATGTTAGAATAGAATTAATAGATTTTTTTGTTATTTAAAACTTAATACTAAAATAAAATATTTTAACATTAGAAATAAAGAAATAAATAAATAATTGAATTTGTGAACTTCTGTAAAATCTTAATAAATATTTTTAGAATAGAATTTTATTTATTTCTTTTGTAAAGTTTATTTAAGTTAATTTAAAATTACAACAAAAGATTTAAAAGTCAAAAATAAGTTTTAAAAACATTCTGTTAAAAATTTTGTTTTCAATAAATATATGTTAAACTCATTTTCACACATTATCTACTTTAAAATGTATTACCTAAAACATATTACAATAAATTTTAATTATAAAGGTCTAGATTTTAAAAATATTGTTTTGAAATCAAGAAAATTCAAAAAGTTTATAAACCTTTAAAAGACCAAATAAAATTTTATAAAACTTATGATTCAACTATACAAACTTTTAATTTTTTAATGGATGGGAAATTAATTCAAGTAATTGCAATATAATAAATAAAATGAATACTAATATTCTATTTTATTTATTATAAAAATATTATTAAATGTTCTTAAACAATTAATCTAGTTATACAAATAATATTGATAAATAAAAAGAATATATTTGATATTTTATTTTATTTAAATCAATATTAAGTTTAGTTTATTCATACCAATAATATTGATAAATAAAAAGAATACATTTCATATTCTATTTTATTGAATCAATATTAAAAGTTTAATCATTCTAAGAATCCATTCAAAACATTGATTCATTCAAACTAGGACTTTCATTAGGATTGCCATAGTTTCTAGGATCCTTTAACTTGAACTATAGGATTTCTAAGACTTGAATTACTCAAATTGTAGGTGAGTAGATAGCCTTACTTCCTCATTGTTTAAATCAAGGACTTGGAACTAGTAGCATTCTAACAAGTGAGTTCTTCACACTCCCTTTTACTTTTGTTTTTGGGATGTTCCACATGTCATATTAAATATATTATTCATTCTATTATTCATTCAAACTTATGATGCAAGCCTTAGACCTAGTTAACTAAGTGTTAGATGCTAAGTTTATACAATGTGTTGATTCTATGTGTGTTTCCAGTCAAGCAAGCTAGTACTTAGTAGCCTAGGATGGTTAGATACTATCTTCGCAATGGCTTTGACCTTTGTGTGAAAAAGGTGAAAAGTACACTTAGCAAACTAGTTGAATTACAAATAATAGTTCATGTATTGTTATACTTGAATTATTATGTAAAGATACTTGTTTGGACACAAGCTATTGTTATTCATGTATTCATTCTATTATTCAATCTTGTGTTATGCTTTTGATACGTATTCTAATTAGGTTTTAGTTTGCATACTTTTATACTTAGTATTTAAACTTAGTGTGTGAACTCACCAACTATGCAAATAGTTGACAAACTCTATTTTACATGTGTGATAGGTTAAGGAAGAAAGGATTAAAGACATAGGATAGGTCTAGAAGACCTAGTTTAATTTAATTAAATCAAATGTTCAGATTTTGCTTATTGTAATGTTTGGTTTGAATTTGAACTATTGTAATGACTATGAATGTTTGGTTATTGAATGAATGTTTATTTAAATGGTTGTTAATTTATTCAAACTTTAACATAGCACCATGAGCTTATGAACAATCAAACTCGCGCCTCAACGTATTCTACCGTTGGTTGGGGTGTGACAGATTGCCCACAACTCAAGAAAGGAGGGACTAAGGACACAGCCACAAATGGCAACGGCACTAACAACAACAACAACAATAACAACAACACAAATGGTGATAAGGGCAGGGCTTTGCGATTGGAGGATGTAGGCACGGGAGGATCCCAACACTGTTATAGGTACATTCCTCTTGAATAATCACTCTGCCTATATGCTATTTGACACCGATGCATATCGAAGATTTTTATCCAGTAAATTCTGTGAACTGCTGGATGTTAGTCCTACTACCTTAGAAAACCCATACACTGTAGAACTAGCTGATGGTAAGTTAATCGTAGTGAAGCATATTCACAAAGGATGTATCCTTGACTTGATGGGTCAGACACTTGACATTGACCTTATGCCTATTTCTTTAGGCAGTTTTGATATAGTCATTGGCATGGACTGGTTGTCGAAACACCAGGATGAAATAATATGTCATGACGTGTTTGTCCGTATTTCTCATCCACATGGAGAGACACTGTATGTACAAGGAGAGAAGAGCAGTACGCCACTACGACTCATATGTTGTATGAAGGCACACAAATGTCTACGTAAAGGGCATACACCAGTTATAGCATTTATAACTGAAAAGCCGGTAACTAATAAAAAGATCAAAGACATTCCAGTAGTACGAGACTTTCCTGAAGTATTTCCAAAAGACCTACCGGGATTACCTCCTACCAGGCATGTGGAATTCCGAATCGACCTTACACCAGATGCAGCATCGATTGCTAGAGCAACTTATCGACTTGCACCATCTGAAATGCAAGAGTTATCTACACAACTGCAAGAGCTGTTGGATAAAGGTTTTATACGACCTAGTTTTTCACCGTGGGGAGCTCAAGTCTTATTTGTTAAGAAAAAGGATGGCACTTTCCATATGTGCATTGATTACTATGAAATTAACAAAGTTACTATCAAGAATCGGTACCCATTATGAATTCTTGGTCATGCCATTTGGATTGACAAATTCTCCAACAGTATTCATGGATCTCATAAATCGGGTTTGCAAACCCTATCTCGATAAATTTGTCACTTTTTTCATTGATGACATCCTCATCTATTCCAAAACTGAAAAGGATCATGCTGAACATCTTCTTTTGATTTTTGAGCTACTTAAACAAGAGAAACTATACGCATAGTTCTAGAAATGTGACTTTTGGATACGAGAAGTTCAATTATTGGGTCATGTAGTTAATGAAAAGGGAATACACGTTGATCCAGATAAAATAGAGGCGATTAAGAATTATGAAGCACCAAAGACCCCTACCGACGTACAACAATTCCTAGGTTTGGCAGGTTATTATCGACGATTTATTGAAGGTTTCTCAAAAACGCCCAACCCCTTACAACTCTTACTCACAAAGGAACAAAGTACGAATGGACGGATAAAACGGAAGCTGCATTCCAACTACTAAAACAAAAACTCTGCAGTGCACCAATTCTGTCCTTACCGGAAGGAACAGAAGACTTTGTGGTGTATAGTGATGCGTCTGCCCAAGGTTTGCGGTGTGTGTAGATGGAGAGAGATAAAGTGATTACTAACGCTTCACGACAACTGAGACCTCATGAAAAGAATTACACTACTCATGACGTGGAGTTAGGAGTAGTAGCATTTGCCTTGAAGATTTGGAGGCACTATTTAAATGGAACCAAGTGTACCATTTACACTGATCACAAGAGTTTGCAACATATCTTTGATCAGAAGGAGCTCAATATGAGACAACAACGATGGGTCGAATTGTCAAACGATTATGAATGCAGAATCAAGTATCATCCAGGCAAACCTAACGTGGTAGCTGATGCTCTAAGCAGAAAAGATACGGCACAAACAAGACGGGTCTGTGCACTTCAGTTAACAATACATACTGATCTACCTGATAAGGTACGTAGTGCTCAATTCGAATCCTTAAATAAGGACAACCTAGAACAGGAATCCTTGTGAGGCAAGGAAAAAACAATTGGAAGTCATGACTGATGGAACTCCTTGTTTCAAGAAACAACTTTGGATACCTTTGAATGGTGGTCTGAGGGAACTCATGATGGATGAAGCGCACAAGTCTACATATTCAGTCCATCCGGGGTCAGACAAAATGTATCATGACTTGAAGGCACTTTGTTGGTGGCCTAACATGAAAGCTGACATTGATAAGTACCTTAGAAAGTGTTTGACTTGTTCTAAGGTGAAAGTTGAATATCAAAAACCATCTAGTTTACTGCAACAACCAGAAATACCTATGTGGAAATAGGAACATATATCAATGGATTTCATTACTAAGTTGCCCCGTACACCAAGTGGTTGTGATACGATATGGGTGATTGTTGATCGTTTAACGAAATCTGCACATTTCCTAGCAATTAAGGAAACTGACAAAATGGAGAAATTGACTCGTATTTACTTTAAGGAAGTGGTATCGCAACATGGCGTACCAATTTCAATCATATTGGACCGAGATGCCCAATTTACTTCAAACTTTTGGAAATCTCTCCATAAGTCTTTGGGAACTCGATTAGACATGAGTACCGAATACCATCCACAAACCGACGGTCAAAGTCAACGTACGATTCAAACACTCGACGATATGTTAAGAGCTTGTGTAATTGATTTTGGGGATAGCGGGGAAACCCACTTACCGTTAGTTGAATTCTCTTACAATAACAGTTATCACACAAGCATTCAAGCGGCACCATTTGAAGGTTTATATGGTCGTAAATGTCGTTCACCAGATTGTTGGGCTGAAATTGATGACAGTCAACTAACAGGACCTGAATTGTACGAATCCGGAACCGTATGGCAGCGGCTCGGGATCGACAAAAGAGTTACACAGACAAGCGTTGCAAGCCATTGGAATTTAAAGTAGGTGATAGAGTTCCTCCAAAAGTATCACCTTGGAAAGGTGTGATACGGTTCGGTAAGCGCTGGAAGCTTAGCCCACGTTACATAGGACCTTTTGAGATCCTGAAAAGTATCGGTCTGGTAGCGTATCAACTTGAATTACCGGATAAACTTTGCGGAGTTTATGATGTCTTTCATGTTTCAAACTTGAATAAGTGTCTTTCTGATAAGACACTGATAGTACCACTTGAAGAAATACAGGTGGATGAACAGTTATGGTTCATCGAGGAACCAGTAGAAATCATGGACCGAGAGGTCAAACAGCTCAATCAAATCAAAATTCCAATTCGTTGGAATTCAAAACTTGGACCTGAGTTCACATGGGAAATAGAGGATCAAATGATGAAGAAATATCCTCAACTATTCATAACAACTACAAACACTGAGAAGGCACGTTAAATTTCGGGACGAAATTTACTTCAACAAGGGGATGATGTGATACCTCACACTCTAACACTTTCAGATTTCAAATTGTAAACACAAACATCTTATACATTTGGTATTATTACAAATATTTGTGCTGAACACAAACATTTCATAGTAATACAAGCATGATTAGTTACAATTGATGTGCTACATTACATTTTATTACATTTTATTTACTACATTGCATGGTAGTGCAAACAAGATTAGTTGCAAACATTTTTTTATGTGAAAGATTACATAGTATCGTATGATCAAACACGGACACTTATAATTAGGTGCACACCTTCGTGTGCATGCAAACAGTTACTTAGAACGATCACACTTAGGTGTGACGTTGCAAACATTGAACCTTTGTGTGTGAGTACACACAAGTGCAAAGAATGATCAAATATCGCACTAACACGTACATTTGAACTCATAAGAAGTATCCTAACTACTTCTAATAATTAACAATATTCGGGACAAAAATTCCTTCAACAAAAGGATGATGTGACAATCTGACATTTCCGGATTAACCCCCTTATCAAAAACTAACAGAAATGATACAAAATCACACAATATCAAACTAGAAGGATTTAAATTTGAACAAAATAAGTTCATAAACATTTAAATTATAAGGATTAATGTCGAAATTACACAAAATGCTCAATTTTGACTTTATAAGTCAAAATTCGAGTGGTTAATCAAGGGAAATTCGAAATTAACATTAATCCACCGTAATTCATCGAATTAATCTTTCATGAAGCTCACATTGATGATGGTTAACGGTTATCATGCGTTTTTAGAACCATTGATCATCAAATTAATCAAGAAACGACCTCAAAGGTCAAAACCGTAACCATTAACTACCAAACCCATATAAATCGATCAAAACTCGAACAATTGAAGCTTTAGAAACCTCAATCGGCACCCTTAGGGACTACAGCACACGCCAATTCGATCTCAGAAGCCTTGGATTGAAGATAGCGGTCGAGAGCTTGGCCAAACTCAAGCCTTTAGTCGAACTACATCAATTAAGTCAAATCAGGTAATGATCGACTCCTACACAACCTAAATGTGCCGACTAAGCAAAACCTTGTGACAATTCGGGGTTCTAATATCAAATTGCAAGGGTTTGATTATTAGGGCTCATCGTTCATAACGATTTGGGGATTTCTAACCAAATGAACTCTAAAAGCAAATTAAATTACATCAACAGATTGGCAATATCATTCTAAACAAAAGCCTTATGTTGATTTTGAATCACAATATAGAATTGTATGATTTCAAGTTCTAGGGTTCTTCGACAAACATGTTTTGGGGTTTTTGATTCGAATGAAATCAAAAGTCAAATTAAACTTGTCACACCCCGACACGGGGCGCGAGGATAAACAGATTGCATACCAAACTTAAACTTAAATACGCATATCATTACTTAAATGACAAGGCCCAACCCTTGCATCATTAAAATTAAGTTGTCTTGGCATACAACCATAATAGGTCACAGTGTCTATATTGTCTACACTGTGACTTTACATTACATTACATAGTCTTTAAGATAACATAAAAATCAAATAACATGCGGAAGCTAATAATGTGACCCCACGGCCATGCTCCATTCTTAAGTGCTTTCTTCCATTCATTACTTTCCTGAAATACATGCTTAAAAATATTTTATCAGCAAAAGCTGGTGAGAACTCGCGAGTTTTTAAGACATTAAACAATGATTTATAAACATTTTTAATAATCAGTGTAATATAATACAAGTCGCACATCCAATCCTTGATCTAGTCACATTGCCATAACACGTACAATGTTCTAGTCATTTACCTAAGCATCCCAATGTCCATATCCCCATGGTTGGACGTATAGTAATTAGTGAACATGCGTGGTGGTGTTTCCACTACACGAGAGGGCTTCCCAAAATAGTACTATCCACGTTACTAATGGCTCTACGCAGGAGAGTTAATGGAGTGCTATACAGGGATAACTTAGAATGGGGAAATCTTGATTATTCATACACTGTTTTTATATAATAGCATGCATTCACCCCAAGATAGTAAAACAAAAATGGGAAGTTAAAAGCACGAGAACTCACCGAGTATAAGATCCTTGGTCACTTGAAATTATGTCACAGTTAGGTTGGGGCTTCTACACGTCTACCTATTATTATTATTCTCTAACATTAGTATATTGACTTATGCTCTATAGCCCAATTCTTATATTTGTGAAAATGTTATTTACATAGACGGTGTTGTTGTTTTATAAAGTTACTATATTTAATAAGTTTTCATTGTAGAAACTTTATTTGGTGAATAACGGCTTTTAAATAAAAGTTTTAAAGAAAATGATAAAATAAATATTTTAAAAGTATATTATCATACTATTATGTTATAATAGCACTTATATAATCTTTGATAATATATTGACATAAAAATGATTAAATATAGACTTTTATATAATGTAACGGTTTCAATTGGTCGAGTTTTTGTATACGACATCTACCAACCTCATTAGCAAGTTTAATGCTTTTATAATATCATAATATGATCATAAAAATCATTAGAATTTATAGAATCTAAAGTTTAACTTGTTTTGTGCTTTAAACGATTTTTAAGTCGGTTAATGACTTTAATTCGTATTTTTCTATAAAATACAAAATAAATTTATAAAATATTATTTTAGTTATTTTTCATAACTTAATCATATAAATAACTATTCTGGAGCATTTTATAAATTTTTGATAATAAAATTATTTAGTTTTATTTTATAGAAATTAGTGACGGTTTTATCCGTCCGGGTCTTTGGAAACTTGCATATATAATGCATCCAACATTTTTGCTACTTGTTTTATGTTATTATATAATCATATAATATTTCAAAAGTTCATAACTAATTATATTAGTTTATTTGGTTGTGATTTGGTTTTTAATAAACAATTGCTTTACAAAACGATTTTACCGGTCTTAATGTTTTCTAACGGTTTAATGTTTTCTTAGGCAAATGGTCATCATGAAACAATTTTGTATGTATTATGTTACATATATTTAGTGTTGATAATGTGTTGGAGACAATAGATATCATACATATCTATAAATGTATAAAAATCATAAAATTAACATTTTTATATGTTTTTCGGTTTAGCTTTTGCAAGTCTTTGGTTGCGTTTATTTTTAATTTTGTAAGGTACATTCAAATATTATATAGAGCTTTGAAAATATATATGTGATCGTGTGTTTTCATTTTATAAAATACTTTTATATAAATAGAAAACTTTAGATATGAGAATGTATAAAAGAAAATATCAACGGTTTAGCCTTACCACGAGTTTGGTGTTCACGGTATGGATTCAAAGACGAATGAGAGCTGCATGTGATATAAAAATGATGAATATGATCTTATGAAGAGTTTAGAAGTGTTATATGAGCATAAAGGCTCTTGGTTTGTCAAAAACAAAAGATGCAAAGTTTACCTATAATGCTTCTAGAATTTCGTGGTTCTTGTAAGCTGTTTTGAGGTCGTCTTTTTCGATCAAAAACTGTTGGGTTTTAAACCATTATCAAGATTATTGAAGTCCAAGGAAGTAGGAAAAAGAATCAAGCAATTTGGAGTTCGTTTGATACCTTAACAAGGGTGATAAAGATAAGATGTCACTGCAGGTCGTCTTCACGCGCAGTCTTCGTTTGAGGGCTGTTTGGAGGTCTAATACTTGGTGGATTGAAGCCAAATTGATGGGGTTCTCCTTGGATGAGATAAAGGTTTGTTTCTAGAGAATATGAGAGGTTTTGGAGAAGTTTTGGATGTGTTTTCTGCTCAAGGAAGAGAAGTGACGAATTTATAGGCTTTTTAAGATCTTTCAAATCATTTGCCTTGGATTTGATGAGATATGGAAGATATTACAAGGATTGTATTTGATATTTTGCAGAGATTTTTAATCATTAGGATGGATTTTGTGTAGATCTAAATTATTATAAATATTTTATTTATTATTATATTTTTTTTATATGTGTATATATACATACACTCACATATGCATGTGTATAAATGTTACTTGATATATATATATATATATATATATATAGGGGAAGGTTCCATTGTTAACCCTCCCTTATAGCGTTAACCGCTTAACCCTAGCGTTTTTTGCCCGAATCTTAATTTTCTTTTTTTCATGGTTTTTATTATGCATAAATAGGGGGGTTTCTTTTTTGTGTTTTTGCTAATTCATCACCGTTTAGAAGTTATTGTAAGTGTAAGTTACTTACACTTACTTACAATCCGTATCTGATGTAAGTAAATGTAAGTAAGTGTAAGTAACTTACACTTACTATAACTTCTAAACGGTGATGAATTAGAAAAAACACAAAAAAGAAACCCCCGCTATTTATGCATAATACAAACCATGAAAAAAAGAAAACTAAGATTCGGGCAAAAAACGCTAGGGTTAAGCGGTTAACGCTATAAGGGAGGGTTAACATTTGAACCTCTCCCTATATATATATATATATATATATATATATATATATATATATATATTAATTTATTTATTTATACATCTATAATTGTAATTATTATACATGTCAAATGTAAAATACCCAATAATATTCATTTTGTTGTGTAATATTATCACGCTTGTGATTGCGATAGTATATCTACTAATATATACACAACTTATTATGAAATGGTAAATGCATGGATCATATTAATATGTATCCATATTATTTAATAATTTATGAACATCGTATTCTCGAGTTTCTCAAGCTATATATATATATATATATATATCAGGTTAAGTTTATATGCATTCCTTCGCAATACATATTGGTTTTTGAACTAGTTTATGTTTCATTATTGTACTAAATTAGTTTTGGGCTTAGCAAATTTATGTGAGCCTTAAATCTTAATAGTGGAATATATATATTCCTCCAAATTCATAATCTATGATACCACTATATATGGTTCACGTTCTATTTGTTAAAACTAGCAAGTATGATTAATTAATAAATAAAAAAATTCAAAACGAACCTGAATTTTTGGTGGTTCTTACAAAACTATACAGAGGGGTTTGGAATGATCCTTTAAACAAAAGCCCTCTGTTAATTCCATCAAACAACTACAAATTTTGTGATTTCGATTGTTAGGTTTCAATGGATAAACAAATTGGGGTTTTTAACTCAAATGAGTTTGTCAATCAAATTAAAATATTCAGATAGATTCGAAATCCCTTTTTGAACGAAAACCCTATGAATTTACAGTTTAAAATAAACGAATTCGACTCAATTTCATGGGAGGCCTTAGAGCATGGGTACGAAACTTTGTAGACCCCATTTTGTTAACTTGTGTTGACTTTTAATCAAATTGAGACCATGGGTGAACTCGCCTGGATCTAGGGAATCATAGCCCCATGGTTCAGGGATCGATTGGGTTCGAGTTGGGGTTCAATTGGAACCAAATTGGTTCGGTTAGGTTAAAATAGGGGAACTACCCTAAAGGTTACAACAATACATATAATGCCTCTCAAACATGTTTCGATCCTAAAATGAACAATTGTCACTGCTCTAAATATTATGTTATTAAAACAAATATCTTACTATCTTATCTTATCTTACTATATTAATAAAGAAAAATAAATTTTGCCACTTATCATAATATTATAACACTATTGCCACATGTCAATTTTCCAACAAATTCATTTAATTCTCTCCTATTAAATAATTATATTCTCTTTCTAATTAAATAATTATAATATTAATAACTAATAATATTATTTCTCAAAATACATTTAAAAAAGTTTATAAGATATGAAATTTTTAAATATTACTTTTTTTTTTTGAAATAAACTACATTTTATTTTCAGAAAATCAAACCTATATAAGAAACAAGTTTTCTCTAAAAATGAATTTTCTATAAAGAAAAATAAAATAAACTATAAACCAGAGTTTTAAACAATAAGATTTTTATAAACCAATATCTTTTTTTTAAATTATTTAAAAAATCAAAGTAAAAAAATGATAAAGAAAGTTACACTTTTTGTCCTCATGTATAACGTTATTTATTAATTGAGTCGTTTAAATTTTAATAATTATATAAACTATATTTTACCTTATTGATATAAAAGTTAGTCTTTGATAGAAAACATAATGAATGTTTATTATCAGTTAGTTTAAAGATAATAATTGTTACTAATCAAAAAGATCATATATCATTTGTATAGTTAGTAAGGTTTTTAATTATTGTTCAAATATTATAATTATGTAATGGGAATGGTTTGGTTTCCGATGAGATTCTAGCAACCTGGATTAGGGAAGGAGTCAGAATTTTCAATCCTACTGGACCAAAAAAATATGTATAAATTGTTCATTTCAAGCTTCTACATCATATAATGGAGACTATTTCAAATTACACAGTAATATGAAGACAAACTATTTTTACTTTTTAATATATATATATATATATATATATATATATATATATACAGGATTTGGTTCAAATAAGAACCCTGCCTAATTACGGTAACCCAGAGAACTTTGACAAAAAATGCACGAATCTTTGGTTTTTTCATGGTCTTTATTATATATATTTAGGGGGTTTATTTTTTGTGTTTTGGCTAATTCGCAATGCAAATTGAATTTGCATCGGTGTAAAATTTTTGCACTTTCCTAAATGTTGCGAAATGCAACTCGAATTTACACCTAGGCAAATTCGATTTGCATTGCGAATTAGCCAAAACACAAAAAAGAAACCCCCCTAAATATGTATAATAAAGACCATGAAAAAAACAAAGATTCGGGCATTTTTTGTCAAAGTTCTCTGGGTTACTACAATTACAGTGTGTTAACAACGGAACCTTCCCCGTTATATATATATAAGGGATGGTTTGAATGTTAACCATTTCTTATTGTAATAACCGAATAACTATATTTTATTATTATTTTGTGGCCCATATTAAAATAAATCTAAAGGTGTAGGTTTTTTCTTATTTTTCTATTAATGTAAGTGGACCCTATATTAATTTAAAAAACCCGCAAAGTAATAAGATGTAGTTATTCGGTTAACGCAATAAACATCGGTTAGCATTTGATCCATATATAGGATTTGGTTCAAATAAGAACCCTGCTTAATTGCGGTAACCAAAATAACTCGACAAAAAATGCCCGAATCTTTGGGTTTTTTTCATGGTCTTTATTATACATATTTTGGGGGGTTTCTTTTTTGTGTTTTGGCAAATTCGCAAGGAAAATCGAATTTGCATCGGTGTAAAAGTTTTGCAATTTTCTAAATGTTGCGAAAATTGCAAAACTTATACACCGATGCAAATTCAATTTGCCTTGCGAATTAGCCAAAACATAAAAAAGAAACCCCCCTAAATATGTGTAATAAAGACCACGAAAAAAAACCAAAGATTCGGGCATTTTTTGTCGAGTTATTTGGGTTACCGCAATTAAGGTGGGTTAACAATGGAACCATCCCCTATATATATATATATGTACATATGTACATGTATATATGTACATATATATGTACATATACATATCTACATGTATATATGTACATATACATGTATATTTACATATATATGTATATTTACATATATATGTATATCTATATATATGTGTGTGTGTGTATAGATGTATATATAGATGTGTGTGTGTGTGTATATATATATATAGTGGATGATTTGAATGTTAACCATTACTTATTGCAATAAACGAATAATTACATCTTATTACTTTGCGACCCACAATATATATATATATAGGGAGAGGATCAAATTTTAACCACTTCAGTATGCCAGAGCTTGGCCGTCGTTTGTATTTGAAGTTAGGATCCCAACTCTTTATTGATTATGATTGCTTCATGATTGTCTCTTGTATTGAATAAGAACAACCACAATGCAATACTAAGTTTCTTAAAGTTTATACAATTGTTTAGTTCCAGACATTCTATCTATCTACCAAAAGAACGACAACTACAGACCCAAAAATATTGTTTACAAAATAAGACATAGACAAGACAATTAAACAATCAGGATTAAGTGAGTTCCTAATTCATCTTAGCTTATTTCTTCATCTTGTTCAATCTTAACTATGGTCTCCGTAGTTGTCCTGGTAAAGCCCTAAACCTGATTACCTGAAACACGTGAAAAGTAACTATCAACTACAAAAGTAGTTGGTGAGAACAATAGGTTTAACATTTGTAAATATGAATCTGCATTGTAAAACATATGTATAAATCATTGAATAAAAATGACATGGATAGTTGCAACCCAAACTAACATAAAGTAAGAATAACGTGTGAAAACAGTCGTATGACTGTCTACTAGAAAAGCCAACATATAATCAAGTCCCAAAATACGTTTGGAGTCAGAAAACAGTCAGCAAACGCATTCAACACGAGATGTACTAATGAGTTTACTCAGAAGACAAACTCCGTGTTGACATACATGGTCAATATGACCTATGATGGTAAAGTTAATTAGCAGCAAATCCATATTACCGTACGCATCCAACATGCATTTAGTTTTTAAAACAAATTCAAAACGATAACCGCAGCCTTAACGTAATCAAAACATGTCCCGCTTTCCCTTGTTGTGATCACCCAGTACTAACGTAATAAGAATAAGAATAAGTTTGAATAAGTGTCTTGATGAGTGTATAAGTTTGTTCACAACGATGAACACCATGCTTTTAAGTTTTTAAGATTGAATCCTGTTGTTGTAAACCTTTGGTTCAATACCCATGATTGCTTACCATGAATTTGAGGTCCTTTGATTGAATACCACTATGAAAAACCCTTGAATGAATACCTTATTTGAAAATTTTGATTGAATCCGGTGATAGAAGACCCTTGTATAAATACAAGGTTTGAACAAGAACATTTAATAAAACATTTATTTTAAAACACGGGTTATAGTTTAAAAGCTTGTAAGAGTTTGTAAAACTTAATCTTTCAAAGTGTTTAACATTTATAAAACATTTTATGTAAAACCGGTTGTAAAATAATTTATAAAACTCTTTTATAAAACTTTTTAGTAGCAAAAGTTCAACAGTTGATAACTCATTTAAAAATAGTTGAGAAATCCCTTAAATTTGTAAAGTGAACCTGTAATTGTTGAAAAGTAGCATGAATCAGGTATATGAGATATGATTGTATAAAGAGTGTTTGGTCATGTGTTCCACCCCAAAACAGTTGAAAATAGTAAAAGAGGGGCTAATTATCTCACTTGACCGTAGTAGACTCTGAACCTGAACAAGTGGCAAGTAGCAAGCAACAAGACTCCTAACTGATTCCTATATCATTGTAATCATGCGTATAATATAAGATTTACGATTGTATAGAATTTGATTGATTGATTGACTTACGTGACTTGGTTGACTTATGTTGACTTGCTCATGATTAATTCTTGAATAACTTGTTCTCATGTTAAAAGTGTCGCATGAACTTGAAAAACATGATTTCATTCCTTAGAATGATGACTGATTTATGAAAAGCATATAAGGATAGTTATACTTATATGTAACATGTGTTGATGATTCACGATAAGTGTTTGTTTCCCTTGTATTCTTTGAAAAGATTTATGTATATAAGCCCTTGTGATTATGTTATTACTTTAACATTAAGCTAAGTTTGCTTATCTAAAATGAAATCCTTCCACAATCACTTAGGATTGGTTTATGGTTAGATTACCCTTAACGATCCTTTAGGGCTACTTGATCATTCATAAGTCAACTAGTTGTGTAACTTGGAAAAAGTCCTTAGTCGTTTAAGCTAGACATGTGAATAAACACTAAGTCCGAATGAACCTCTCGTGCGAATGTGGTATCCTTCGCATGTGCTCGTCATGCGAATGATTGGTTCATTCGGGCAACATGTTCATTCGTCCATATGCCCATTCGTACTTAGTTTCAGGTGAATGAGAGGCTCTTTCGGCCCTGAAGGTTCATGCGAATGAGCTGTTCATTCGTATGATAGCCCATTCGGTTGGCCATTCGCACGGGATGTAAATCAGCCATGGAAGATGGCGGTTTCTTGTTCCAGCCCTCAAATCCCCTTAACAACCATATTCCCATACTTTCCAAGTGTTCTTGAGACCTGGTTACTGAGTAAAAAGGGCTGAATCGCGATTTCAAAACGAAGAAGATGATGGATAGTGTAATACCTTCAGTGAAGCTATTTCTCTCTAAGATTCCGGCCAAAATACTTCGAATCAGCTCCGATCCCTTGTACTTCCAACTTCCTCTCGTCGAGACGGTCGTTTTGATATATTATATGCGCGATTTGGTGAAGAAACGAAGGAGATATGGTCGTTTTAATGGAGGTAATCTAGTGAGAAGTGTGTGTTACGGGATTTGTAGAGAGAGAGAGATGTGTGGCTGAAGTTTATGAAAGAAATGGGAAGAAATAATTTATACCCCGAAAGGTTCCCCGCGTATTCGGTCTCGCTCGGGGTCGATTTCGCGTATTTTTACGCACGTGTCGTTACGATTACGAAATTAAATATTTTGAATTGTAAAATAGTTTTCTTAAATTGTTGTAAGACGAAAAATGTAATATTTTACTTATTTTTACTTTTCGTTCGAAATCATATACGTTTTGGTCGTTTTTGCGTATTTATTGATGTTTATTCGCAATTATAAGCTCAACATTTATATCATTACGAATCGTCACCCATAAGATACTCAGTCTCGCTTACGCATCACCATTTGTTTATTTGTTTTCATTTGTCATACTACTCGTCAGAACACTATGCACTAACACTATCCTATTACACCGAACGCGGTATATGTATAGGGCATACGTAGAGTCCAGCTACCTGCCTTATCAGCCGCCAACCCACCACTGTTTCGATGTAATACAATACTGTTCTTGCCTAGCGTAATCGACCGTAAATAAATAATATATATACTTGTTCCTAATTAAATAAGATCCTATAACACACAAACACAATCATGAACACATGAATCACATTGACATACTGAGTAGGAATACACATTGTTCTATCACTGTTTATGACTAACATGACTAAATGTACAGATGTTACAATACGCAAAGGCAACTCTTGGTACTTGGTTTAGATCCTATTTCAATGGGAACTTGATGAGTCGATCCACCTTTGTAACTTCATGGTATACCCATGGATTGGCCAGTTCTTATTTGGAAGGCTGCAATTTCTTAACTGCCGCAGTTTCTACTCCTGCGAATAGTTTAGCACATTCTTTGTTATTACTATGGGGTCCTGAAGCACAAGGAGATTTTACTCGTTGGTGTCAATTAGGCGGTCTGTGGACTTTTGTTGCTCTCCACGGCGCTTTCGGACTAATAGGTTTCATGTTACGTCAATTCGAACTTGCTCGATCTGTTCAATTGCGACCTTATAATGCAATCGCATTCTCTGGTCCAATTGCCGTTTTTGTTTCTGTATTCCTGATTTATCCACTAGGTCAGTCTGGTTGGTTCTTTGCGCCTAGTTTTGGTGTAGCAGCTATATTTCGATTTATCCTCTTTTTTCAAGGATTTCATAACTGGACATTGAACCCATTTCATATGATGGGAGTTGCCGGTGTATTGGGCGCATAGCAACCCAACACCTTACGGCACGAGCTGACGACAGCCATGCACCACCTGTGTCCGCGTTCCCGTAAAGGAATTCATGGAACGATTATGGTAAAAAAAATTGATGTCTATTTCATCTCCTTAAGTCCAAGTGCTTCATCTCCTTTGTGTCACAATGTACTGTGGGTTTACAATAGTTTTAAATGTGTTAGCTTTATCACTTATATATTCTTTCCACGTATGATGCTTTGTTCATATAAGAAACATAAAGATAAACATAGAGAATTGAATTCCAACTCAACACCTTTTGAGTAAGATTTTGACATGAGTTGCTCTTTAAAAACCTTCTCCTAACCAAACTTTAGGCCACTTGAGAAATTTCAAAATTTTTAGGTTTACGATATTGTCACTAGAACTTGATTTAGGCTCTCGTTTTACATGACATTGTTTGTTGCCATACATTTCATAATCCATAGTGTTGCTTTCTGGTATTATATAAATTTATTTGGTTTTGTAAGGAAAATAGTACTTCTTGGTTTTTACTAAGCATCTACGTTTGACATGTTGAGATTTAGGTTGATATTTGGTTTTGCTAAATCAAAAGGTATGTTTCAAGATTCCTATTTTTTTAAAGGCTATTACAGATTTATAGGTTGAGATTTGTTTTTGCTAATTAAATGATAAGTTTCAAGATTCCTTTAATTTGGAACTTTTTTTGAAGGCTGTTATAGGTTGAGATTTGAGTTGATTGTGGTTTAGCGTCCATGAAAAATTCTGATTTAATTTGGCTAGATGGCCAATTAACATTTTGGATTTGAATCTAAAGATAATAAAAGGGAATGTTTCAAATGCCAGGGTTGCCTTTCACTATAAGATACTTTTTGAAATCTCAATTCTTTTCAAAATACAAGACATTGATAGAAGATTTATGTATCATTTTTGCCATAGGAAGCTTACTTGAAGACAGAAAATTAAATCAGTTGACTTGCATCCGACTTAACTATGATAAGAATTTGGTGTTCGGTTTTGTGCATCATTAATATTTTAAATGATATCTTATTATTACTAATGCTTGTTTATCTAATTCTAATTGCAACACTTTGTGTAGACGAATTAAAGGTTTTAGATCCAAGTCTATGTGGTGAGATGGTCACCTCATTTTTAAAGGCTGGGTACATAATCTTGCTTGATGTAATGCATTGTTGAGCAAGGTTTATCAATCAGGATTGGGTTGTTTGTTGTTTCTACTCTCCTCCTCCTCCTACTTTACTCACAACTACGCAAAGACGAGTTTGGATTCAAATTAGGTGGGTAATAGCTTCATCTTTATTTTTAGCTCTTTTTTTTCTCATTTGCATATTCTTTATGGCTTGCTCAAACCTACCTGATTTGATTTGATTTGATTTGATTTGATGTGCTCTTTTTTTTTCTTCATAATTTCTAGTATGGGTTTCGTTAAATGCTTCCCAAATCACTATATACGACTAAGGAATACAACAACACTGTTTGAGTGAGGAGGAATAGTCAATTTAATTTTTTTAATTTCATCTAAACCAAGTCAAAGTGTCATGATCTTTTGGTCTATTAGCAATCTATTGTTTGTAACTCAGTTGTGATTTTAGTCAAAGAGAAGCAACAAGTCTGATGTGAACTTGTTTTTTGATGGACATTTTAAACAAATCAATTGTCCAGGATCTTTAGGGTATGTAATGTTGTATATTTTAGTGTAATTGCTTGTAAAGGAATATTAAAGAGTTGGAGGTACGGAGTGCACACTTGTTTAATATTTCTGAGCTCCAGACCAAGCGCGGGGGTCAAGGGGGTTGCGACCCTTGCGGGGTCCTAGGGACAGAGCCCCGAAACCTAAATGAAATTTACTTTTTTTAGGTTCGGAATTATCTGTACCAGATATTTGACCCGTTAATATTACCCGCCAAAACCAACCGCTAATAACTACCTTGCGGTTGGTTGGTGATGAATAACATGAACGAATTCGCAGGCTTTATAATTCAATTGAAATTTAATATCACGATTTTCTCTCTATTGGATTATCCCATAATCAAATTTCTTGACTCGAAAGGAAAGAAATATTGATTTCGGATAGTGATTCAAACACGATCCTATAGATTTCCATGTGATTTGATGAATTTCTCCAACAATCGAAATCAATATCCTGTGTTATTCAATGGCGGAATCTGTGAAAAGTATGACTACGAACTTCACGAAATTGGACAAGTTTGAAGGAATGGCTTTTCGTAGATGGCAGAAGAAGATGCATTTCCTGCTGACCACACTGAAAGTTGTGTACGTGTTGAGTACTCCGATTCCAGAAGCAAATGATGAAGATGGTGAAATTCTGGAACAAACCCGCATGAGGAACAAGTGGGAGAACGATGATTACATATGTCGTGGACATATTCTGAACGGTATGTGTGACTCTCTGTTTGATATCTATCAGAATTATGAATCTGCCAAGGAATTATGGGATTCTCTTGAATCAAAATACATGGAATAAGATGCGTCCAGTAAAAAGTTCTTGGTCAGTAATTTTAACAATTACAAAATGGTCGATTCTAGGCCTGTTATGGAACAGTACAATGGATTGTTAAGAATACTTGGTCAATTTGAACAACATAAGATGTCAATGGATGAGTCAATCTCTGTTTCTAGTGTTATTGACAAATTGCCTCCCTCTTGGAAAGATTATAAGCGTACTCTTAAACATAATAAAGATGAAATGACACTAGTTCAATTGGGAAGTCATTTACGAATTGAAGAAGGTTTAGGAGTACAAGAGGTTGGTAAGGGTAAAGAAGTTGCTACAACTTATGTTGTCAATATGGTTGAAGATGCTAAAGGCAACACTAGTGATAAGAAAGGAAAAGGAAAACGTAAATTTAAAGGAAACGACAACAGTGCCATGAACAAGAGAGATTGTCGGGTTGGAAAAGGTGGTAGCAATTCAAAAAATTTCAAGGAAGCAAGCACAAGTGGTTCGGGTGTTCAACCCCCGAATCAAGGTCATATTATTCATAACGATTTTAATTCGGTACAGAATTATATATCTGTTATATATAAAATAAATTTTGTGCAGGATGATGATATATCATGGTGGGTTGACGCGGGTGCAACAATTCACGTGTGTAAGGATCGAAGATGGTTTAAGTCATATGAACCTGTTATTGATGGTTCGATTCTACATATGGGCAACGAGTCAAATTCAGAAGTTGTTGATCGTGTTACTGTTGTTTTAGTATTTAGTTCTGGAAAGACAATATGTTTAAATAATGTACTTTATGTTCCAAGTATTCGTAAGAACTTAGCGTCTGGTATTGTACTTAATAGATGTCGGTACAAACAAGTAATAGAATCTGATAAGTTTATCTTATCACGATTTGGACAATTTTTTGGATTTGGATACCTATGTAAAACTGGTGGCATGTTTCGTTTAAATATTAATTCTGATAGTTATCCTTCTGCTTACAATGTATGTTTCAATGTTGTTGAATCATCTTTATGGCATGCTAGACTTGGACATGTTCATTATAAAAGAATGCTTGCTATGTCTAAAAATGGATTAATACATGCATTCAATTTTAATAATGAGAAATGTAAAACATGTATTCTAACTAAGATCACTAGGCAACCATTTCATAATGTAGAACGATCAACTGAACTGTTGAATTTGATACATAGAGATTTATGTGACTTGCATGCAACTCCCTCATTAGGAAATAAGAAATATTTTGTCACATTTATTGATGATGCTTCAAGATATTATTATGTATATGTGTTAAATACTAAAGATGAAGCTTTAGATAAATTTAAGATATACAAAACAGAAGTAGAGTTACAACAAAGTAGCTTAATTAAAAGGCTTCGTACAGATAGAGGTGGAGAATATATGGATCCTGTATATTTTCAATCTATAGGAATTATTCATGAAAACAAAATGGTATATCGAAAAGAAAGAATAGGGTTCTAAAAGAAATGGTTAACTCGATGTTGTCATATTCTGGATTGAGTGACGGATTTTGGGGTGAAGCTATGTTAACAGCTTGTTATTTGCTAAATCGTGTTCCAAATAAAAAGAATAAGGTAACACCTTATGAATTATGGTACAAACGTAAACCAAATTTGAATTATCTTCGAGTTTGGGGATGTTGGGCCATTGTAAGAGTCCCAGAACCTAAACGGAAATCTTTAGGTGAACGAGGTATAAATTGCATCTTCATTGGGTATGCTAAGCATTCCAAGGCTTTTAGATTCTATATTATAGAACCTAATGAATTCATATCGATTAATACGGTAATTGAATCAAGAGATGCAACATTTCATGAGAATCGTTTCTCAAGTATACCTAGACTTAAAAATATGGGTACAAGTACAAGTGGAACTAATAAAAAAAAGATGGTTCTAATCAATCTATAGAACCATTTGAACCATGAAAAAGAAAACGTGAAAGGAAACCAAAATCCTTTGGCTCTGACTTTCAATTATATCTAGTTGAAGGATCTAGAAATGAAGTATCTATTCAATACCTTTATTGCTTCAATGTTGATGATGATCCAAAAACATTTGATGAAGCAATGAAGTCTCATGATGTTGCCTTTTGGAAAGAAGCAATAAATGATGAAATGGATTCCATTGTGGGATGTAACACTTGGGTAATAACAGATTTACCCCAAAGGTGCAAGCCTTTAGGGTGTAAATGGATCTTTAAACAGAAAAGGAAAGCTGATGGAACCACTGATAAGTACAAAGTTAGATTAGTCATTCAAGGGTTTAGACAAAAATCAGGAATTGACTATTTTGATACTTATGCTCCAGTTGCACATATATCTACTATAAGATTATTGATTGCATTAGATGCAATACATAATCTAGTGATACACCAAATGGATGTGAAAACTGCATTCTTGAATGGTGATTTAAACGAAGAGATATACATGAAACAACCTAAAGGTTTTATATTACCTGGAAATGAAAACAAGGTGTGCAAACTAGTTAAATCATTATATGGATTAAAACAAGCATCAATTCAATGGCATCAAAAATTTGATGAGGTTATGTTACAAAATGGTTACAAATCAAATCAATCTAACAAGTGTTTATATAGCAAATTTTATGATTTTGGTAAAGGAGTTATCATTTGTCTATATGTTGATGATATGTTAATCTTTGGTACTGATTGTCACACCCTCGCCAATGGCAGAATCACAAGGATGTAACGAAATTGAGTATCTTGCGCACATTGCATAAAAGAGAATTCTAAACATGTCATAGCATACTAAATCATGTCCACAAAAATAAGTAATAGTTATACAAAACTGAAGATTCAAAATCATAAAGCCTAATTTCGTCTAGGTATTATAAATAAATCTCCAGCTGTATCCAAAAGACTTGCTTACTTCTTCAGCTACTTGCTTAGCTTCTAACTTCTTGAAATGCATGCTAAATCATAGGTCAACAAAATTGTTGGTGAGTTCGTAGGTTTACGACTCGATAAAACAGTGAAGTATGTATTGTTCATAGATAAGCACGAGATCAGGAAGCAATTTGCATAAGTCCACAACCATACCTACTGACTTCTTGTACACCCTTTCTTGTAAATGTCTTATCACAAAACATTTATTCTTGTTGAAAATATACCATTCATAAACCATGGAATCGTGGTTGGTGCGACCAAACCATGAATGGAGGTTTGTCAAACCCCGCTAGTACTAACTTATATTAATCCCTCGGCTCAACATCATGAGTTAAATGGTTGTATAGAGAGTAGGTCCATTTAGGTGATAAATTCTTGTCTTATGCAAACATATCATAACCATGTGCAAATTCTTGTATAAATAATTTATGTAACATGCATAGCACCCCAAAAGTTAAAATAGCATAAAAAGAGGCTACGAAAACTCACAGTAATATTGATGAAAAAAGATTCTTGAGTTGATGAAAACCGCCCTATGTAAGCCCTACAATATAGTGGGTCGATAGGGTCAACGGATCATCCAAATTCTAATAAGATTGTCGGTTGTCTCCGACTTCTAGTATAATTCTTTGAAATTCTGTCTAACTTAAATTATATAGTACCACTTGTTTATTTCTTTATAATATCATATGTATATGATTCATGATGGTTTATCCCAACCCTTATGTTTATTATTTTGTTTCTAACCTTTTTACTACCACCTTGGTTTGTCGATCATTAGTATACATTATTTACCTTATGTTATATATTTGTATGGTTTTATATTCCTTTAACAGAAGGTTTTACTCGGTTTAAAATTGTGTATATTTTGGTGTGGATATGTTTCCTTTATGATTCCACATTATTCGTATACTTGTATATATGTTCAAACGTACATGTACATTTATATGTACATATAAAAAAATATAGTATTAATAATGTAGGTTGAGACATAAAGTTACACTTTTGTATATATGCCTAAGAAACCTTGAACATAGGCATTCCTGCATATTCGAAGCTTTGGTTTTTATAAAACTACCTTTATTACCCGGTCTTGGAAAACATCTAGTTAACCCCTTTAAAATGACAACTTTTATTTCTTGTATCTATTGTTGGTTCAACCAAGTTACCCTTTTTAAGAGTTAAAAAGGGTTGGTTGTGTCATCTTGTTGTCATTCTTAAACCTCTCAGCACCATTCTATCTTTTGTTTTTAGTCCAACAATGATATTAGCTAGTTTTACGTATGCATGGTTAGAGTTTTTGGTTATGCATGTTTATTATGGGAGTGTCTCATTTGTCATGTCTCGTTCACCTCTCTTTGGACCCATTTCGTAACTGGTGCCTTGATCTCAATACATTTAAGGGTGGTGTTATGTTTTGTTGCTCAATATAAATCGATAAACTCACGTAGGCAGGAGGGTTTATGATGAGTTAAATGAAAATTCTTGGTTGAAGGTCGTGAACTTTGTTTTAACTTCTGGTTATTTTTGCTAAAAAGATTATGTGGGCTGAGAATAATAGGACCTATGTGCTAGAACCCATACCTTAAGCAAGCAAGGATTGAGCTGAACTGCTGCTGCGACTGCTGGTTAATCTCTGGTTGGGCTTCCGGGTTTTGAGGTGCTTCACTGTTAGTACAAGGAAGGGAAAGAAGGTGAGAGCTGGTGCAGTTTGCTGTTTCTTACGAGGAGGAGCTGAGGAATGCTCCTTGGACCTGCTGGGTGGCCGAGGATTCGAAAAAGGAAAAGAAAGATGGTTTGATCGTTTGGGGCAAAGGTGTTGGGTTGGTTACTTCAGCCGATAGAAGCAGATCAGGTGCTGCTTCTGCCGAGTAAATGTAGAGGAAAGAAAGAAGGTTGAGGTGTGGATTTTGAATTTCTCTAAGCATGGTATTTATAGGGAATGGGTGGAGTCTCTTCCTTGCTAAACCGATTAATTGGAAGTCCCTTATTTAAGTTCTATCTTAGTTTTGGTATAAGGGAATCAGTTGAGAAAAAGTTGAGTTGTAACCATGATTTGAAGAGTTAAATCTTGCATGGATTTTATGCCACCTAAATGTGTCCTTTTTGCTGCAGAAAATAGATTTTATCCTAGGATTTGCCATCACCTCCATCTATGTTGTGTAAATCAAAGTCCTAGGAAATGGGTGGTTTATCATATATAGGCCATCTCCTTGGGAGCTTTCTGCAGTAAAAGTAGGCTGTCATTTAAGGTGTTTTTGACTAACATGAGGGTTAATAAAGATGCCATACGGCTGTAGAAGATGGGAATATGTTGTCCTCACTATAGTTATTCAATCCCATTAGAAATCCTAGCATGTTTGAGTCCTTTGGTGGCCTAAGTAACTAGGGTGAGGGTTATTTGCTACTAGCGAGTGATATGGGAGGAAAAAGAACAAGTTGCCAGTTTATTTTGGTATGGTATCTTACCTAGGGTGAAAGTTTCTCTAGGTGTGTGTAAGTATGATTTCCTTTTTGGTTTCATTTTTGAACTGGGGTGGTCAAGAACCGATCGGAAATGCTTAGTTAATTAGGAGCTTTTCAACCTTTGAATCTTATATTTGCTTAGTGATTTCATGATGTTTGGTCTTCGTTTTTAAGAAGGAGGGTTGGTTCAACCAAAACTAAAGAAAATTAATCACTTACCGTGTATTCACCCTAACTTCTCATGTTACGGTTTGATCAGTTAATGAAGGTACGAACAATCTAAGGGTTATATTAGTTGATTTATTTAAACCAATTTGGAGGTCAAGGATAGTTATGTTTTATTATAACTGAATTTCTAAGCGTTTGAATCCATTAATTTGGTGTTATATTCGTACACCATCATCTATGTATTCATACATTATGTTTTTGTTTTGTTTATATGTTGCTTGGTTTTAAAAATATTCCAAGTTTCCATGGGGTCTTTTGTTCATTTATGTGTAAAAGCGAGTGTAACTGTCTGTTAATATTATGTATCGAATAATTGGATACGTGTTTAGTGCCAGATGTTACACTGATCAAACTTGGTAGATCAAACCAAAGATTTTCTATCTTCAAAATTTTCCATGAAGGATATGGGGTGATATCAGTTGAATTCATTCGAACACAACACAATTTAATTTAGCCGATCATTTAACAAAGAGCTTGGCTAGAGACTTAGTGCACAAGTTTGCTATACGGATGGGCTTAAAGTCCACTTGAGTTCTTTAAGAATAATATACCCAGTGCCCTTCTAATATGGTATTAGAATTTGAATTCAATGTGGAAAGCTTATTCTTGAAGATTGGAGTACATTTATTAAACATCCCAATGTATGTACTCAGATCTGTAAGTTGAGAAGGTTAATATTACATTTTAATAATTCTTTTGAAAAAGTGCATTGCAGGAGCATGATGAAAAGAGTTACCTATATGAATGTGAAGTTTTGTCGCTTCATAAAGCTTGGACTTGGCTATTATACATTCATGAATGGATAGTGACACATGGCTTGTAAAGTGTCCGGTTTATTGTATGGATTTCAAAACTTATGTGTATATTATCATCAGGTATTCAAATGAGTTGAAGGGTTCAATTCTTAGAAACACCCTGATTCTCGAATATTTGACATGTGTAATGTACTAAGATGAAAATTCAATCGTTTAGACATTTTCATTTATGCATGAGTTTGTAATTTTGTGGTTCGTTTTATGTTTCAGTGTTACACTAAAATAGGGGGAGGATTGTTGTATATTTTAGTGTAATTGGTTATAAAGAAATATTAAAGAGTTGGAGGTGCTGAGTGCACACTCATTTAATATTTATGAGCTACAGACCTAGCGCGGGGGTCAAGGGGGTTGCGCCCCCTTGCGGGGTCCTAGGGGCAGCACCCATAGCGGGGTCCAAGGGGCAAAGCCTCGAAACTTAAACGAAATTTACTTATTTGTTATGTTCGGAATTATCTTGACCCGAGATTTGACCCGATAATATTACCCTCCAAAACCAACCGCTAATAACTACCTTGCGGTTGGTTGGTGATGAATACCATGAACGAATTTGCAGACTTAATCATTCAATCGAAATTTCATATCACGATTTTCCCTATATTGGATTATCGCATAATCAAATTTCTTGACTCGAAAGGAAAGAAATATTGATTTCGGATAGTGACTTAAACACGATCCGATAGATTTCCAAGTGATATGACGAATTTCTCCAACATGTAAACTAATTAATATATATATATATATATATATATATATATATATATATTAACTGATTCAAAAATTAGACACCATAGACAAGATAGTTGTTAGACACCAAAGGATTACTCGGAGGAGTCCCTGGCCATTTGTCATATTTTACAAACGGAAAATGTGTCTTTTTAGTCTTAAAAATTTTTATGAACCCACACACCATTTCAAAAAGGAAATATCGCATAACTTCAGATGGAGGCTTAATTGGACACTTTCTCTTGAACAAGTAACATAATATTACATTGAGGAAGAAAAGAACTTATTCGGTTCAACATCATATGATTAGCACTTCAAATGTTATACATATACATATAAGTAAAATTAAACCAGAATGAAACCCTTGTTAATAATTATGTTTTGTTTGGTTTAAAATTTCAACGTTTTAATTATGACTTGCAAAAATAATTATGTTTTGTTAAAGTCGGTGCTTTTAACTGGTTAAATTTGTGCTTTTCTCACGTATCTGGTTTCAAGTCTCCGCTCCTCTCTTGGTCCAAGAAAAAAATTCTAGGCTTCGGTGGGTTGAGTTACCAAAATTTGTTATCTTCCATTTTCATTATCAATTTATTTGTATTCTTCCGTACAATCGTTTTATACATTCAAATGTTGGTTTTTTTTTCCGATGTGGGAACTGGGAACTCAAAACCAATTTCCTTCTTCCTAACATATAAACTGTTATATCTCATATAACAAACAATTTCTAACTCTTGGATTTTGACGAATTTGAAAACATCGAGAGGCTAGATCTAGAAGACAATCATATCATATTATTTACTCTTTTTTTACTACTATCCTATTTTATCCTAAATATAATTGATTTCCACCAAATATATGATCCGAACGATCCACAGTTTTTACAATCAACAAGTCTTCAAATCGTTCATTTGAAAAAATTAAAACCCTTCTTAATGGATGATTATGAGTAGGGTTATTCACGGTCTGGCTCAAAATCGCGAAACCGTTCAAACCGGTCAACGGTTTAGTTCCACGGTCGGTTTTTTTATATCTATAAGGAAGTCAATTAGGGTTCTCGCTGGAGAACGCCAATTACCTTCTTCGTCGGACGGTCATGAATGATTGGTAAGAAATATTTTCGTTAGCCAATTCAGCAACCCTTATTGCCCAACCTAAGAGCGGATTGTTAATGTGCTCCCTTTGTTGACTCGCAGCATCATTTGAAGCCGATGCATGAGTGGCTTCAACTTTGACCAATGTCTTCCGAGTTTCATTCAGTTTCCTGACTGGAGCATCATAAACGACCTTCTCTTTCTTATTCAGACTCGCCATTTCTTCCAGGTTTTTAAACTCGGACTCACAACTTATGTTTTTTTCCTTCATTTTTTTGTCTACATAACAGATTCATCACAGCCTCATTTGTTTCTTTGAGTGTTCTTATCATTTTATAACGCTCGAGTTTTAGTCGTAACTACCCGCTGCAGAGCGCGGGTAACGTTACTAGTTTGATTCAATTAAAAAACCACAAAAACGACCCCTTTCACACGAAAGTATCCATATAATTTATTCTAAAAATAAATACACATCATTTGCTTTATATTATTTAAAAGGGTTTTATTATTCTCACATTTATGATTGTATAAGACGCTATAAGCGCTAGTCACTCGGTGAGATGCCTCCTAGAGAATAGTCGGGATTAATCGACGCTAGGTGGATTGGAATTTTTATATACAATTTTACAAATGTATATTATATACTCATCAATGCCAATAATTTAATATAATACTTCAAATAAATTAAAATATACTTAAACATAGTTTGGGTATTGAATCCAACACATTAGTTTGGGTACGAGGATCTAAAATTGAATGTCATATTTATTTTGGGATTCTCTTCAAGATTGTAGGGTCATATGCAGACTATTATTATTCATGGTTTAAAAAAACGGTTTGAGGCGGCGCCTCGAGGCGAAACGGAGGAAAAACGTTTTTGAGGCGGCGCCTCATAAGATCTGAAGAAACTCATGCCTCATTGGGCCAAGGCAGTCTATATGGGCTGAGGCATACCGGGCCGAGACAGTCTATATGGGTTGCTGATGCTTTATACTTGTAAACATTCCAAGCCTTTTTGTGTTTTATAGACTTTGTCATTTTTATGTTTATTGAATGATGTTGATCTTAGTTATAAAAGTTCTTTAATTGATGTTTAATTAGTATTTATATATATATATATATATATATATATATATATATATATATATGTAAAGACTAATAAAGGCTGGTGCTCACCAAACTTCTTATTTTGTCTAAGTATAGGAACCTCTTTGAATAAAAACCTTCGGAAGGAAGAAGTGATTCTTCGGAAGCAGCATTGCTTCCGAAGGATAACTGGTTCCTGCCGAAGGTTATACAAGACAACTGCTTCCGAGGAATCCTCACATGCATTGAAGACAAAGACTTCCGAGGTTTATCCTCTGACAAAGACTGTAGCAGCTTACTCTCATAGTACAAAAGGTACTGACACAAGACATGCTGGTCTGAGTAAAGACAAAGACAACATGTAATGAGTCAGATAAAGCGCCTTACCTCTCCCATGCTGCATTAAATGCAAAAGATCATCTGAAGCCTTGAAGATCAACAACATTAAATGTCTTTTGTATTTAATAGTCCTTTGTAAAGTCAATGTCTATTAATGTAATGATCATGACTGAGTGTCTTAGCCTGTTAAGACACTCAACATACTAGAATAAGCTTTACTTTATGTACTTGTCTAGTATACCCAACTTGTATTCCTAAGTGTATACGGTTGTAGCCACGGCTATATAACCTCCCATTGTATATGTTGTAAAAGACTTCTGACTTTGAGAGAAATATATCCTTGAGCTTGAAATTATTCGTGTGTTCCTATTAGTATTCAAGGATTATTACTTTGTCATTTTGAGTGCTTGTGAGATTATTCTAACAGAACATTCCGCATCTGTTAGATTGTTTAAGAAATACTTGTGAAGTGTTGTTTAGATTAAGCAACCCGATCCAACAAGTGGTATCAGAGCCTTGGCTCTTGAACTTGATTGACTAATCATCATCAAGTTACCAATTCTATTTCTTATAAAATCTCATCGTTTTAACACTCATATTTTCTGTGTCTATCTAAGATGGCTGCTCTAAACAAACATGATACAGAAAATGGCACTCTCAACAAGCCACCAATGTTCACACCTGAAGACTTCGATACCTGGAAAGTCAGAATGGAAGGGTTCATCAGGAACCAAGACTTCAAACTTTGGAAGTCTGTTCTTGAAGGTCCCTACATTCCTACAGTTGCTGCTGCTGGTGCTGGAGTTGCTGCAGTACCAAAAGATCCATCTATGTACTCAGACGAAGATTACAAGAAGATGGAAGTTGATTCTAAAGCTCTTTGGCTCATTCAGATGTCAATACCGAACTCCATCATACATGCATTCAAGAAATGCAAGTCTGCTCAAGAACTGTGGAACTCCTTAAAGCAGATGTATGAAGGTTCAGATGATGTCAAAGAAAACAAGAAAGATATGCTGAAACAAAAATTTGAGAATTTTTGTCAACAAAACAATGAGAATATGTCATCTCAGTATCTAAGGTATGTCCAACTTGTAGATGAATTGACAACTGCAGGTGTGATTCTGGATAATCAAGATGTGCTCAGAAAATTTCTGAGATCCCTTCCAAAGGCATGGAACATATATTCGGTTACTATAAGAAGAACAGAAAACCTGAAGACTCTAACTCTGGGCGAGTTGTTTGGTATTCTCAGTGCCTATCAGATGGAACTAGATGCTCAAGAATCTAAAGTCTCCCATTTACCATCTGGTTCAGCCGCTCTTTATGCTCCCATCAACAATCCTCCATATCAAAGCTTCCAACCCATCTACCATCCTACATCCATACCCAATGTCACACTTCCTGAAACTTTAACTCCATCAAACTCACACCCAAATCATCTCTCAAACCCAACTTCACTACCAACATCTGGGCAAGGAGCTTTTATGGCTGAAGAAACCAACTACTTCCAACTGTGTCAAGAAGATTTAGATGGTATTCCTGCAGATGACTTAGAAGAAATGGACATAAATTACCAGATGGCCATGATTTCCTATCGAGCAAAGAAGTTCTATCAGAGAACTGGAAGGCAATTTAAAAAACACAATATGAAAACTGGATTTGGTCTTGACAAGTCCAAGCTTAAATGCTTCAACTGTCAACAATTGGGCCACTTCGCCAGGGAATGCAAGACCACAGGAACTCAGCCAACACCGTCTGGGCAATCACAACAAAGACCGTCAAGCTCAACAAACAATGCAAACATTGCAGAACAAGACTTTTCAGATTGGAGCTTTCAAGCTGAGGATCCTTCCATCTCCAACAGTGCCTTGATGGCAAATGACTCATCTTCCTCAAGCAAGGTAACTGATAACATGTGCTCACCTGAATGCTTAGAAACATTAACTATTTATAAGAAAATAAATTCCCAACTCTGTAACGAACTTGAGTCTCTACAAGTTGTCAAGGCAAATTTCTTTGAGGTTGAAAGAAATTACAAAGAAAAGATTGAAGAAATGGAAAAGACTATTTCAAGTTTAAAACATGAAGATACTAACAAACAGTGTCAAATTAAAAATCTTTTAGAAAGACTAACCACTGCCAAGACTGAACTTGTAATGGCTGAGTCTTACAGAGACAAATTTCTAAGCCAAGGTGAAAAATATGAAAAACTTTTAGGGATGAGCAGCACAACTGAACTAGTGAATAAACATGGGGCTGGTTTGGGATATAACAGAGTAGAACCTCCATCTGCTTATACTTCCATAGCAGATGTTAGGTGCAAACCACCAGTTGATCTTGTGTACAATGAGGAATTGGATATACACA
This sequence comes from Mikania micrantha, assembly GCA_009363875.1. Lineage (NCBI taxonomy): Eukaryota > Viridiplantae > Streptophyta > Magnoliopsida > Asterales > Asteraceae > Mikania > Mikania micrantha. The sequence goes on from CM018693.1 coordinate 61,926,850, forward strand.
AGGTGGTTCAAACGGATACTCTCTCTAATCCAAGTACCTCAACATGCTCAGATGAGGATGATATTCCTATTAAATCAGTAAAAGAAAAACAAGCTTTGAAAATTAAGAAACAAAATAAGAAAACTAAGAAACATTCAACAGTTTTTATCAAAGCTAAAACCCAAGAAAATATCTCCTCAGATGAGTATGTGACTTGCCCATCTGACAAGTCAAAAAGAGGTAGGTCTATGGAGAGAAAGATCAATTCTACAGAGAAACAGGCAAAGTCTAAGACTAACAAGTATGTTGGAACATCCAAATCATCACTCTCTGAGGATCAAAGCTCAGACTTCGTTAAAAGGAATCAGCAGCAACACTCTCCCAACAGTCAAACTCTATGTCTGATGTGCGGTGAAAAGGGTCATTTTGCTGCTGATTGCTTCTATAATCCAAGAAGCAGAAGTTTCTCAAAATTACAGGGAAGAGGAAGAAAGAATAGTTGGAGTCAGTCATCTACTTCTTCGGAAGAACAGAGAAGAAATTCAGTCAAGAGGGTGTCGGAAGCAAGTACCTCCAATAATAGGAAGAAACAAAATAAAAGGGATTTTGAAAAGAAAGCATCGGAAGCAAAGAAAAAGGAAGCTTCCGATAGAAAAGTAACCTCGGAAGCTCATCAAAGGAATGCTTTCAACAAGCAAAAGAAATCATTTTTCTTCGGAAGAAGACCATCGGAAGAAAAACGAAAAGTAGCTTCCGATCACTATCAAAAGAAACCAAGTCTTCCGACAACTCAAAAGGCAAAACAAGTATGGAAGAAGAAGGAATCAACTGATAAGCCATCACTCCCATCAGAAGCAAGCACATCATCTGTCCCATCTAGGATGAAATCAAAGAAATTTACTTACAATGATGCAAATGGAAAACCCAAGACCACATGGGCTTGGGTTCCCATCAGAAACTAACTCATTTCTGGTCATGTGCAGGGACAGCAGGAATCAAAAGGCAACTTGTGGATAGTTGACAGTGGCTGCTCCAGGCACATGACAGGCAACAAGACCCTCTTGCACAAATATGAACCATTTTTTGGAGGATCTGTTGCTTTTGGAAGTGATCCAGTAGGAGGATACATAACAGGTAGGGGCACAATCACAAATGGTAAGGTAAGCTTTGAGAATGTGCATTTTGTAAAAGAACTTAACTACAATTTACTAAGTGTCTCACAGGTGTGTGATCAAAAGCACAACATGTTGTTTACTGAGCATGAATGCATTGTCCTGAAACCAGGATTTGTGATACCAAATGATCAAATTCTACTCAGAGCTCCTAGAAGAAATAACATGTATATGCTAGATATGAGCACAGCTGCACCTCTTAGTAATATAAGCTGCTTTGTCTCAAAAGCTTCACTTGATGAATCATCTCTTTGGCACAGAAGACTTTGTCATGTAAACCTCAAAAATATGAATAAACTTGTCAGAAATAACTTAGTAACTGGTTTACCAACAAAGGAATTTATTTGTATTGATAAATGTGTTGCATGCTTAAAGGGTAAGCAACATAAGTCATCTCATCATGCCAAAGAGATAAATTCAATTACAACAGTCCTGCATTTACTGCACATGGACTTGTTTGGTCCCACAAGTGTTAAAAGTCTTGGTAGAAAGTCATATTGTTTGGTAATCACTGATGATTTCTCTCGGTATACCTGGGTATTTTTCTTGAATACCAAGGATGAAACTGCTGAGATCCTAAAGTCATTTATACTTAGGGTGGAGAATGAAATTGATCATCATGTAAAAATAATCAGGTCAGATCAGGGAACAGAATTCAAGAATCAGATTTTAAATTCATTTTGTGAATCTAAGGGTATCACAAGACAATTTAGTGCTCCTAGGACTCCACAACAAAACGGTGTTGCTGAGAGAAGGAATAGGACACTAATTGAGGCTGCAAGGACCATGCTGTCAGATGCCAAACTCCCAATAACTTTTTGGGCAGAAGCAGTCAACACTGCCTGTTATGTCCAAAACAGAATATTGGTAGTTAAGTCACATGGTATGACTCCTTATGAAATTTGGCATAAGAGAAAGCCATTCATTGGATTTCTCAAACCATTTGGATGTCAATGCACCATCTTGAATACTAAAGATTACTTAGCCAAGTTTGCTGAGAAATCAGCAGAGGGCTACTTTGTTGGGTACTCTTCAAATGCTAAGGCTTATAGAGTATACATCAAAGCTTCCAGAGTTATTGAAGAGTCTGCAAATGTTCAGTTCAATGAACATACTCTCAATAAACCTGGAACAGGCCCTGATTGGTTGTTTGATCTTGATAGTTTTACATCTGCATTTAATCTGGTGAAAGAGTATGTTCCAGTTTCACAGTCAGCTACCACAAACATCTCCAAAGGCTCAAGAGAAGATGACTTTCGTGTTGAACTGCCAATAGCTTCAAGACAAATCTTGGTAGAATCCACTTCAGCACAAAATAGTATGCCACAATCTGAAACAGTAATTACATCTCAGGCAGGTCCGTCAATTGAATCTACTTCTGAGTTACAACATCTAGAAGAAGTAGGAAGCCATTCAGCAGAGGCAAATACTCAGCAGACCATCATTCCCAGAGAAAACCAACCGTCCACAGTCCAAATTCAGAGTTTAAAAGATCTGCCAGAGATCCAGCTTGAGGTAGTATTGCCTAACCTTGAGTCACTCAACATGGATGAAGCTTCTCAACTGGATGTGATTCCAAAAACTCGAATTCACAACACTCATCCAGTTGAGAACATCATTGGCAATGTAGAGGAAGGTGTAAGAACTAGAAGTTCTATGCATGAAGCAAATGTTTGCTTGTTCTCTTGTTTTCTATCCCAAATAGAACCTAAGAAGGTTGCAGAGGCATTAAAAGATAACAGTTGGGTAGAAGCTATGCAAGAGGAACTTCTTCAGTTTCAAAGACAAGGAGTTTGGAAGACTTGCCCTTTGCCTAAGGGAAAGTATGCCATTGGAACCAAATGGGTGTTCAGAAACAAGAAGGATGACAAAGGTGTTGTCATCAAGAACAAAGCAAGATTGGTTGTTCAGGGATATACTCAAGAGGAAGGCATTGACTATGATGAGGTCTTTGCACCGGTTGCCAGAATTGAAGCTATCAGAATATTTTTGGCATTTGCAGCTGCAAAAGATTTCAAAGTGTTTCAGATGGATGTTAAGAGTGCCTTCCTTTATGGAAAAATTGATGAAGAAGTATATGTGTGTCAACCTCCAGGATTTGAAGATCCAAAGTTTCCTGATCATGTCTGTAAGCTTGATAAGGCTCTTTATGGGTTACACCAAGCTCCCAGAAAATGGTATGAAACTTTATCTTCTTTTCTGTTGGCAAACAACTTCAAGAGAGGAACAATTGATAAAACTCTCTTTTTCAAGAAGTCTAATCAACACATCATGCTAGTTCAAATCTATGTTGATGACATTATCTTTGGTTCTACTAATGAATCTCTCTGCAAGGAATTTGAATCTCTAATGAAATCCAAGTTTGAGATGAGTTCAATGGGAGAACTCACCTTCTTTCTTGGATTACAGGTGAAACAAACTCCTACAGGGATTTTCATTAGTCAATCGAAATATGTCAAGGACATTCTTGAAAAATTCAAGCTTTCTGATTGCAAAGCTCTGGGAACTCCTATGTCCAAAACAACATCTCTTAGCCCTGATCTTGAGGGGGAGGATGTTGATCAGCACCAGTACAGAGCAATGATAGGCTCTTTGATGTATCTCACAGCAAGCAGGCCAGATATTATGTTTGCAACTTGTGTATGTGCAAGATTTCAGGCCAATCCCAAAGTCTCACACATGCTAGCTGTGAAAAGAATCTTTAGATACCTCAAAGGAGCATCAAATCTAGGATTATGGTATCCTAGAAATGAAGACTTTCAGTTCATGGCCTACACTGACAGTGATTATGGAGGGTGCAACATCAGCAAGAAATCCACATCAGGAGGATGCCAATTTCTTGGATCCAGAATTGTGTCTTGGCAATGCAAGAAACAGTCATGTGTTTCTACTTCTACTGCAGAGGCTGAATACATAGCTGCTTCTAGCTGCTGTGCACAAGTCATCTGGATTCAGAATCAGATGAAGGATTATGGAGTAGATCTGTTCAATACTCCTATTCAGATAGACAATTCCAGTGCAATCTCCATCACCAATAATCCTGTCAAGCATTCCAAGACCAAGCACATCGACATCAGATACCATTTCATCAGAGATTGTGCAGAAAAGAAGTTGATTCATTTGGTCAAAGTTGATTCAGAACACAATTTGGCAGATCTCTTCACCAAGGCATTTGATGAAGGAAGATTCAGGTACTTAATAACATCTATTGGGATGATTAACTTTGAATAAATTAACTGAAAAGGAATATATAATCCTTCGGAAGATAAACTTAAATTATCTTCCGATGAGTAACTACTCAGCAGAAGATAGGTTAAGTCTTCGGAAGCATTATTTCTTCCTTAGTCGGAAGATCTCACACTTCAGAAGCTAAATTACCTTCTGAGGTAATACTCTTCCGATACATTATCTTCGGAAGCATAGGCTTCTCAAGGTACTCTTCAGAAGAAGGTGTCTTCCGAAGAACATTCTACCTGATGAATTATCCAACATTTCAGAAGCACTTGCTTCCGATGTATTAAATTTATACTTCTAAATTATTGCTTCTGATCTTCAGAAGCAGTGCTTCCGATAGTATAAATCTTATTCTTCGGAAGTAAAACTCCTCAGAAAACTTTTTGGTCTAATTCACTCCTTCCGAAAGCCATATCTTCGGAAGCATTTCTGAACTTAATGAAAATTCCTACATTTATTATGAAACCAGCTGTCATCGGAAGAGCTTTTTCTGACATCCGGATTTCAAAATTAAATGTGTTTCTATATTTAATGCTGAAATCCGAAGGTATATAAAGGTCTCCCGCTCATTCAAATTCTCACAAACTGTTTCACTTTGAACTCTTCTTTTCTTTGATCTCCCAAATTGTGCCCTAAAATCACCAACTGCCATGGCTCTTCTTGCTTTCAAACCTGCTCACAACGTACCAGCGGAGTTATCAGCGGAACATGATGCTGACTTCGCCCCAATAATCTCCTTTCTTCAAAGGAGCAGGTATTTCTTTGCACTAACCGTTCAGCCCTTGGTGTATGAATCTCATCACCAACAGTTTTGGGCATCTTGTTCTGTTTCTTCGTCTCCCAATGGTCGGTCTCTTGTTGCCACCATTGATGCTCATCCTATTGCTATTTCTGTGGAGACCATCTGTCGGCATCTCAAACTACATGATGCCGGTGGAAAGGTCTCATTCACAAAGGATGAGGTAGCATCGACATTTCAGTCGATGGGGTACGAAGGTCCTCTCCCTTCAACAACCTATTTGAAGGGTAGAGTGTCCTACAATTACAAGTACCTCATACATTTGTTCCTACACTGTCTTTCCAATAAAACTGGTGGTTGGGATCAAATACCATCTGACTTAGCTTCGGCTATTCATGGTTTGATCTCTAACAAACTGTTTAATTTTTCTGCTTTTATTTTCAATAATTTGGTTGACAATATTTCGTCACCAAAGAAATTTTGTATGTTTCCCAGGTTTTTGCAACAGATTTTCAATGAGGAATTGGGCACTTTCCTCTCTCTAACTGGGAATACATATAAAATGCCCTTGGTCTCGTCCAAGGTTTTTGTACAACTTAAGAAGAAGGGTGCCCAGTTCTCTGGGAACTTCACTCCCCTTCTTCCCACTATGGTGTCCCATACTTCAGAAGGTGACAGCTCTGTTAACCCCACAGATGCTGAACCCACACCTTCCACTTTTGTTCCTCACCCCATCAAAATCACTTACAAACGCAAACGAAACCCTGTGCAACTCTCTACAGTTGTTCAGGCTCCTTCTACTGAACCCAAAAGAAAAAGGTTAAAAGGACTGCTCAGGGCACAGTTCTACCTAAGGTGAAAGCCACACCCCTTGTTTGTCCACAGGTTCTTCCTTTGGAACCTGTGGCTGCCCTTAACCAGCCTGCAAGCCCTCAGCTTATGTCACAACACATAACTGAGAATATACAAAGGGATACACCCATAGTTGAGTCTGCTTCTCATGAAGCTACTTCCTTAGATCAGAGACTGTCTCCCAGGTCTCCAGGTTCTTATCACCCAGATATGCCCCCTCCCATACTATTACCCCGGCTCTTGGAACTTCTGCCGTACCTGTGGAGGAACCACTCTCTCCCACTACCCAAACTTTAATGAGAGTGGTGACACAGTTACAGGCAAGGTTTCCTGACCCAGAGCCTATTATATCAGAGGTTGGCCCCAGTAGTTTTGAAGGGTCAATGCAGGTGAGGCTGCCACTACTGTTGATCTTAATCAAGATCCACAGGACAGTGGTACAGGCACTAGGACCTCACCTGCGGCAACCTATGTTGGGGAGGACTTCTTTGAGGTTCTTCTCAATGAAGGGAATCCAGGGTGCCAAGAAACCACATCTGGTGGTGGAGGTGCAGGAGCTCGGCTCAGTACTCCATCGCCCCATGACTCTACTCCGGTAGAAGAGGGCACAACCACACAGGAATTGACGGCTACAATAACTTCCCTCCAAGCCAGGGTAGCTCAGTTAGAAGCTGAGGTGGCTACCCTGCGGCTTGAGATCCAGACCAAAGAATCAACCATTCTGGATCTCAGGAGGCGTCCACCTGTTATTCTACATCCTTTTCATCCTGATCCTGCTACTTCCACTTTCACTTCCCCTGATGCTACCAAAAAGGGGGAGAATGTACCAACTGCAGGGTCAGGATCAGAAGCAAGAGAAGAGGAGGGTGCACAGGAAGTTACTCCATCCATAGTCACTTTGACTGCTGAATGGGATGACTTCTTGGGTACTTATTTTCAAGATTCTTCTTCTACTTCCTCTTCTTCTTCTTCTGAGGATACAAGGGAGGTTGTCAAAGAGACTGAACAGCAAACATCAAATGTCTCTTTGGAACCTCAGTCCCCTTCTGGGACTAAGTCTCCTTCTGAGACTGCAGCCCAGGTTACCATGGAAGAAGCTACACAAGAAGAACAAATATCAATGGAACCTGTGTCCCCTTCTGGGACAGAAGCTGCTGAAGACCTCTCCTCCTCTCCTAAGCCCTTTGTGGAAACTAATAAGGAATCATCCAAGGTGATTGGTCAACTGGAGGAGACAGTGAATGCTGAGGTTAATTCCGAAGCTGCAGCTGTTTCCAAAGGCCCAGTCATTATTGATGACTCTTCCACAGAGGAGCTATCTGCCGATGAACCAATTGGTGAGGCTACAGGAGAAATCTCCTCTGGGGTAAATGTAACAGTTGATGACAAAGGAAAAAGAAAGCTTACCCCAGAGGAGGAAGCACAACTGGAGGAGAGAAGACCAAAGAAAATTAAGGGCCGGCCAAATACCTCTCTAGATGAAGAGCGAGCTAGACTCTCCGCTTTGCTCGAAGAGAGAGGGTATGACTTTGATGAAGTCTTTCATTGGTCGGTACCTAGAATGGCTGCCGAGCTGGACAAAATGCAGCAGCAGGAACAGGAAGCTGCTGCATCCAAAGTCCAGATTGCTACAACAAAGACTCAGAAGAACAAGGCTTACAGAGACAAGTGCAAAGCCTTTCTTCTGGAGTATGGATTCCATGCTCGGCAGCTAGGCCCAATGAAGAACTCAACCATGGATATGCATATCAGAGATATAAAAGCCAAAGTTGCCAGAGGTGAGTTACCTTCAATTGAACAAATAAGGGCAAGAAAGGAAAGCCTAATGAGAGGCTTAGGTTTAGGGGGAGGAGCAAGAATAGAATTTCCCCTCTCTGGTACAGGAATCAGAGAGGGAGAAGAAGTTATGTGTGGGGAAGCTACCAAAGCCATGTTTCCCAAAATGTTCCCCCTAAACCCTAAGGAAGAACAAATATCTCCTCCATCAAGTCCATCAATGGATAACATGCCAATCTCTTCAGTGATCAAGATCAAAAAAGGGTCAGCAAACTAAAAGGAAACAATCAACATCAAACCCTGATCCTGAGAGACTTTCACAGGATGATGAGAGGAGAACAAAACCCTCAAGTGCTGAGGATATTGGGTCACAGCCTACTGCAACAACAGGTGAAGCAGTAGAATCAACTATGGAAGCCCAACAGGCCAGAGTTCTGAGGAGTCAGGCCACTGCTCAAGTAAAACCAAGATTCACAAGAAGAAAGAGCATGGCTAAAAGGAAAAAGAAAACAAAAACTGTCTCCTTTGACTCTGAGCCTGATGCATCCCTCTCAATAACTGAAGTCACACCAGAAGCAGCTCCTAAAACTACACAATCTCGAGAAGATATGAGGGATATCCGGAGACTAATGCATGAGCACTCATACATCCCCTTAGTGAATTGGAGCTTCAATGCACAAGAAAGGATATTCATCCTCACCGACTACAATGGAGAAATAAAACTGGTGGATCTTGTGCATCTGATAGTGTTGGCAAAGCCCTATATCTTTGATCTAGATAAGCTCCCTCTCAATAATCCTGACAATGGAGCAGATGGGAGGTCAGCCATCAGATTGATAAGAAAAAGGGCACAGGTACTGAGGGGTACATGGAAGCCAAGGTTCCTTCCTTAGAAGTTTTGGTAGCATCAGCCTAGGGGGAGACTGTAAAGACTAATAAAGGCTGGTGCTCACCAAACTTCTTATTTTGTCTAAGTATAGGAACCTCTTTGAATAAAAACCTTCGGAAGGAAGAAGTGATTCTTCGGAAGCAGCATTGCTTCCGAAGGATAACCGGTTCCTGCCGAAGGTTATACAAGACAACTGCTTCCGAGGAATCCTCACATGCATTGAAGACAAAGACTTCCGAGGTTTATCCTCTGACAAAGACTGTAGCAGCTTACTCTCATAGTACAAAAGGTACTGACACAAGACATGCTGGTCTGAGTAAAGACAAAGACAACATGTAATGAGTTAGATAAAGCGCCTTACCTCTCCCATGCTGCATTAAATGCAAAAGATCATCTGAAGCCTTGAAGATCAACAACATTAAATGTCTTTTGTATTTAATAGTCCTTTGTAAAGTCAATGTCTATTAATGTAATGATCATGACTGAGTGTCTTAGCCTGTTAAGACACTCAACATACTAGAATAAGCTTTACTTTATGTACTTGTCTAGTATACCCAACTTGTATTCCTAAGTGTATACGGTTGTAGCCTCGGCTATATAACCTCCCATTGTATATGTTGTAAAAGACTTCTGACTTTGAGAGAAATATATCCTTGAGCTTGAAATTATTCGTGTGTTCCTATTAGTATTCAAGGATTATTACTTTGTCATTTTGAGTGCTTGTGAGATTATTCTAACAGAACATTCCGCATCTGTTAGATTGTTTAAGAAATACTTGTGAAGTGTTGTTTAGATTAAGCAACCCGATCCAACAATATATATATATATATTATAAAAATATTTATTTATTTACTACCGCCTCAGACTTACGCCTCGTTTCGCCTTGAGGAGTACGCCTCGTGAGGCAGAGTGAAAACGCCTCGAGGCGCGATTACGTTCTTTTAAACCTTGTTATTATCTTATTAGCTTGTTCTTCATCATTGCTTGTGTTGGGATATGTTTTTATGGTCATAGGTATATTTTGGGGTAATTTTGTAGAAATATAACCAAGTTTTAATTTTGTTTCAATCAAGTCACTCAAACTTTGTTTTGTTTCAATTTGATAACTTAAGTTTATTTTTATGTTTCAATCTTAGATATGTGACCTATATAACTTATAACTATTTTTTTATTTTTTATTTTTATTGTATGACAACATGAAAATAACATGGATTTTGAAAAAACAAATCTCAAAATATTTTTAAAATTGAAAAAATTTTTAAAAAATTAAAAAATTTGTGAATTTTTTTTAAAAATTATAAAAATATATAGTTGATTAGAAAAAAAAGCACAAAATGCCCAAATGAGTCTAAAATACTTCTAAAACCTTCAAACGGATCTTAAATTCATCTAAAAATTTACTTATAGAGCCTAAACGAACCAAAATTACCTGTTATCCAGGTTTTTTTTATCTAGTATTAGAACATAAATCAAACTTAAGTTACCTAATTGAAACAAAACAAAGTTTAAGTGATTTAATTGCAACAAAATCAAAAGTTGTTTATGTTTCTATAGCATTTTCCCGTATATTTTCTCCTCTTAAATTACTTATTCAATGAAGTTTTGCATAATTTAATTAATAATAAATCTATTTTTTAACGAATTGTTTCAGGTTTTCCTTTATCCAAACCACTATACACATTGAGCTACAACATCACAATAGGAATTTTTCAGGCATTATCTTGATAGGTATATATTACACCAATAAGTCTGTTATCGTCAGTGTGTTAATTTATTACAAGTTTGTTAACTCATTATAAGATTATTATGATTGAATAGAAAAGGAAAATGATAAAGAAATCCTAAACTATTAGTTACAACCACTTTTATGGCATCTGCTGGAACAAAAATTCTATTGTGGGCAAGAACAACTATTTGCAATCTGTATTTAAATTACATGTGATTGGCTAATTCATTGGTTGTTTAGAAGGTGTATACAATCTCATACAATTTGATATGCATATATGTATATATAGGAGCCGGATCAAATACAAAGGGTTATTAATGTGAGAAGAGTAGGAAGGAATCTGGCCCCTGATCAAATAAATGAATGGTTAAGATCTAGTGGTCCCTATATTTTTATTTAAAACTTGCGTGAATTAAAACTCAAAGGGCAAAAAAGGAATTGCCTACATTTGTTGACTTTTTTTTTGGAATCAAGTTCCACCATTTTTTTAAAAATCTTATCTTTAATTTAAGTATAGTATTGTTATAGTTTTTTTCGATTTTTTTTACGTAGTCCGTGATTTTAATGCTTGGTACGTGATTATTGGTACATAATTATGCAGTTGTTCCTTTGATATTAAAGGTAAATGACGGTCTGTAATTTTCATATAACGTGGTACGTGATTATATGGTCCATTATTATGCAGTTGGTCATTGATTACGCGTGTTAAATTACAATCCGGAATTTTATGAATCATGGTCGGTAATTTAAATAGACGATAATACCCTTTACCCTAATGACACATGTCAAATTCATATGGCTTTTTACGCTTCTCACGTTAAAATCGTTAGTATTATAACCGTCCTCTATATGTTCAGGTCCGTGAGGAATTAAGTGCATTTTGGCCAATTCTAGCTGACAAATTATGTGAGGGGTTAACAAGCTTGAGGATTTTCTGTCTGCCAACTATACAAAAGATATGGCTGAACAAACAAACAAACAAACTTACCCACTATATTCCCACTTTTCAGTTGAGTCTAGGGGGAAGGATAGACACAAACCTACCCCTATCCCAGTTGGGATAGAGAGGCTGATCCGAAGGAGTCCCCGACTCAAAGTTATCGTTTGAAGTTGATCATCCCAACATTTTTAACGTTATTTTCACAAAATATAAAAAATAACGTTAAAATAAGTGCAATTTTTCTTTGGCCCCTTGAGGGCCCACACATATATATATTATATGTGTACACCACAAATGGGGCGTATACAAAAGATATGGCTGCTGATGCATTATTTTCACAAGACATGATGACTACAGTATGATTAAGGTATGTTGATGCATTACTTTCATCAAGGGTCTTTAGTTCTTGTTTCTTAATTGTGACTATAGTTCTCTAGCTTTGCAGCTATGCTCTATTTTGTAGAGTTAATTCATCCTTTGCACCGATAACAAAAACAACTAATTAGTTCAGTCATCAACTAAGGAGCCATTGAGTGCGAAGGGTTTAAGGTTGCCTGTCGCGTAGCGCGACAGGGTTAAAAACTCAGAAATTCGAGTTTTATGTTTCTGAAACGGCTGGAGGCAAGATTATTCAAGTTTTACGACTGGAGATGAGGTTAGGAGGCGACTAGAAGCCAGGGGACGAGATTTGGGTCGAGATTGTTCATAGAGAAGCCCTAAGAGAGTGATCCGAAGGGTGTAACGTGATCGGTTCTTATTCTTTTCTTGTTTTTCCTATTCGTATGATGTTTGAGATTGGTTTACACACTATTTCTTCCTGTTTATTCATGATGATTTGTGGCTAAACTTTTTAGACCACCTAGGGTTTTATAATATGCATGTTTAATGATTGCGAGGATTGATTGGGAACAAGTTCGGATTTTTCAATGATATAATGATTTGGTTGAGATTCTTGGATGTATATTAATGTTTATGATGTTTGTGATTTGGGTTATCGATTCCTCATGTGCTTTGGCGAATGTCTTTCGTGTAATAGGTGCATGCTAGGTCAATTACTTTGTGTTCTTGATTTGTGGATGGATTACTAGACGTAGTGATTCATAGGAATGATGATTAGGTCACAAATGAATTAAATGTTTGACCAAATTCAATAGCCGTGAGGTGAAGGTTTGTTAGTATATCTTGAATGTTTAATAACTAGTTAAAGTCTTTGTAAGAAGACCAAGATTAGGTTAATTAGACATAGTCTTGTATGCTAAATCCAAGATGACTTTCCTTAGTATCCCTTGCATGTTTGTGTATTGAGACTTTCATTTCCGTGAGGTAGATGGTCTTTAGGATATATCATTAATGGGTTGGTTAACTTGTGAGAGTAATTAACCTAAATCGGTATTTAAAATACTTGTAGACACTTTAGTTGAAATCTTTGAGAAATGTTAAAGAATCTCTAATTTGTTAATAAGTTAAAAATTCAAAGATCCCGGTTCCAAAATGTAGGAACACCGTTCACATAATAAACAAATACTTTTATTATTCAATTACTCGAATTACAATTCAGAAAAATACAGTATTTAAAATAAAGTAATACAAGAAATTTAAAAATGCTAAAACTGAAATTACAAGAAGAAGTAGAAAACAAGATGAAACGAATTGAAATGAGTTCAGTCGCTGAGGATTTCTGTTCAACAGAGGTCCCTTAAAACAGATTTCGGGCCACCCAGGTGAACCCGACTGTTTCCCAGGGTACAACAGCCGAAGCAGTGTGTACTGCCGGCGTTAACCGAAAACCCGAAACTTCACCTGAAACAAGAGTGTTTCACACGAGGAACCGATTGTTGTAGGTTGTTGAGAACTCAACAAAGTATATGATTTTGTTTGGAACCTTTGGAGCTTGTGTGTATATATCTCAAGTGGTGTAGAAATCTCAAATTCTAGCAACTTCAACAAGACACCAAGTGTCTCTATTTATACAAGTATCATATGGCATTCCAAAGGTTGCCATTATGTTAATTAATAAGCCTATTCATAGCTTGGTTACTACACAATTCATGACCATTGAATTGGAAGATGAAAAGTTTTTATTTTCTTTTTCTTTTCACACTTTTAAAATTCCAACAATCCCCCGCATGAAAAGAAATCGATCCTTACACTCAAGCGTCACGATAAAATTTCAGCGGTTGAGTATTGCAAGAGAAGTAGGTGTTCCCTTTGAACCCTCCTTTGTGATATGCACTTTGTCTCCTAGCGATTAGTAGACGCGATGTCCTTGAACCAATCCCTGTTTACGTAGACATTATTACATGTCACACAATACTCTTCCTGGTATGGTTAACCCTTCATTGTCGTGTCCGTTATGGTCATGGAACACTAGCCTGGTTTTGCAAGAGCTCTAGGATTTGCGCCCCTCACAAATCCATTCAAAGCGACCCCACTTCTCTCTCACATAGGTGATTTCACACAAATCATTAAAAGCCGTATGCTTATCCTCCATTGCTATCACTGATTTGATAAAGGAATGAACTAGGAAGTATTCAACTCCCTTTTTATATTTGAGGTACTCCCACACAGTGACCTTAATTCATACAATTAGGTTGTCCTATTGAGCCTAGGTCATGGGATCTCCAATCTTCTAGGATAGGTTTTCCTTTGTACAAACTTGTTCAAAGGGCTTTAGTCTCATTCCTCTTGACGACTTATGCACTAACTCTCTGCTTAAGCCTTTTGTAAACGGATCCGCTATGTTATCTTTTGACCTCACATAGTCAATTGAGATAACTCCCATTGAGAGTAGTTGTCGTATCGTATTGTGTCTACGTCTAATGTGCCGTGATTTGCCATTATACATTGCACTTTGAGCTCTACCAATAGCCGATTGGCAATCACAATGTATGCAAATAGCCAATATAGGCTTTGGCCATCCTGGAACGTCTTCCACAATTTTTTACGTAGCCATTCTGCTTCTTCTCCAGCTTTATCTAACGCGATAAACCCAGATTCCATCGTAGATCTAGCTATAAGAGATTGCTTGGACGATTTCCAGGCTATAGCTGCTCCACCAAGGGTGAACACATAACCACTTGTGGATTTGGAATCTTTCATATCGGATATCCAGTTTGCATCACTGTATCCTTCTATAACAGCTGGATCTCGGCCATAATGCAGCCAATAGTTTCTTGTGTATCTTAAGTACCTTAGTAATCGTGTCATGCTCTTCCAATGTTCAGAACTCGGATTACTAGTATATCTACTTAGCCTGCTCACAGCATATGCTAAGTCTGGCCGTGTACATGTCATCAGATACATCAGACTGCCAATAATCCTTGAATACTCTAACTGAGCAATACCCTCACCTCTATTTTTTGATAGATGTTGGGTGGTATCTACTGGAGTTTGAGCCACACTCGTATCCCCCTCATTGATTTTTTCAAGGATTTTGTCCACATAGTGAGATTGACTCAACACAAGACCATGTTGGGTTCTATTGATCTTTATACCAAGGATCACATCAGAAAACCCATGTCTTTCATGTCAAATCTTGCTTTTAACATGTCTTTTGTAGATTTGATCATCTTATCATCACTCCCCACGATAAGCATATCATCTACATAAAGACATAATATCACATAACCTCTCATTGTGTTTTTCACATAAACACACTTGTCGCATTCATTAATTTTGAAACCATTGTTAAGCATAACTTGGTCAAACTTTTAATGTCATTGTTTTGGAGCTTGCTTCAAGCCATACAACGACTTGACTAATTTACACACTTTTCCTTCTTGGCCTAGAGCTGAGAAACCCTCAGGTTGCTCCATGTAAATCTCCTCTTCTAAATCCCCATTTAGAAATGTGGTTTTAACATCCATTTGGTGGACTTCCAAATCTTTTAAAGCCACTATTGCAAGCACCAATCTTATCGAGGTTATTCTAGTCACAGGCGAGTAAGTATCAAAGTAATCTACTCCTTCTTTTTGTCTAAATCCTTTGATCACTAACCTTGCCTTGTACTTATCAATGGAACC
Source organism: Mikania micrantha (assembly GCA_009363875.1). NCBI lineage: Eukaryota > Viridiplantae > Streptophyta > Magnoliopsida > Asterales > Asteraceae > Mikania > Mikania micrantha. Next base: position 61,942,179 of record CM018693.1, read on the forward strand.
ATCAGCTTTCATCTTCTTTTTGAATATCCATCGATATCCAAGTGGTTTACACCCTGGTGGAAGATCTACTAGCTCCCAAGTATGGTTTTGTATGATCGAATCAATTCCATTCTTGATTGCCTCTTTCCATTGAGGTCCTTCCGAAGAGGTGACTGCATCACGATATGTTTGGCGCTCTTCCTCAACCATATAAGTAAGAAAATCAGGTCCAAAAGATTTTTCAATCTTTTGCCTCTTACTTATTCTTGGCTCAACCTCTTCAGCCTCTAATTGTTCTTGATCTTCGTCATGAACAATCTCATCAACTGGTGTTGATGAACTTGGAAGTTCTTTTTCAAACAAGGAAACACTTCTTCAAAGAATGATGCATTCCTTGACTCCATTATAGTATTCTTGTGTATTTCAGGATTCTTTGAATCATAAACAAGAAATCGGTATGCACTACTATGATGGGCATAACCAATGAATACACAATCCACGGTTTTGGGTCCTATTCTTTGAACCTTTGGTGGTGGAACCACCACTTTTGCTAGGCACCCCCACACTTTCAAGTATTTGTAAGATGGTTTTCTTCCCATCCACAACTCATAAGGAGTAACATCCTTTTTCTTGAAAGGTATTTTCTTTAAAAGATAAGTAGCCGACAAAATAGCTTCCCCCCACATGTCCTGGCTCATTCCAGAACTAATTAACATAGCATTCATCATCTCTTTCAATGTACGGTTCTTTCGTTCCGCAATACCATTTTGTTGTAGGGAATAAGGAGCTGTACACTCATGGATAATTCCATTTTGTGCACAAATATCGGCAAATGGTGAAACATATTCTCCGCCTCTATCACTCCTTAGAACTTTTATCTTTTTGTTGAGTTGATTCTCAACCTCAGTTTTATACAAGGCAAACTTGTCAATTGCTTCATCCTTACTCTTAAGTAAGTAGACATAGCAATATCGTGTATTATCATCAATAAATGTGATGAAATACTTATTTCCACCTCTTGTAGGAATCAATTTTAAATCACACACATCAGTATGAATTATGTCAAGGGGTTTGGTTATTCTTTCAACCGACTTAAAAGATGATCTTGTTTGTTTTGCTTCAACACATGTTGTACATTTGTATTTTGAATCAATGGCAAACTTTGGAATGCAATCTAATTTAATTAAACGACGCATCGAATTGAAATTAACATGACCTAAACGTCCATGCCAATCATTAGATGACTCAATCAAATAAGCAGAAGTAGAAGCATTTTCATTCATGTTCTCAACCTTAGCTATTACATTGAGTTTAAACATTCCATTTTGGGCATAACCCTTACCAACAAACATTCCATGCTTAGTTAAAACAAATTTATCAGATTCAAAAACTAAACGAAAACCATGTTTGTTAAGCAACCATCCTGACACGAGGCTCTTGCCTATGTCAGAAACATAGAGCACGTTACTCAAAGTGAGCTCCTTTCCCGAAGTCCACTTTAAGATCACACTACCTTCACCCTTGACATCGGCAGTTGCTGCATTCCCCATGTACAGCTTAGAGTCACCCACCACCTCTTTAAACGTATTAAAGAGGGCCCGATCAGGACACACATGACGGGTAGCACCAGTGTCAACCCACCACCCCTTAGGGTCATTTGACACCAAGTTGATCTCCTCCATCATAGTAGTGATGACAGAGACCATAGCAACTAAAGGCATATCATCCTCCATCATATGTGCTCGGTCCTGTTTAGGAGCCTTGCACTTATCAGCACGGTGACCATGTTCACCGCAATTGTAGCATTTCCCCTTAAATTGGAAAACCTGCTTCCTCACACCACCTTTTTTCGGCCCAAGGTCCACAACCTTGCCTTTGCCTTTGCCCTTGCCCTTGTAGTTGTCAATTCTCTTTTTGTACCCACGGGAAGATTGACCATGCTCTACCATATTGGCTTCTGGAGCAAATTGTTGTTGTGTTGTTTTCAAAGCCAACATGTTGTCTTCCTCAATTCGAAGACGTACCACAAGGTCCTCCACCGTCATTTCCTTTCACTTATGCTTTAGGTAGTTCTTGAAGTCCACCCAACTTGGAAGCAATTTTTCAATCATGGCTGCAACTTGAAATGTCTCACTAAGAGTCATTCCCTCAGAATGTATGTCGCTTAGTATAATTTGCAACTCTTGAACTTGGTTCAAAACTGTTTTAGTATCAACCATTTTAAAGTCCAAGAAACGGGCTACCACAAACTTCTTTGTGCCAGCATCCTCCGTTCTATACTTTTTGTCCAACGACTCTCATAATTATTTGGCGGTTGTTATCTTGCACTGAACATTATATAATGCATCCACTAAACCGTTCAACACATAGTTGCGACATAGATATTCTGAGTGTTTCCACGCTTCTAAAGCGCTTATGGATTGGACATCCCCATCAGTAATTGCAGGAGGGGATTTAGTCAGGAACCTGGCAAGGTTCAAAGTGGTCAAGTAAAACAACATCTTTTGTTGTCACCTCTTAAAGTCCAAACCAGAAAACTTTTCAGGTCTTTCAGCATGATTTGCCACAGTCTGGGCAGCTTGGGTACCAACTAATGGTCCCATAGGTGTTGAAGTTTGAGCAGGTACAGTTGTCATTACTGAAACAAAAGTGGAAATGCAAACGGAGCAAGTCAGATTTTCAGAAATAAGGTTTACACAAAACCAAATTTAAAATTTAACTTTTTAACTCAAACAAAGTTATTTGAGTTCATGTGACGTTTGCATGACTTGTTTTGGCCTAATAGGTTAAGACACTCTCTCCAAGAATTCCCAGGAAAGCAAGACAGGTCCCTCGGCTGATTGGGATATATGCGAATTACTTTCCTGGACAGGAAACTCAGATAACGATGTCCACCCTTCCAGTTACTACAAGTCCGTCACTTAAAACTTAAACTTTGATGAGCTTAATTTATCAAAATATTGTGGTTGACAAAAAACCGTATGGTTTACACAAAACCAAAATCAAATTTTACTAAAATTTGACACTTATTTGTGGAAATATGGTTTACATAAAACCGACCCCAAAATCGATTTGAAATTTTTTTTATTTAAAACATCAAACGTTTTATAATTTTCGGTTTTTATATCAAAAACCTTTTTCTAACACGCTCGTTAGAAATAAACGATTATAACTATTGTTTATAAAAGTCGTAGTAAAAAAAACGATTCGAATAAGTTCGTTAAATAAACGTTAACAAAACGGTTTATAAAACTTTTGATTTACACAAGAACAAATTGAATTATATAAAACCAAACTTTGTTAACAATCATCAAAACAGAAAATAATCAGTTATGGTTTACAAAAACCAAAAAAAAATGTTTAAATTTTCCTATTAATAAAAAAAATACTTGTTTGCCAAAAACAAAATTTAAAAACACATTTTTAATTTCTTGATAAATAAATATTTGTACGAAACTAAATAGTTTATATTTCTGGTTTGTAATCCGATAATTTTAAAAACACAAACTCATGAACGGTGGTTTTTAAAATATGTTTTAAGCTTCTAGGAACACCGTTCACAAAATAAACAATTACTTTTATTATTCAATTACTCGAATTACAATTCAGAAAAATACAGAATTTAAAATAAAGTAATACAAGAAATATAAAAATGCTAAAACTGAAATTACAAGAAGAAGTAGAAAACAAGATGAAACGAATTGAAATGAGTTGAGTGGCTGAGAATTTATGTTCAACAGAGGTCCATTAAAACAGATTTCGGGCCACCCAGGTGAACCCGACTGTTTCCCAGGGTACAACAGCCGAAGCAGTGTGTACTGCCGAAGTTAACCGAAAACCCGAAACTTCACCTGAAACAAGAGTGTTTCACACAAGGAACCGATTGTTGTAGGTTGTTGAGAACTCAACAAAGTATATGATCGTGTTTGGAACCTTTGGAGCTTGTGTGTATATATCTCAAGTGGTGTAGAAATCTCAAATTCTAGCAACTTCAACAAGAGACCAAGTGTCTCTATTTATACAAGTATCATATGGCATTCCAAAGGTTGCCATTATGTTAATTAACAATCATATTCATAGCTTGGTTACTACACAATTCATTACCATTGAATTGGTAGATGAAAAGTTTTTATTTTCTTTTTCTTTTCACACTTTTAAAATTCCAACACAAAATAAGTTCCATAATCAATCTAAACACATTAGACATGTATAGAGTAAACCCTAGGTAGTCATTTCATCATTCGTGACTTTTTGTTGCATTTTCCTTATTGAGTCTTAATTCAGTCTTTCTAGATTTTTAAATTTAGTTTAATCAGTTATTAACAAAACCCTCCTTCAAACAATTATTTTAAATTAAGTCAATTTGTATAGATATGTCCTTGAGTCTATTTAGCATTTTCTATAGAAGTATGTGGGTTTGATATCCGGACTTACTTTTCTGTACTGCTTTTGACAGGTTCACTTGTCTGTTAGTAGTTTAGTTTAGAGAGTCTAGAGTATTACTTAGTGTCTAGGTTAGTTTTGATTTTTATTAGTTTTAATTAAACTACTTTGCACACATCAGTACAACAGCCTAAGCAGTATGTACTGCCGGAATTAACCTAGCACCTGAAATTATACCTGAAACAAGAGTATAAAAAAAAGATCGATTGTAGAAAAGAAAGTGTGTGGTGGATTTCAGAATTTTCTTAGTGTATTCGGTGTATATTCAGTCTAACTTTCATTGTGTTTTTACACAACCTTGTATTTATACTGATAGATCAGTACCTGAAACATCAAGAATTAAAGTCTGCTCTTTAAACAGCCAATTAATTTCTTCTAAGATTCATAAAATTAAATTAGACATTTGAAACTGAATATTGAATACCATAATGTTGTTTCTTTAACAGCTGGCAAACAACCACTGTTAGCAACCACTGATAACAACCACTGATCCATAACCATGAAGCACAACCACTGTTAGCAACCACTGATCCATAACCTTGGATATAACCACTGATCACAACCACGGATCAGATAACCACTTATTTCTTTCCAAAGTTATAACAACTAATTCCTTTCCAAGGTTATAACAACTGATTCCTTTCAGTGGTTAGCGACCACTAATTCCTTTCAACTACACACTTTTAAGCTTTGATATCTCATTCATCTTAGCTCCTCTTTGGACCCGGTTTAGTTCTTTGTGATCCTCTCACATCGTAGAACATAAACTTAGTTTTTAATAATTAAATATGTAACAAATACATATAATTATTATGGTCCAAAGTTTAGTAAATACTTTAATTTACTAAAATTTCCAACAATCCCCCACATGAATGTGTATGGATCCTTACACTCAAGTGTCACGATATAGTTTCAGCGGTTAAGTCTTGCAGAAGAAGTAGGTGTTCCCTTTAAACCTTCCTTTGTGAATTTTATAATGAAAAAAGGAAAGACGTGTCTCTGTTGTTTAATTGCCAATGGTGTTATATATTGGAAGTTCAACCTGTAGCTTCTAGATTAAGTTGGCTTCTCCTTAACCAATAGGTACCACATCTAAACAGATTGACCATCAATTTCTGTTTAACCAATATGTTCTTGCTTATCAACTTAGTTTAACTAGGCATTAGATTAAGGAGAGGCGGTGATGAGAACATCTTGTATATTTTCTTTTATTTGTTAATTAATTTTATAACTTTAAATTATATAACATACAATTGAAATGATATTCATATCAGCTTTGTTTGTTATGTTTGTTGTATCATGGACACGAAATTCTTTAACAAAATTACAGGTTCATATTTGCATATTGAAGGATCCTTTGAATGCCAACAAGACACACCCTCTGCACAGTCTACTAACTAGTGTGCAGTTCCCTACATTGTTTAAAGAATTAAAGGGGAGATCATGCAACAAAGTAGTGGAAACACAATGAAGAAATGGAAACGCGGTTTTAGCATAATGCAAGTAACAATATTCAACTAATCATCCATGAATTACAAGTGAACTTAATAGACGTGGTGGTTGTTGTACATGTCACTTAAGTTTTATTTTTGATGTTAATTTTGTTGGTATAGTGCATGCATCTGTAAGGAAGTTATTAATAGTGTTTATATAAAAATAGATTATAGTAGGTTAACATTTTCGTAAGGAAATTATAGTTAGTGATTTGGTAATGGGTCACCTCTACCGCATCATGTTGGTTCTCTACTAGGGTGTGTGATATATATATATATATATTATATAGGGACTTATTTCATTAAAAACCACTAAATATGAAGGAATCAAAGGAACTAATTTTGAACCGCATGTTTTTAAGTGTATAAAAGTAATTTTTCGTTAAAACAGAAAAAGTTACTATTATGCCCCTTTAAACTTATGGCTAAAAATGGTCCTTTAGTTCTCAAGTTTCAATAGTTCTCATTTGAACATCCGAAAGATCAAATAAAAAGTATTTTTTGCCTAAAAAGGCTAAGAAGGATTTTTAAAATCTCCAAAACTGACCCAAACGAACTCTGATTGAATTCATTTCGATGACATTGCAACCGTCTCATCAAACCCTACAATATTAGCTTTTAAGTTTTCGTTTAAATAACTAGATTTAGATTTTAGGTTTTAAGGTTTGGTTTTTAGCTTTTAAGTTTTATCTTTATGTTAAAGATTTGTTTTTAAAGTTTTGGTTTTAGTATTAGGGTTTATTGTTTATTATTTAAAGTTTGGGTTTTAAGGTTCGACAAGCTGGTTTCAATGATGCAAAAATGAATTCAATCGGAGTTTGTTTGAGTCGGTTTTAAAGTTTTTGAAAATCTTTCTTAGCCTTTTTAGGCAAAACAAACTTTTTATGGGAACATTACCCTATATATATACATAGTAGGTTAAATCTCGTGTTTTACACAGGTTGAAAACTGAAATAATATGTATTTTATAAGAAAACATTTTAAAAAATATTATTTTTAAGAAATCTTATTTTTACAAAACTTTCGTTTTTCCTAAAACTACAAAATATTAAAATAATTATTTTTTTAAAACAACTATTGTATAGAAAAAATTAATGTTTTGTAAACTTTTTTAATTATGTTTTTGATACAAAAATATTTCTTTTTTGATTTATTAAAACTAATTTTAATATGTAAAAGGTATATAATATAATTAGATTATTACCACGTGTATTACACGGATTTAAAATAAAATATAAACCAGTTAATAACAAAACTATATAAATTATGAACAATCTTACTATTCTAATAAACAAAAATAATTTTTGCCACTTGTCATGTTTTTATAATACTATTGCCACATGTCATCTTATTATTATTTAATTTAATTCTCTTACTTAATAAATAGTTATATTATCTCTTCTATAAAATAATTATAATAATAATCATATTATTTATCTTTTTCATATTAAGAATTAAAAATAGTTTTAATTAAATTAAAATTTAATTTTTATTAAAAACACATTAAAAAAGTTTATAAAATATGTACTTTTTCTAAAAATTATAATTTTCTTATAAGTAAAAATATTTAAATCGTTATATTTCGGAAATCAAAAGTTTTCTACAAAACAAGTTTCCTTAAAAGATGAATTTTTTTAAATGAAATTAACTATAAAACTGAGTTTTAAACAATATGATTTATATAAACAAATGATATTTAAAAACAAAAAACAAAAGCTATATAAATGATAGGAAAAACTGTACTTTTGACAGAAAAACTATATTAAGTTTTCAACGTCATAGTTTAAAAATCTCAGTTGTTAAAAATTAGAAGGTCAGATACTAATTCTTTAGTTATTAGAGTTTTTAATTATTGGTCTATTACATAAAATACTTGCCTATACTTACTTTAATCATTTTAAACCAAATTATTGTTTTCTAATTTTTAAGTTTTTATTACTAACTGTTAAATATTTTATGATGAATCCATCCTCTAGGCCTGCCTTGGGCCGTGCAAGCTGGGCATTTGCATTGGGCCGGCACCGTTTGTCTAGATGGTGTACACCATCTTGATGACAAAAATATATCATTTTAAATGCAAGAACATCTGGAATGATGCAACCAATAACAACCTCATGATAGAGCTTGGTTTCAGGTAAACATGCAAGACGGTGGTGATCTAGTAACGTCCGTTCTTCATTCTTCGGGTCATGATTTCTGCCACATTCACATGCAGGTCTTGTTAGAGAGCTTGTTATTTAAGTCAACGTTATCTTTAATCATACATGTGTATAATAAAATTTATAGTTTCATCATTTATTTTTCTAAAAATATATTTCGTTTTCGTAATAACTTACAGATTATCTGAATTCCGAATTCAGGGCGATATAATAATTTTTTGACTTAATAAATATATATACATTTGTACTAATTATTAAAGACTATTTAATTTTATGTTACGTTATAGATATGGCCATAAGGAAAACAGAGATTATAGATATTTGTTGACTGTTGTTGCAGTGGGTTTGAGTTGGGCTCTTATAGCCGATTTGGACTATATCAAAAGTTGTGAAGACTGTTCAATAAATAGCATGGGCCGGAAATTGTAAATTTTGAAATTGAAGACATAATAATTGTTGGATCGAATAACTTAATTACCGAAGGTCCGAGCTCATGGGCTTAAGGATAAAGATTAGTCAGTAATTATCGGAGCACGAATTGAAGATAAAGTCAAAGAGTTATTTTGATTTTTAAATAGTTAATTAGATAAGCATTTATCTTGTTTAGCTTGTTTATAAATATTCCTTCAATTTGTACGTATCAAGTGTGAGTTTCTTGATTGAGTTATAATCAAGAAAGAGAGAACACAATTTTCAGTTTTTGTGTGATTTTTCTGAATATATTGGAGAGTTTATTCCAAGATTTGGTGTGCAAGTTTTGATTCGTTTGGTTACAAGTGGTATCAGAGCCACGGTTAATCAAACGAGTGATCCCCGGTTGTTCAAGTGCTGATCAAGAAGGTGTTTCTAAAAGAATTCCGAAGGACTGGAACGAAGCATAGGAGCATCCCTGCAGACCTACAAGCGGAAAAGCAAGATGGACAATGGAGGTAGCGAGAATCAAGCAACTTCGAAGGGAAGCAGTTCTATCTCACTCGCATGCCCTATGTTGTCTCAGACTAATTACACAACATGGGCTATGCTGATGAAGGCGATTTTTAACGTGCATGGAGTCTGGGATCAGATCGAACCCGGGCTAGGAAGGGACGCCAAGAAAGACAATATGGCCATTGCATTACTGTACCAATCGATACCCGAAAATCAGATTCTACAAGTAGGGAACCTGGATACGGCGAAAGAGATGTGAGAGGCACTAAAGACTCGAAACCTTGGGGCAGAAAGGGTTCGGGAAGCAAGACTTCAAACCCTACTTGGAGAATTTGAGAAAGTGAAGATGAAGGACCAAAGTACTGTTGATGAGTTTGCTGCGGTGTTATCCGGATTCGTATCAAAAGCAACTTCACTGGGTTCAATGATCAGGGAAATAGTCTTGGTGAAAAAGTTCTTGAATGGACTACCAAGACGCTTTATTCATATGGTAGCATCGATTGAACACGTGGTGGATCTGAAAACAATCACTTTTGATGATGTTGTGGGACGTATGAAGGCTTATGAAGAACGAATAAAAGAAGAAAACGATCCGATAGATAATCAAGAAAAACTCATGTTTTCACACAATGAAGCTCCCTACAATCATAAACCCTATGAAAGCTATGGAGGACGAGGCCAGGGATCCTCCAGTCATAGGGGGAGAGGTCAGGGTCGGAGATCAAGTTCCGGACGAGAGTCAGGTCAAGGACGAGATAATGGACAAGGTTGAGGATCGAAAGACTCGGGACAGAAGCATGACAACCGACAAAAGGCAAGGAAAGACAAATCTGAAATTCAGTGTTTCAGATGTGATAAATATGGGCATTATGCCCAAGGTTGTCCGGATCGAACAGATCGAAAGAGATGCCAAGAAGCAAACTTTGTCGAAACAGAAGAAGGTGACCCAGCACTCTACATGGTAAAGTGGACCGAAGATAGTGTACTTACACGAGTAGAAGGTGATCCCAAGGAACTTCGAATCCAAGCCCATGGAGGAGAATGCTTGGTACTTAGACAACGGTGCATCGAACCACATGACCGGATGTAGGTCATTGTTTTCAGCCCTTAATGAGCAAGTGGGGGGCAAGGTCCGGTTTGGAGATAATACATGTGTCAACATCAAAGGGAAGGGATCAATCTTGTTCACCAATGAGGCTGGCGAACACAGGGTCCTGACAGAATTATACTATATACCGAGCCTTCGATGCAATATCATCAGCCTAGGGCAGCTTACTGAGGCGGGTTGCAAGATTGTGATGGAGGAAGACATGTTAACAATCTCGGACAAGTCCAGAACACCAATGATGAAAGTCTATCGACAAAGGAACAGACTGTACAAGGTTAATCTGACACGAGTGTACCAATTTGTTTACTCTCTGAGTTGGACAACAGTGCATGGTTATGGCACGCACGCCTAGGACACTTGAACTTTGAGTCCTTAAAACACATGAGTTCCAAGGAGATGGTAAGGGGTCTTCTTGAGATTAGCCATCCAACAAGCATCTGTGACTCCTGCTTAGTTGGAAAGCAAACTTAGAAAGCATACCCAAAGCAATCCAACTACAGAGTTGCTCGACCACTTGAATTGGTGCATGGCGACCTTTGCGGGCCTATATCGCCATCAACTCCAGGAGGGAATAGATATGTGTTCTTGATGGTGGACGATTATGCTCGCTACATGTGGTGCATACTATTGAAGACAAAGGATCAAGCATTCGAATCCTTTAAGGAAGCGAAAACAGTTATGGAGATGGAAACTGGTTCAACCTTAAGCACCTTTAGAACAGATCGCGGAGGAGAGTTCACCTCATCTGAGTTCAATGAATGTTGTAAAAGAAACTCAGTTCGAAGACATCTGACAATTCCATATTCGCCACAGCAGAATGGAGTTGTGGAAACGTAACAAAACCGTAATCGGCATGGTAAGGTGTATGTTGAATCAAACAGATGTTCCTCATAGGTTTTGGGGGGAGGCAACCATGCATGCAATTTACGTTCTAAATCGAAGCCCCACTAAAGCAGTCGAAGGTAAGACACCCTACGAGATGGTATTCAAAAGAAAACCGAATGTAGCACACTTACGAGTATTCGGCTGCATCGGTTTTGCCCTGGAACCAAAGATAAACTAGCAAAAGTTAGATGATCGTGGAAAACAAATGGTCTACTTTCGATCAGAACCTGGGACGAAGGACTATCGAATGTACGACCCGAAGCATAAAAAGATTTGTGTTCGAAGATCGGTCGAATTTGATGAAAAAAGAGGATGGACATGGGGGAAAACTAAAACAGAAGTCGATCAACTAACAATAAATTCTCCAACGCAAGCAGAGGTGACACCGGTCAATCCAAGTGAAGAACTAGACCCATAAGTAATAACAGAAGCCTCCGGTGATTCAAGCCACACCGAAACACCAGATGAAATACAATCAGGGGCCGAGGAAGTCACAATAGATGGAGGTGGCATACAACATCAACCAGAAGCTCAGACGATGGTCAGACAGTCATCAAGAACAAAGACCATACCCTCAAGGCTAAAAGATTATGTTATTCAAGATGGAGTCAATCGAGAAGAACAAGAGGAACTAATGGTAGCAGTGGATGATGAACCTTCAAGTAATTCCCAGGCAAAAGGTAATAAGTTTTGGGAACCATAGAGAGAAATGAAACATGGATACTAACAAGGCTTCCAAGTCATGCTAAGGCCATTGGGCTCAAATGGGTCTACAAAGTAAAACATGATGCTTCTGGGAAAATAGAAAAACACAAAGCGCGACTCGTTGCGAAGGGTTATATTTAGCAACAAGGGATCGATTTTGATGAAGTATTCGCGCCAGTGGCCAGAATTGAAACCGTACGCTTGTTGTTAGCTTTAGCAGCATGTGAAGGATGGCAGGTACACCATCTAGATGTCAAATCGGCATTCTTGCATGGTGAACTGAAGGAGGAGGTATACGTAAGCCAACCTGAAGGGTTTGTGAAAAAGGGCCATGAAGAAAAGGTATACAAGTTAACCAAAGCGTTATATGGGCTTCACCAAGCACCTCGGGCTTGGAATCACAAGCTCGATGGAACACTAAAGAGTCTGGGATTCAAAAGGTGCCTAAAGGAACAAGCGGTATACATAAAATGCACGAGGGATGACTTGATTATCACAGGAGTATATGTGGACGACTTAATTGTCATGAGTTCAAGCACAAAGATGACTGAGATGTTCAAAAACCAAATGAAAAAAGAGTTCGAATGGGCATCTTATCCTATTATCTTGGAATTGAAGTGAAACAAACAGATGGAGGTACTATAATCAAGCAAGAAGAATATGCTAGTAAAATATTAACCGAGAATGGAATGAAGGATTGCAATGTTGTGAGATGTCCTATGGATCTGGGAACAAAGCTCACCCGAGAAGACATGGAAGGAGCTGTTGATCCAACCGGATATAGGAGAATAGTAGGCTGCCTGAGGCACTTACTTCATACAAGACTAGACTTAGCATTCGCAGTAGGGGTAGTAAGAAGGTATATGCAGGCTCCTACGGTCTCTCACATGTCAGCGGTCAAGCAAATATTAAGATACATAGCCGGTACCATGAGCTACGGGCTGTTCTATAAAAGAGGAGGAGGTCATACAATCTCTGGGTTCAGTGATAGCAACCATAACACGGATAGAGATGATGGGAGAAGTACAACGGGACATGTATTTTTCTTTAATGAAGCTCCGATTACATGGTGTTCACAAAAACAAAATATCGTTGCCTTATCTTCCTGCGAAGCTGAGTTTATGGCAGCCACATCGGCAGCCTGCCAGGCGATATGGCTAAGGGGTATTCTTAATGAAATCACGGGTGAACCACTACAGAAGATTGTGATCTGGGTAGACAACAAGTCGGCTATTGCGTTGATGAAGAGCTCGGTGTTCCACGGGAGGAGTAAACATATTGATACCCGGTACCATTTCATTCGAGAATGTGTGGAAAATGATCAAGTTCAGATCGAGTACATATGTGGGGAAGAACAGAAAGCCGACATGCTCACAAAGCCACTTGCAAGACTGAAGTTTGCTGGTATGCGAGAACAACTTGGTGTTATGGACACTCTAATTCCAAGTCGGGAATTAGGGGGTGAATGTTGGATCGAATAACTTAATTCCCGAAGGTCCGAGCTCATGGGCTGGAGGATAAAGATTAGTCAGTAATTATCGGAGCACGAATTGAAGATAAAGTCAAAGAGTTATTTTGATTTTTAAATAGTTAATTAGATAAGCAATTATCTTGTTTATAAATATTCCTTCAATTTGTGCGTATCAAGTGTGAGTTTCTTGATTGAGTTATAATCAAGAAAGAGAGAACACAATTTTCAGTTTTTGTGTGATTTTTCTGAATATATTGGAGAGTTTATTCCAAGATTTGGTGTGCAAGTTTTGATTCGTTTGGTTACAACAATCAAAACATACCAAATTAAATTACCCTTAGTATGCTAGAGATTCTTTTTTGGAAAACAATAGGAACTAACTTACATGATAAATCTCTGGGTCCCCTCCAATACCCGACTAACCAGAGGGAACGGGTAAAGCGTAGCTCCAAGCAACCGGGTCGGTGGCCTCTACGCTCTGTTCTCGAGTTCATTTTAGAGAAAAGAAGGGAATTGGAAGGAAAGGATAAGCATGTTTGTGCTACCGAGTTTCATTTAACAAAAGAAGGGAAAGTAAAATAACAAATATTGTGTTCTCGAGCTTTATTTAAGGAGGGAAAAAGAGAGAAATGTAAGGAAAACTACGCAAAATTATTTAGCTTTTCTTTACTTCCGATCTGGAAGGAAAAAATTCCCTTCTTTTCTTTTCCTCTCATTTCATATTCTTTCTTTTCCTTTATGCTCTATCCTTTAATAAACTCGGGAACATAGCGCTAAGGAAAACCGGACTTAGTGGGTATTATACTTGAGACCTTTAGATTGTCTCTCCACCACTCTAACCACTACACTACTTTATTTGTTTAGAATGCTAGAGATATTTAAACGCTTACTTGATGTGAACTTTTGTTATAAAGTAATGCTTTAGGAATCAGGGTACACAATGTTGAAGGGTTTTATGATCGATTGGACAATATTTAGGAATCAATTTCGATAATCAACATTAAGATTTGTATATAATTCCTCTACTTTTATGTTTAACTTTCTAGATGTTAACTTTTGCCTTCTTGCATATGATAAGTTTTCAAACTATTTTTATTCTTTTTTCAGATATTTCTTGGTTTGTACAGATTATTTGTTAGTTCGTGCTAATTACTAACTGGCTCAAGATTTCGATCTATTGGTAACATAAGTTCCGTTAATTGTTAAAAAAAAGAAAATTGTGGCTTCCATACCTAGCTCTACTAATTATTTTAATGCGGATGTCTTAGTTTTATCTCTTGACGTCACTGACTTTCTACATTTTATCGTCTTCGTCGTCGTCGTGTTATGTCACTGTGAGTTGTGAGATAATTAAATGTATGAGATATTTGTTAATTTGTAGGGTTGGGGCGTTTCGTATTATATTCATAAGTTGTCATGAAATCCAACTTGTAAGAGAAAGAGACTGTTGTGACTTTCTCGAAGTGTTGGTCACTTCCTCATTTATTTATTTTTTTTGGAAAAAAACTTCCTCGTTTAATTTTTTTTTACGGCAAAGGTTACAATCGTGTGAACCCAGAGTTTCCTGGGAAAACCCCTGACCCCCTCAGACCTTTTTTTCCTGCGGAAGGGATTTGAACCCAAAACCTCTCATATGGAAGAATCTCAGGATACCATTGAGACACTGCCTCACTGGTTACCTCATTTTAATAAACCATCATTTTTATAACAAGCGTTTGGTCATCCGAGATCACCCAACAACTATATCACTCTTCTGCCAACAGATGCTCAAAAGAAAACCCACTGGCTCAACCCAGGACAATATTTACTTTAGAAGAGACTTTAATCCAAGGCCTGTAATAAAAGAAATCAATGTTCCTTCCAATTTACAAATCTTCTTATTTATCAAGATTCCTTCTAGATTCTCTTTCAATAATTTTAATAAAACTTTATTTGTTTAGTAAAAATATTTTAGTGTTTATAAAAGCTAGCAAAGGTTTATATAAATACAAGAGTGATTAGTTCCTTGTTCATTCAATCCTTCCTTAATTTATTTATATTTGTTGCGTTTTACATTGTTAAATGTTAACTTCATATCATGAGCTTTACTTGATCTTTAAGTTTCTAAGAGACTCAATGGCCAAGATGGTTTAGGGTAATCATACCAAGTACACCACGACAAGATAACTTTTTTGATACATTGTTCGTGTATATGGTTCAAGCAAATGTATATAGTTCACGTAAATGGATATATAGTTTTGTATAACCGAACAGGTATATATTAACCAATCTCAAATTTTTATAATTAATCTTTTGTCTTTTTTTAATAACTAATTTGGATAACTGGTGAATAACTAGAATATCATCATGCAACTAGCGGTACAACCCAATCATATTTACCACCAAGTCACAAGTTCAAAAGAAAAGTCAATACTTTGAGAAAATCATCTTTTGGAATTCGAACCCAGAACCTTATGGTTCTTGAGTCTTATCCCACATCCAAGATGTCGTTGGGTTGTAATGTCTTTGCATTCGGTTTGTTTTTTTGCCATCCCTAGAGAAGGAACCCTAAAAACATTGATGCTTGTGTATCAACACCATATCAAGGATGAATGGATTTTAGTTCTGATCATCAATACCATTGGAAATTTCAAGTAGCTCTTTTTTACATAATTTAATTCATTTTGGTTACATTATACATCCACAATTATCTTTATTTTTATATATAAGAATTTATTGAGAATAGCTTAATTACTTGCACACACTATAATTTTTAAAATAAAAAAAAATAATAATAATAAACTTTAGGAACACATTTTATAGATATATGCCCCAAGAAGCTAGAAAAAGATAAAAGATAAGAAAAAAGGCCGGTTACTATATTATTAATCTAATATATATGGGATCAAAGTCAATACATTTATATATAAATAAATTTTATAAAAATATTTAAAATTAATTTTTTTAATTCAGAATGTTTAATTCTGAAATATAAATTATTTATATATTAATCATAATTGATTTATTGCAAATTCTTATTCTAGCATTTATTTATAACAAACTAACATTGATTAATGCTAAAGAAACAAAAAGAAAAGACAAAGAATAGGTGAAATGGAGGCGGATGGGCACAAAAGAAAAGACTAAGAGTTCAAAAGTTGTTGTGGTTCATGTTGTTTTCTAGCCCCACTATTGCCTGCTTTTGGTCTATATAATTGACTTGTAAACCATCTTGAGTTACGTGCACGTAGTCATATGTCCCACAATCTAAATCAACACACATGTCATGCTTAAAACTAAATCATTTTAAGTAAATAATCATTAAAAAAACAAAATTGTCATGTGAACTGGTTTTAGTTGGAGAGAGACAAAGAGAGAGAGTTGTTTGTTACATAATTTCCGTATGTATAACAATTATGTAAAACTTTTATACGATTCTTGAAATTTTCTACTTGGAACACCTACAACAGACATTCGTAAAAATTTATCTGGTCATTGAGGTCTGTGTGAAGGAGAGAGGGAGAACTATCATGTGGAGGGATGCATTCGAGTGGAGGAGAGAGGTAAGAAAGAAAGAAGTGTTTGCAGATGTTTGACAGTGTGTTCATGGCTTCTTATAGTAAAACACCATATCAAAAACTGTTTGTTGCAAAATTAAGATGGTAATGTATAATATTTGTTGGAAATCTCAATAAATATAAATGATCAAAAGTATAATTTTTTCCGCAAAATAAGAAGATAAGGTACAATTTTTTTTTATTACGCCATAATATGAAAATATCATTAAACATAAAGGGTTAAAAGTATAATTTTCACTATCATTTTTATAACTTTAAGTTTTTAAAGTACTTATTTTTAGACATTTCTTATTAAGAACGTCATTTTTTTACAAAAAGGTTGTCATCTGAAATCTCTATTCTATAATTTATTTCACTCTTTTAAAAAAATTGTTTTTGAGAAAACTTGTCTTTTAGAAAAAGAAAATTCTAAAAATATTGATTTAAAAAGTTTTTGTCATTCAAAAAATTTGATTTTTAAAAAGATTTCATATTTTAGAACTTTTTCAAGTATGTTCTTTAATGAAAAAAATTTTGATTTTTATATTATTTAAAAACTATTTTTAATATTAAAAAGTATATAATATCATTAGGATTATAATTAGTTAATTGGATAGATAATTAAGAAAATTATTTAATATGAAAGAGAATTAAGTTGGATCATAAAAATGTGACATGTGGCTTTATTAGTCTAAAAATGTAACATGTGACAAAAAAAAATTTGTTTATTTTAATAGTAAGATAAAATAAGATAAGATTAGTCATTAGATTTATAATTATTTAATAAATTAGATAATATAATCATGACTATCATTTAATTTGAAAGATAATGAATGAAAGTATAAAAAAATGACATGTGAAAAGAGTAGTCTAATGTATTGACATGTGGCAAAAAAGATGTTTATTTATTATAACAGTAAGATAAGATTTGGTTTATTATACACATGATTCCATATAAATTAAAATTTTGACCATATATCCAAACTTTTTGTAGTTTGTGTTCTAACTAATTTTACTGTTTAGTTTACTTTATATTTTATTTATGGATCTCAAAATAAACAAACTCCACCAACCTTTGGATGTTGAATCGGATTCAAACAGTTTATCTCGCGATTAATAACCAGCTTTTACATTGTTTTTTTTTTTCTCTTCATCTATTCTCTAGTTGCAAAACACACAAACAAACTCTAAATTTGATGAGACTATTTAAGGCTATATGGCTAAACTTTATTTGCAACTTTTCTGAGTTTTGAGAGAGTTTAAGTTTTGATTTGCATGTTCAAGTATAAGTTATGCTTTTGAATATGATTTTAGGGTTTGCTTGTGATTGATAATCCTTCCCAGGCCACCAAAAGTTGCTTAAATGTTTGTTGTATGAGTAGTTTAAAGTTCATCCAAAGCAGAACAGAAAAAAGTGAGTTAATTATGTGGTTGGTTCATGTGGTATAGTGGTATGTCGACTTTGACTTTATGATCCCTATCTTTGAGAAATTACACATATGTTACAAACTATTTGTAAAAATGTAACACTTGTGATCTATGTAATGGATGGCCGTTATATTTTTCCATTAAAGTTTTTAAAATGACCAAAATGTCCTTACCCTTTACTTACCTCACTCTATTTCTTCTCTTCTTGATTTCTTCTTGATCAGACCACTAACTATCACCGCCAAACCACCTAAAAAAGGGTGGAGAAAGGGAAGGGGAAATGATTTTGGTCATTTAAAAAAATTTAATAGACAAAAATAACGGTCATCCACTTCAGTGATCGCTCGTGTTACATTTTACAAACGGGTCAGACCACATGTGTAATTTATCTAAGTTATGGACTATAAATGCAAAACCGACATACAACAAAAACCGACCATGTAATTAACTAAAAAAAACATGTTAGAACCGGTTAGAGTAATAAAAAAATTACAAACTAATGAGCATGCTAATACTTAACAAAGGCTATAAGATAACGTCTATCGTGCCACATATGTGTAGAGTAAATAAAATAAAATAAAAAAACACACATGTACAAAAAAAGTAAAATAACATGTTTTTATGAGGTATTACTTGTATATTTGACTTGCACACATCATTGTTGTATAAAGTTTGGTATAAGTCTCCAAATACATGGCTTTCATTACAACTACATTCATACCATTTTGATATTGACAATCCAAATTAAGATAATGTTTCACACATGTGAAATAACTTTTAAAACGCTACAGAAAAAGATGTCAAATAAGTTACGAGTTTCTAAACATCTTTCAAAGCTTTTAACCATGGATTCTACAAACTTCAAGATTTGTACGGAAAAATTGGTTATGTTTTTTCTAACAACAAATTTTTCCGCCTTTGTTCGTTATGAGACTAGAACGACAACCTATTTTAAAGAAGAACACATTAGCATACCTTGTTACCATTGGAAAAAATTGGTTGTGTGACCCACTAAATCGTAATAGTTTGCGAAGTAAGAGCAGATTTTAAATAAATATTTGAATAAAAGCCCCAAATGAAGTATCTTTCCATATGAATCTGGCCAATAAGCACAAAAAATTAGAGGCAGTGCAACGATTTGACATTGTGGTTTCAACAAAAGCGTTTTGGTACCAGGGCCGTCTCTAAGAGATTAGCTGTCATGTGCGAATGCTAAACATGGGCCCCTATTTGTGTGTATGTGTGATAATTGGTTTGTAACTAAATATGAAGTGAGTTAATTTGTTTTTTACCTAAATTTTAAATTGTAATGGGTTATTGAGTCAAATGTTTATGAAACACGTTTTTTTTAGCTTTTATAAAATTTGTAACTGGCTTAAATATATTTAAAAAATTTAAATGTAAATTATTTGTGTTTGTTTAAAATAAATTTATATATATATATATATATATATAGGGGAGGGTTCAAATAAAAATCATTATTTTGAAGAAAACTAAGAAAACTCATACTAAATAATAAATTAAAAAAATTCATGATTTTTTATATTTAGCTTAAAATGGTATAAACAAAGAAATTTTTTTAATAAAAATATGTAAACTACGAAGTTACGTATATGTAACCAAAAAAGTTACATATATGTAACTAATATATGTAGTTTACAAGTTACATATATTTTTTTCTTTTTTTTCTTTTTCTTTAACATATCTAACCTTATAATAAAACAAAATGTAAAATAAAAAACGAAATTGATTGATAAGAATTGCGATTAGTTTTCTAAGTTTTCTCTAAAATTGAGGTTTTATATGGAACCATCCCTATATATATATATATATATATATATATATATATATATATATATAATATACAATTTTTTTAAAAAATTAAAGCCCCCTAAAAAAATGGGTCATGTGCGGTCGCACCTTCCGCACTTGCTCTAAGACTCCCTGTTTGGTACACTAGAAAACTATACTTTGTGATGCTTTTACTTTTGACGAAAAGAAAAAGGGTGAATCCCACTACTGAAAATAACGTTAAATAAAATTCATGGTTAATTTATTAAGTTAAAACAGAAATCCATAGTTTTGTATGTAGTGTAATTAAAGTTGTGAGGGGACTCTTACAAAATAGACTATCTATCCTATTTTATGTAGAGATAAGGTGTGTATTCATGATCATTCAGTCTCTATTTAAAGTGAGATTAAATTGAGTAGGTTTGTTGTTGTTTGTTGTAATTAAAGTTATATTAGAATCCAATTTTACGATAAGTTACTCGTACCGTTTCTTGAAAAGGATGAGGAAATCCGGTTAAACTTATAAAAGAAACAAGAATGTTAACAAGTAGAGCAGATTTGGATCTCTTGTCAAGTTATCTAAAGATATGGATCATCTAGACCGCCTTACTCGTTTAATTTAAAAAAGATCGAGACCGAACTCAGTTTTTTTTGAGTTTTATATATGCTTACTTTATATACATACAAAAACATAGAAAGAGATAAATTAAAAACTCACTCTAGTTAGAGAAAATCCATAAAACATTATAAAATAATAAAAAAGTGAGAGGAACTTGAACATAATCAACAAAATATGTTATACTTAAAATCGTCTTTCCTTATTTTTTTCTATTATTTATATATGTTAAACTCTTATTATTTCTTATTTTTTAGACAAAAAATAATTTCTTATTTAAATATTCTTATATTATGTGTGTGTAGAGAGAGGGAGAGATTTATTTAACTAAAAATCAATAAGCTCTAAATAACTAAAAATAACTATTAATAAACACATTATTTAAGAGATATAAAAGTATTTTTTTTTAATAGAAAAAGTTATTTTTTTACTTTTATTTACTTTAAATTTGTGACTTAAAATGATTATTTTATGCATCAATTGCAATTTCCTCTCAGTTGAACACACACAAACATATATATATAGGGGATGGTTCATTCGTTAACCCTTCCTTATTGTGATAACCGCATAACCTTGACATTTTTTGCGTTTTTTGCCCGAATTTTTGTTTTTTTTCATGGTCTTTATTATAAGTAAGTGTAAGGGTTTTTGCTAAAGAAACCCCCTATTTATGTATAATAAAGACCATGAAAAAAAACACAAAGATTCGGGCAAAAAACGCAAAAAAGTGCTAAGGTTATGCGGTTATCGCAACAAGGAAGGGTTAACATTTGATCATTCCCCTATATATATATATATAAAGAAAAGATAATTAGTTTATAATGAATGCAAGACAAGAAAGGATATAAGGGTAATTTTGGTAGGTTTTGTGGGTAGATTCACAAAGGAAATATTGGAGTAGAATTAGAAAGAAAGAAAAAATGGTATTGTGGGCTAATGCTAGGCTGTGGTGATGTTAAGAGGTTTCCATTTTAAGGAAGAGAAAAAGACGTGGATTTCTATTTATGGAAGCATTTCTTTATCATCCATTGAAAATGGGGCATGGCATATTTGTACTCATTACAACCATTGTACGTGGAGGGACCCTATGCCCACAGTCAATTTCGACCTTCATCTCCTCAATTTAAACAAACAAATAAATAATGCATTACCTCACAAGCTTTTAAACTACTATTTAACTTCTCTTTTTTACATGTTGTTTGACAGTTTTACTTATTTTTTTCCAAACTCTTTAAAATGGTCATTATGTTTATTGTAGTTTTACAGTTTAATCATTTTGTTTCATGTGGTTTGATAGTTGTATCTCTTTTGCTCCATGTGGTTTTCAAAAAAATGGAGTATAATGAAGACATATTATAAAAGTTTGGAGCAAAATGGTTAAACTGTCAAACCACATGGAGCAGTGGCGAAACTTGACCAAAACTCTAGGAGGGGCGAAATATTTTTTTTTCAGGGGGCAAAATAAAGGTTTTTAAAAAATTTTACACTACGTATCGGGAAATATACACTACTACATAAAAAAACAGGGATGACGGTCGCCCCCCCCCCCCCCCCCCCCCCCCCCCGCGTCTGAACTATGTTGCGCCCCTGACAGGGAGTATAATGGTCATTTTGAAAAATTTGGAGCAAAATAGTTAAAATTGTCAAACCACGAGGAGCAAAAGAGAGGTTTTTCCTACTTTTTATTATTAAACACCTTGATAGTTTTAATTACAAATATTTATATGTACATATATGGATTCTATGCTGTGAAAAACTGATCTTATAGAGAAACCCTTAAACTCTATCTGGCCGTTCATTTGGAAATAATATGGATTAATATGGATCACATATTTATTTTCAATATTCCAAATGGACAGCTCAGAAAGAGTTTAAGGTTTTATCTAGAAGATCATATTTTTATATTATATATATAGGAGTCGGATCAAATGCAAAGGGTTATTGACGTGAGAAGGATAGAAAGGGATATGAGCCCTTAATTAAATAAATAAATGGTTAAGATTTAGTGATCCCTACATTTTATTTAAAACTTGCATGAATTAAAGCTGAAAGAATGGAAACAGTTGTTGATGGGCCATCATACAGTTGTAAATGATTTTCATAAAATTTATTATTATAGTATTGTTATAGTTTTTAAAATGCATTTATTTACAAATCAATAACTTCATTAACGTGATGATTATTTATGTGATTATACATTTAAAAAAAATTACATGTGATAAAATTGAAATTTTATTATCTTTAATTTGATTAAAGTATTGTTATAGTTTTTTTAAGTTTTTTTTACGTGGTCCATGATTTTTATGCTTGGTACATGTGATTATTGATACGTAATTATGAGTTGGTCTCTTTGATCATGTTAAATTACGGTCCGTTATTTTCATATAACGTGAGTCCGTATTATGGTCCATGATTATACATTTTGTCATTTATTATATGTGTTAAAATACGGTCTGTGATTGTTATATAACGCGGTCCGTAATTATTGGTCCGTGACTAAACCAGTGGTCCTTAATTATGGGTGTTAAAAGTTAGTCTGTAATTTTATGAATCACAGTCTGTAATTTTATATGGACGATGATGCAATTCCAGATGACACATGACGCGTTCATGTGTCTTTCTACGTTTAGCACGTTAATACTAATATGTATGTTAACCGTCCCCTATATATATATATATGAAAACTATAAACAAAGAATTGAATTATATAATACCGTCGGGATCTAAACCAAAAAAAGATAAGAGAAACAATTCAAGTTAAGAACACAATAATAAACCATAGGGATGTAAAACAAAAAAGAAAATTTATAAAACCTGCAATTTTACAACTTATACGCATGAAATTCAATAATTTGCTTGTCAATCACTAAAAGCGTGTATTAAGGACAATTACTTTGAGGAGGTACTTTCTTTTAAGTATGTAAAGCTGCTATGCCAACGCATCTGTTTCAAATAAGAGGACTTCGAAGTTCAGATACGTAACTTAAAGTCAAATTTAGTAAATTTTTAACCGCCAATTTTTTATCACGTCGGATAACAAAAGTATGATCGTGTCACAAGTAGTACCATCCGATTATATCCATCACTAACTCATCAGTTATGTACGAAAATCAATACTTTGAGAAAACATTCTTGTAAGATTCAATCTCAGGACCATTTGGTCACTTAGTCTTATTCTACCACCAAGATACTGTTTTAGTCTAATTGGGCATATACCAGTCGAGGCACTTGTTAACATAGAAACTCAGATTTGCTTAACCTATTTGAACATACCTCTTACGTGTAGATATAAATTCATTTGATTCACGTTACAATGTAATTTTTTTCGGAAAACACTCAGCGTTTTCGTGCTTATTTTATGTCTTCAGTTGGTATAAATTTCAACAAAATATTTGTTTACAAACAACTCGAGTCAAATATAATACGTTTTCATTAAAGAGTATAAATTCGATCAAGACACCACTACAACACATGACGGGTAAAATTACCGGTGCATAGTAAACACAAACTCACTTTAAAATATCTCCAAGTCCCTTGGCATCTGCCACGAACACCATCTAACTTATTCTCCTCTCGAGGTAACCTTGCCCCTCGTCTATCTCTCTGCCACGCACTCCACCACCGCAACTCATAAATTATCATGTACGGATTGCTTTTCTTTGCATTATATATGGTTAGAATTTATTTTACCATTTATGGTTTATTTGATACTAGTGTGTGTATATATATATATATCAGAATCATTCATTTTAAAATAAACCGAAACAACATCTCATGTCTGATTTGAGGGTGAAAATCCTAGACGCTCGAGCTCAACTACAGTCGTCCTCGTCATCTTGCTTCCGCGATCGTCCTCATCATCTTGGTCATCGCAGAAGAAGATGGACCGAAGATGAAGACCGTCGTGGCTTGCCGGAAAAAAAACCCGATCAAATATTGGAGCCAAAAGACGCCGATGTGTTGTAAGTTTCCCTTATTTATCTCACTTTATCAAAGCGCGCACACACATGTCTATCTGTAAATCAGTTGGCTTCAACTAATTAAAAGTATTGGTTTTTGTGATAAGTTATTATATATTATTATTTTACGTTAAACCGACTGAGGACGATTTTTATAAAAAGAAAAATTGTTTTGCTGGTAAAGTTATAATGGTTGTTTTTTTATTTCAAACACATGATTGGATAATTGTTTTATACTTGTATAATTATTTGGAATTTTAAATTTATATATATATATATATATATATATATATATATATAAAGTTATCCGGTTCTTTAAACGGTCCGACCGGTTGGACCTCTAACCAGTAAAGAGATCGGTTCAACGTCCGGTTCGGTTTTAAAAACATTGCAAATAAGCACTACTTAGTACTTACAGACGCCTTTCATTTAAAGACAATATAGCAATTACAGTATATCTTTCATTGAAGTAGTGAATAAATCCATATGATGATTGCAAATATGATAAAAAGTAGGAATATTGGAAGCGATTGGGTGTATCTTCTTCAAACATATATAGGCATGAAGCCCCCTAATCTTTTCTTACAAGTTTGCAACCTTAACAAGACTCTATCACTTGCAAAAACTTCTTGTAGAATGCCTAGTTTTGTTCTGATAGATTGTAGATCAGCAAAATGTTTATTTTTAATGAATAGCTAAAATATATTTTTCGATTATTCATTGTTATCGGGTTAAAAGTAGGAATATTGGAAGCGATTGGGTGTATCTTCTTCAAACATATATAGGCATGAAGCCCCCTAATCTTTTCTTACAAGTTTGCAACCTTAACAAGACTCTATCACTTGCAAAAGCTTCTTGTAGAATGCCTAGTTTTGTTCTGATAGATTGTAGATCAGCAAAATGTTTATTTTTAATGAATAGCTAAAATATATTTTTCGATTATTCATTGTTATCGGGTTAAAAGTTATACAAAACCGCTTACGAGACCAAAAAATATTTTTTCAAGACAACCTTGTTTTCAGTAAAAACGTATGTCAAGAAATTATACAATACCATGTATTTACATTTTTTTTTGTAAAAGTTAACAAATGAATATTATTAACTAATTAAGAATTAAATTAATTCACTGGTAAAAAAAACATATATCTTGCCTAAACCGTTTTTGCACGTGAAGCTCCACAGACAGGTCTGCGATTCTCGTTTACGTCACCACCAGGATGGTGTTAATCTTCGTCATGGTGCCGGTTTTAGTGGCAACGCGGTCTTACCTCTTAAATCCATAAATTAATACGTACAAACTCCGTTACATAAAACAATTTCAATTTGAAAAGAAGATTGCAATCGTAATTGGATACGTCTATTTAGATTACCATAAAAAATCGTATGATCATATATATATTTTGCTTGTGGTTTAACTTTGATCCACTTTCCAAAATTGGGTTGAGATTATTAATTGTTATAAAGTTAAAGTGTACTTATATTAATATACTAGGTTAATATCATGTGTATTACACATATTATATGTGTATAAAAAAATATTATATAGTAACTAATACAAATTTAGGATATACAAATGATTTTTAGGATAAAATATGATTGAATTTATGTTATTTTTTTTAACATTTTATGTCACACCCTTATCGTTGCGGAAGCGTACCGTGTGACTTTCAAGGTTTCACAGTCATTGTTTACAACAAAAGATACATATGTTTCTATATTACAAAGCAATATTACAACTACATTAGTCACAAGCCTAATGTAATTACTGCTACAACTGAGTTCCACATATGCACTATGCTATGGATCATACTGTTGAGTCTAACTCTCATAGACTCTACTATTTGTCTCCAAAGGTTGAACTCCTAGCTCCACTCTCTCTGTATCATTTTGTATCTAAGAAAACATGATTATAAACAATCAGCATATTGCTGGTGAGTTCACAAGTTTATTTATCAAAAATGTATGTTGTGTATCCCGAACAAATCAAATGTTTTCATAAAAAAAAACGTTAAATAATATTTATGTCCCAAAATGGGAGTAAAACATTGGTATCCCGTGCGAACATTGTTCCTTCCAACAATGTCGTGTATTAGTTCCCACGACCAACTGTCCAATTATAACTCCTGGGCTCCCGTAACCGAGCTGACGAGTTCGGTGTTTGCCCCTTCCCAATGTCCTTGTCGCAAGACATTGTGTGTTTAGCCTTATTTAGCGCCCGCTCGACATCCAGTCGTGGTTTTAGCTACGAACCACAGGCGAGGATTGTCAATCACAAATATAATCTATTCTCAATAATCACGCCCCCCCACGGTTAACGGTTACATAATAGGGGACTTAGCGACAAATGTGCAACCCGTGAAATAATGACAAGTTTGGTCATGTGTTCTCCCCACTGTCACGTGTTTCAACCAAATGTTTTACAACTCTTTCGTTTTCATTTCTCGCAAAATGTTTCAAAAGTATTTCAGCGTTTCACATGATGCAAATAAGTTTTCTTGTTTCACAAAATATAGCAAAAGCGTTTCAGAGTTCCACCTGATCTAATCAGGTATCATGTTTCACAAAATGTATCAAAAGCATTTCAGAGTTCCACCTGATTTAATCAGGTATCATGTTTCACAAAATGTATCAAAAGCATTTCAGAGTTCCACCTGATCTAATCAGGTATCATGTTTCACAAAATGTATCAAAAACGTTTCAGAGTTCCACCTAATCTAATCAGGTATCATGTTTCACAAAATGTATCAAAAGCGTTTCAGAGTTCCACCTGAACTAATCAGGTATCATGTATCAAAAACGTTTCAGAGTTCCACCTGATCTAATCAGGTATCACGGTTCACAAAATGTATCAAAAGCGTTTCAGAGTTCCACCTGATCTAATCAGGTATCATGTTTCACAAAATGTATCGAAAACGTTTCAGAGTTCCACCTGATCTAATCAGGTATCATGGTTCACAAAATGTATCAAAAGCGTTTCAAAGTTCCGCCTGCTCAAATCAGGTTTCATGTTTCACAAAATGTATCAAAAACGTTTCAAAGCTTCACAATAAACAAGATGTTTCAAATGAGTTTTTATGTTTTCTCATTCCCCGAGTTCAAAAGCCAAAATACGGAAAAGGGGTTCGTGAACTCACCTGAGTTGATTCAAATCAATAACAATGCACAACGTTCGTATCACTAGTTCTGTGAGGCCCCGAAACCGGGCACCTCGCAGAGGTTGGTTTTCATCATAACACATAGCTCTTAAACTAAAAACTTTCATAATCATGCAACAGAAATGTAATCATAGTTTGATAAACAGAAATCAATAAAGTGTCTGTATTAAAAACACATCGGATTGCCAAAACCAATGGATCGTCTGACTTGATGCCCGAGCTCCATGCCTTCTCTTATCGTAACTTCAACCTGACATACATGCTAAATCAAGTCAGCTTACGCTGGTGAGTTCTAGTTTTCATAAAGCAACGTTAAACATACTTAACATAAACATCATTTCATACACATAGTCCATAACCTTAGCACATAACATCCTTAACATCATCATACGTTCCACTGTCACCGTACGAACAGTTGGCTCATGCCGGCACAAGGCTACATACCCAGTTATAGTCGTGGTTGACTATCATACCCAGTTATAGTCGTGGTTGACTATCATACCCAGTTATAGTCGTGGTTGACTATCATACCCACCCAGCACAATTACTGGTACATCCCTCATACATATCCTATAACACTTATAGGAACATCGTTCATTCATCATGCATGATATACTAGCATCATATCATCATACCATCATAACATACTAGCATCATTATCATATCATAACATCATGGCATCATGTATACATATCATACTTTCA
Source organism: Mikania micrantha (assembly GCA_009363875.1). Lineage (NCBI taxonomy): Eukaryota > Viridiplantae > Streptophyta > Magnoliopsida > Asterales > Asteraceae > Mikania > Mikania micrantha. Next base: position 61,970,538 of record CM018693.1, read on the forward strand.
TCCTAGCAACCTAGGACCTTGTCATACTCCTATAACTATTCTCATAGTTATCATCATGAAGCATGTTATCATAAAGTCATCATCATATCATATGCTAGCATCATTATCATGTCATGTTATTCATCATCATAACTCATTTATCATGCATTCGTCATACTTAACATACTTTCATGCATAAATCATGCTATCACATAAACATGCATACATAGTCAGGGCATATCATCATTCATTCATCTTCATCATAAGAACATAACATCATAGACATAACAATAAGCATGTATGCCAGCCCAAAACATTAAGCATAAAATAGGGCGTCTAGAACTCACCTGAATATGGCTCCTTATCTTCTTAATCGAACTCCTTAGTTAAGACGTGGGAACCTACATCATTACATTGTCTCATCACATACCATTCTTAGACTTAGGATATATCCTAAGTCCTCATAGCCTACTAGTTCCCCCCCTCATAACTTCAAGTCCTCGAACTTGGATAGTATACGAAATACCCATGTACACGAAATCCCTGTATTCGAAATTAGTGTACACGAAGTAACCTTTGTACACGAAATGGCCATGTACACGAAATGGCACTTTGTACTCGAAATAGGCATACTCGAAATACACTGTACTCGAAATATTCCATGTACTCGAAGTATTCAATGTACTCGAAATCCTTGTACTCGAAATAACATGTATGATTTCGAGTATCCTCTGTTCATGATTTCGTGTACTCATCATTTCGTCATTAAACATCTCAGAAATTGATCTAAGACTTTGGGGAGCTAGTTCTAGGTTCCTTTGGTTGTTACCAACGTATTGGAACCTCAAAGTTATGAACTTTATGCATAAGGGTGTGAGCTTTATGCATAAGTTCACTCCTTGTTTAACCATCCTAACTTTTGTATAAAAATCCTAACTTTTCAGTCTAGAGCACTTACTTAAAGGTAGATGATCCCTCCTGCAGATTCTCGTGTGTATCCTCTTCCGTTTGATCGATCAAAGCTCGATCCTTGAAGTTTCTTGGTTCCAACTTCGTGTACTCGAGAGAGGATTTGCTTCAGCCAAGGGTTAGCACGTTTCCCAAGACCCCACCATTTATAGGTAGGGTCCCTGTATTCGAACCCTCATGTTCACGAAATATGGTGTACACGAATTCTGGTGTACACGAATTCTGAAATTCGAGTACACGATTTCTAAGCTTCACTTGGTTATTTTCCGTCCCTTTTCTAGCAAGTTAATTGTTTGTTACGCATTCGTAAGTTCAAGTAACTTGTATTAGAAAATTTGGGATGTTACAAGTCTCCCCTCCTTACAATAGGTTTCGTCCCGAAACCTGCCTCGTTACGTATCGAACAGATGAGGATATAAGTTCCTCATCTCGTCTTCCAATTCCCACATCGTGTCTGAACCCTTCTGATGCTTCCACTGAACTCTTACTTGACGAACCGTTTTCTTCCGTAGCTGCTTTTCTTTCGTATCCACAATGACGACTGGTTCTTCAATGTAGTTCAGTCGGTCATCTACCTCAATGTCATCCAAAGGAACATGTGCCTGCTCGTCTGCCAAGCACTTCCTAAGATGTGACACGTGGAAGGTAGGATGAATCCCGTTCAGCTCCTCTGGTAGGTCCAGTCGATACGCGACTTTCCCTGCCTTTGCCTTTATCGGAAACGGTCCGATGTACCTCGGACTCAACTTGCCTCGCTTTCTGAATCGAATGATTCCCTTCCATGGTGATACTTTCAGCAACACTCGATCGCCAACATCAAACTCGATTGGCCTTCGGCGCTTGTCAGCGTAAGACTTTTGGCGATCTTGTGCAGCTTTCATACGTGCTTTTATTACTCGTAGCTTTTCCGCCATATCAATCACGGCAGCCTTGTTTCCCATTTCTTTCTGTCCAACTTCACCCCAGCATACCGGGGTTCTACATCGTCTTCCGTACAACGCCTCATATGGGGGCATTCCGATGCTGGAGTGGTAGCTGTTGTTGTATGAAAACTCTGCCAATGGCAAGTGGTCATCCCAATTTCCTCCAAAATCGATAATGCACGCCCTAAGCATATCCTCCAACGTTTGAATAGTCCTTTCCGACTGTCCATCTGTCTGAGGGTGATAGGCGGTACTGATATTTAACCTCGTTCCCATGGCGTCATGAAACTGCTTCCAGAATCTAGAAGTAAACCTCGTATCCCGATCTGACACAATGGAGACAGGAACTCCATGTCTGGCCACAATCTCTTTCACGAACAACTCAGACAACCTTTCAGACGTATACGTTTCCCTGATAGGGAGGAAGTGTGCACTCTTCGTCAGTCGGTCCACAATCACCCATATGGTGTCATGCCGTTTAGCTGTCTTTGGTAGCTTGGTGATGAAATCCATGGTGACGTGTTCCCATTTCCATTCTGGTACCTCTAGAGGTTACACATATCCGTAGGGCTTCTGATGTTCAGCTTTCACTTGCGCACAAGTAAGGCACCTGTTCACATACTGCATCACATTAAACTTCATGCCCGGCCACCAGTAATCCTTTCGAAGATCTTGATACATCTTCGTCGCACCGGGGTGCACCGAATAACGTGACTTGTGGGCTTCATCTAAAATTCTCGTTCGAATGTCCCCATTTCTGGGCACCCACATTCGACCGAATCGTATCTTTATCCCATGGCCGTTGTCTTCCAAGTTCTTGACTTGTCCGAAGACACGTTCAAAACCCACATTTTCCTCTTTCAACCCTTCCTGTTGCGCCTGCTTGAGCTCATTCAGAAAGTCTGGCGTTATCACCAAACTATACGATTTTACCCGTATGGCAGGATGATCAGTCTTGCGACTCAAGGCATCTGCCACTACATTGGCCTTTCCCGGGTGATATATAATATCACAATCATAATCCTTTAGTAGCTCAAGCCATCGTCTATGCCTCATGTTCAAATCCTTTTGCTCGAAGAAGTACTTCAAGCTCTTGTGGTCGGTATAGATGGTACTCCTTACTCCATACAAGTAGTGCCTCCATATTTTCAATGCAAACACCACTGCAGCGAGTTCAAGATCGTGGGTCGGGTAGTTAGCCTCATGAATCTTTAGCTGGCGCGAAGCATAAGCTATCACCCTTCCCCTTTGCATCAGTACGCATCCCAACCCTTGTCGCGATGCATCGGCATACACAACAAGATCATCATTTCCATCTGGCAGTGCTAGAACAGGAGCTTGGGTAAGTTTCTATTTTAGCACTGAAAACGCTTGTTCTTGGTTAGGGCCCCATTCGTACTTTACATCTTTCCTCGTGAGCTTTGTCAATGGCGTCGCTAGCTTGGAGAAGTCTTGAATAAATCTCCGATAGTAACAGGCCAAACCAAGAAAACTGCGTACTTCCGTAGGTGACTTCGGAGGGCTCCATTTCATAATCGTTTCAACTTTAGCTGGATCTACCATAATACCTTCTGGGTTCACCACGTGGCCTAGAAACTGTACCTCTCGTAACCAGAAAGCGCATTTGGAGAATTTAGCATAAAGTTTCTCTTTCCTCAGGATCTCCAATACCTCACGTACGTGGCAAGCATGGTCTCCCTCGTTCTTTGAATAAATCAAAATGTCATCGATAAATACTATCACCGATCGGTCCAGCATCGGTCGACATACCCTGTTCATCAAATCCATAAATGCCGCGGGAGCATTCGTCAATCCAAACGACATAACGAGAAACTCGTAATGTCCATAACGCGTACGGAAAGCAGTCTTTGGAATATCCTGCTCTCGAACTTTCAACTCATGGTAACCGGATCGGAGATCTATCTTTGAGAACCAGCTTGCCCCTTGCAATTGATCGAACAAGTCATCGATTCTAGGTAGAGGATACCTGTTCTTTACGGTCAACTTATTCAGTTCCCTGTAATCGATACACATACGCATACCTCCATCTTTCTTCTTAACGAACAACACCGGTGCTCCCCACGGAGAGACACTCGGTCGTATAAAACCTTTATCAAGGAGTTCTTGTAGCTGGGTCATCATTTCCTTCATCTCGTTTGGAGCTAAACGGTACGGTGCTTTGGCAACAGGTTGTGCCCCCGGCACTAAGTCGATTTGGAACTCAATTTCCCGTTCGGGTGGTAATCCAGGCAATTCCTCAGGGAATACATCGAGGAAGTTACGCACCACGGGAACATCATCAATCGTCCTCATATCCATACGTTCCTCAATCACGTAGGCCAAGTAGGCTATACACCCTCACCTCATCATAACATCAGCCTTGATCATCGAAATGATCTTAGGCGCATACATCGCTTTATCACCATAAACCATCACGGAGCTCCCATCCATTGCACGCAAACATATCATCTTTCGTCGACATACAATGTTAGCCTCATATTTGGCTAACCAGTCCATACCCAAAACTACATCGAATCCTCCTAAGGTAATAAGAAACAATCGTACTGGGAACCTATGACCTCCTATCTCAACATAGCAATCATCAATAGCCTCAGTCACCCTAGTCATCTTACCAATAGCCGTCTCTACATCAAATACCCGATCTATCTTCTTAACCTTCCCAGATAACCCATCACAGAAAGTAGAAGATATAAAACTCATACTGGCACCAGAATCAAACAATACAGAAGCAAGAATATTGTTGATAGAAAAGGTACCTGTGACCACATCAGGGTCCTCAATCGCATCATCCTTCGTCGTCGTAAAGGCTTGTGCTTTAGCCTTCTGCTTCTCCTTTTTGTCTTGGGTGTGTTCTCTCTTCATCCTGCAGTTGCCCCTATGGTTCTCTGCCCATAAATCGACATCTGCCATATCATCTGTTGCCCCTATGGCTCGCAATCCATAGACTGACAATCATATCGTTGTGCGTTGTTCATACGATCCTCTATCGATAATCCATATATCCCAACATTGTTTAGCACTTTCATGTCTTTCTATCCATACACCTACGACCGTAACATCATAAGTTTCCCCTATGGCTTTCCGTCCATAGACCGATAACTGTAACATCGTATGTTGTCCCTATGGCTCTCCGTCCAGAGACCGACAATCGTAACATCGTATTTTGCCCTATGGCTCTCCGTCCATAGACCGACAATCGTAACATCGTATGTTGTCCTATGGCTCTCTGTCCACAGACCGACAACGGTAACATCGTATGTTGTCCTATGGCTCTTTGTCCATAGACCGACAACGGTAACATCGTATGTTGTCCTATGGCTCTCTGTCCATAGACCGACAATCGTAACATCGTATGTTGCCCCTATGGCTCCTTGTCCATAGACCGACAACCGTAACATCGTATGTTGCCCCTATGTCCAGCCGTCTTAACTTTCTACATAACGCAACAATTGACGAGTTAGTACAGGAATCAGTTTAGCACGGAATAAGTGTTGTAAATAGTTAATGACGTTGATCAGGTGCTATTAACCATTTACCCAACTCATAGGCTCTAAACGTTTCCCATCCCATCTCTTCAATTTGCATGACATTAACTACATACATAACCTTAAATCTAACCCTTAACTCATACATTACATTCAGCTCGTGGCATCCGTTCATCCGTGGTTGGCAATCCGCATCAATTAATCCCATTCTCAGTTTAAGTCTTAGTATTTGGGATGCCAAGATCTCTCAAACTATGGCTCTGATACCAACTTGTGAGGCCTCGAAACCGGGCACCTCGCAGAGGTTGGTTTTCATCATAACACATAGCTCTTAAACTAAAAACTTTCATAATCATGCAGCGGAAATGTAATCATAGTTTGATAAACAGAAATCAATAAAGTGTCTGTATTAAAAACACATCGGATTGCCAAAACCAATGGATCGTCTGACTTGATGCCCGAGCTCCATGCCTTCTCTTATCGTACCTTCAACCTGACATACATGCTAAATCAAGTCAGCTTACGCTGGTGAGTTCTAGTTTTCATAAAGCAACGTTAAACATACTTAACATAAACATCATTTCATACACATAGTCCATAACCTTAGCACATAACATCCTTAACATCATCATACGTTCCACTGTCACCGTACGAACAGTTGGCTCATGCCGGCACAAGGCTTCATACCCAGTTATAGTCGTGGTTGACTATCATACCCAGTTATAGTCGTGGTTGACTATCATACCCAGTTATAGTCGTGGTTGACTATCATACCCAGTTATAGTCGTGGTTGACTATCATACCTACCCAGCACAATTACTGGTACATCCCTCATACATATCCTATAACACTTATAGGAACATCGTTCATTCATCATGCATGATATACTAGCATCATATCATCATACCATCATAACATACTAGCATCATTATCATATCATAACATCATGGCATCATGTATACATATCATACTTTCATCCTAGCAACCTAGGACCTTGTCATACTCCTATCACTATTCTCATAGTTATCATCATGAAGCATGTTATCATAAAGTCATCATCATATCATATGCTAGCATCATTATCATGTCATGTTATTCATCATCATAACTCATTTATCATGCATTCGTCATACTTAACATACTTTCATGCATAAATCATGCTATCACATAAACATGCATACATAGTCAGGGCATATCATCATTCATTCATCTTCATCATAAGAACATAACATCATAGACATAACAATAAGCATGTATGCCAGCCCAAAACATTAAGCATAAAATAGGGCGTCTAGAACTCACCTGAATATGGCTCCTTATCTTCTTAACCGAACTCCTTAGTTAAGACCTGGGAACCTACATCATTACATCGTCTCATCACATACCATTCTTAGACTTAGGATATATCCTAAGTCCTCATAGCCTACTAGTTCCCCCCCTCATAACTTCAAGTCCTCGAACTTGGATAGTATACGAAATACCCATGTACACGAAATCCCTGTATTCGAAATTAGTGTACACGAAGTAACCTTTGTACACGAAATGGCCATGTACACGAAATGGCACTTTGTACTCGAAATAGGCATACTCGAAATACACTGTACTCGAAATATTCCATGTACTCGAAGTATTCAATGTACTCGAAATCCTTGTACTCGAAATAACATGTATGATTTCGAGTATCCTCTGTACATGATTTCGTGTACTCATCATTTCGTCATTAAACATCTCAGAAATTCATCTAAGACTTTGGGGAGCTAGTTCTAGGTTCCTTTGGTTGTTACCAACGTATTGGAACCTCAAAGTTATGAACTTTATGCATAAAGGTGTGAGCTTTATGCATAAGTTCACTCCTTGTTTAACCATTCTAACTTTTGTATAAAAATCCTAACTTTTCAGTCTAGAGCACTTACTTAAAGGTAGATGATCCCTCCTGCAGATTCTCGTGTGTATCCTCTTCCGTTTGATCGATCAAAGCTCGATCCTTGAAGTTTCTTGGTTCCAACTTCGTGTACTCGAGAGAGGATTTGCTTCAGCCAAGGGTTAGCACGTTTCCCAAGACCCCACCATTTATAGGTAGGGTCCCTGTATTCGAACCCTCATGTTCACGAAATATGGTGTACACGAATTCTGGTGTACACGAATTCTGAAATTCGAGTACACGATTTCTAAGCTTCACTTGGTTATTTTCCGTCCCTTTTCTAGCAAGTTAATTGTTTGTTACGCATTCGTAAGTTCAAGTAACTTGTATTAGAAAATTTGGGATGTTACAAGTTCTTGAACTCTAAACATGTATGTCATTAGAGTTCTATGAGTTACTTAAGCTTAATCTAGCTCTCAAGACTTTCCTTACTTTAACATCTCACAACGTGTCTTAACTGAGAACCTATAATGATTTAGGTTCTTATTAAGAAACTTATGACTTGTTGGTGTAACCAAGACATTCCCAGATTAACCAAATTAGTATTGTTGTTGACTATATCACCAAAATAGTTTCTTGATGGATTTCAGGTTTAGAAATAGTTAATCCTTGTCATTGATAATTCCAATGAATGATCAGGACGATCACAACCATTGTTATAATCAAATGGTTAAAACCATTATGATCTATGATATGGTGTAACATCAGTGCCGGAACCCTCACCGGAACAGTGATCTCTACAGTACATGAACAGTAAAACAGGTACGGATCATATACATTTCAGTACTTTTCATATTCATATCATTTATCATTATCATAGTGAGTTGTAGTAGAACAGTTTCAGAAACATTTAACAGAAACAAAGTTCAGAACAACGGTTCTTGAGTCATATAATTATCTGACAACATAGAACCATCATGTGATTATTTGCTTAGGATTTATTATGTATAAACGTATGTGAGACTCTACAGAACAAAATGCACGAATATTGTTATGTGAATGATAAATCGACGGGTTATTTGTATAGGTGACGATCTGTACGAATAAATCTGAAAGTTTAACGTTCTGAATGATATTCTTTAATTAGAAAACAAGATTGAAAAGTATAGTTATCGTCGTGTTCGTACGGGTGACGATTCGAACGAATACGCGCGACGACCGTACGTTTCGATTTAAACATAAATTAATATTTTAAAAATTTTAGAGAAATAAAAGATATTAGTTAATTTATTAGGAATCACAACTTGGAATAATTAATAAATTCTATTTTATAAATTTGTATCGCGTCTTCGTTGCGAAAACTACGCGGTCCGGGAATTCTACGCGAAACCGAACGAGACCGAACAACCGAATATATTAAAACTCATTAAATGAGACAATTATGTCATCACCTACCACCACCATCTCCATTTTTCTCTCATTCACGTTTTTACACCTCTCTCTCTCTAGAAATCGTTTCTCCACCTTCTCTCTAGAAGATCTCACTTGTTTCAAGTCGGATTCGAGCAAATTTGGTGTCAAGACGTTCCTCTCAACACGTAGATCACGGAAGTACAACTTATTCAAGCTTCCATCCACGAAATCTAAGGTAAACATCCATTATATTTTCGGTTGTAGAGGGTTTTCACGAGTTTTATGGGTTTTGCTATTATAATCGAAACTAGCCACTTAAAACACTTAGATGATGATGTCTCACGTGGTTAGGAAGTGTTAGGGATGAATTTCAACAGGTTAGGATTCGAAATCAACGAAGAACTTGGAGTCTATTTGCAGGTTCGTGGGACGAAGGTGCTGATTGGTGATGCAGGTTCGCTGGCCGAACCCTACACGAACTCACCAATGCAACGAACCCTGCAACCTTCTGGGAAACGAACCCTGCTCCTTTCTGCAATGAACCCTGCTCCTTTCTGCAACGAACCCTGCCCCCAACTGATCACCGAACCTATTACCCACGAACCCTCTTTGGACGAACCCTAGAAGACGAACCTGCATGCATGGCGAACCTTTACTTGTTAACCGAACCATAGGGTGACGAACTATGGGCAAACGAACCTTTATGTTAAAGCCGAACCCTACATCAGCCGAATCTACGCCTTGCACACGAACCCTGATGACCACGAACCAATGTGTTGGGCGAACCTTGTAGCAGCAAACCCTACACGAACCTAACTTTGAACAGCCGAACCTATACCCATATCCTAATAGGTTCGCTGCCCTAAGTGTGATTGAACTCAAATATTGGTCAATTAAGGAAATTCAGAACCTAGGGCTATTGAAATTAGTTGTAAGAACAAGGAAATGATGATATGAGTACTCAAAGCTTTGAAATGAACTAAGGAACATGCATAAAGTGTGGGTGTTAATCTCAACATCTATACTTAACACTTAGAAATCCTATTCAAATGTATACGACTAATTTGGATTGTTCAATTATGCACTCCAAATTAAGTTGTAAACTCGGAAGAGCAAGAATCAAGTTGGGAAACAAAGAACTACCAAAGGGCTTGGAATTGACCTAAATGGGGTAATTCAAAGTTCTAACATGTTTAATTTATATGTTTCATGAAAATATTTTATGTTTTAAATAAAATGTGATGATTTTAATTAGTAGCTCATTGTTATATTTTAAAAATGTCTTTGGTTTCTTTTAAAGTTAGTTTAATATAATTGATTGGGATTTTGTTATAAAATAGACAATATAATTGTCTGGATTTAAATTAAAAACAAAGGAAACTCTGCCGAAATTTTCTAAAATTTAAAGGTAAGTTAGTAACTAACCATGGGAATTGGGATCATAAGAAGGGTAATTAAGATAGAGTAGATCTTAGATACACGTAGTACTAAGACACTTAGTTGCACACACAACAATACTCAAAGTCTTAGGCACAACGACTATTACGCGTACTTATTACATTCGAATTCTTATAAAATAACTCAGGAACCGAAGAAACTTAGCTTACATACAAGAGCGCGCATTTTGTGTTAAATCAAGTTACATAGCAGCACAGGTGAGTTCATTGCCCCTTTTCTAACATTTTTGTTTTAAAACGCGGGGCTGAGAAGCATGCGTAAACTGTTACTTAAATTGTTTACTTTAATGCTTTTAAATTTATATGTTTCATATATATAAATGTTATCCTAAACCATGTTTAGGAAGATTTTATGCAGGTTTTACTAAGCTTATTTGCTTATATATTAAGTGAATAAACGAGTTAAACTAAACTTTTCAATAAGTCAAAACATTTCAAAGGAATCAAATCAAACATTTTGGGAAATCAAGTGGGTGAATTCAAGGAATCAAATCAAACATTTTGGGGAAATCAAGTGGGTGAATTCAAGAAATCAAATCAAACATTTTGACAAAACAAGTGTGGGACTTCAAGACATCAAACAAAACAATCTTTGCAAAGATAACATTCAATGTTCTACAAACCAAGTGTTTGTTGGACAATGAATCAAGTGTACAACCGATCAATGAATCTTGTATTCTATGATCAACACATCAAGTACATCTTGTGACAAAATCAGACGATCATTAAATCATTTTTAAGGGATAGTATGGGAAATATCAGAGATAACATTTGCCAACACATTGAATTCAGAAATCCTATATTTCAAGAAGTCCTAGCTAGACTGATTGACTTGTAGGTCTTATGTTTGATGATATTTACAGAATTCCCTAACTACTAAGTACCTAGATTGACAGACTAGTCTACTCGAGTATGACCACAGGCCCCAATCATTAGGACTTAGATTTTATTAAATGTTTATTTATTTATTTAATTAAGCATTTATTAAACTGTTTCTACAATTTCTGTGGTTGATCACTATTGTGATGAACTTAAGGAATCAACATAGATTCCAAATTGTGGTATTACAGGAACAAAGGACTGACGAATCATTGGGTTAAAGGTAGGGGTAAAATGCTTAATTTTCATTAACACCAATGTCCCATGTGGATTAGTATGTGGTGGGACGGCGTCTGGGCGGGGTTGTAGCCTCGACTCAGGGGTATGCCCTATACATAAGCATACCGATCTGGATGATACATGTGATGTTAATGAGATTAAGGTTGTTACCCGTGGGTTAAACAAAGGTTTTGTGAGAACATTTGAGTCATTGTGAACAAGAGTGTGTGATAGGTAAAGATGCTTAATTATCATTAACACCAATGTCCCATGTGGATTAGTATGTGGTGGGACGGCGTCTGGGCGGGGTTGTAGCCTCGACTCAGGGGTATGCCCTATACATAAGCATACCGATCTGGATGATACATGTGGTGTTAATGAGGTTAGGGTCTTTACCAAAGAAGTTTTCAAATCATTTTCAAACACTAAACAATATGAACTCACCAACCATGTGTTGACCTTTATTTTTGCATGACTTCTCAGGTGACGAACAGGTCAATTAGGAAGTCATTTCTTTTGGACTAGGACTTCAGATAGAAGACTTAGTATTTTGGACCTGCATATTTTTGAAGACACCATCATACAATTTATTTTGTATATCTTGTGTAAATACAAGATAGTATTTATGATGTTTACAATAGATTTACATTGTTAAATTATAAACAATACTGATGTAATTTAACTTTGTAATTCTATTTTATTTAGCATTTCTCATTTATATCATGTGCAAATGTAAACAATCTGATCACTTCTGATTATCAATTACGATATCGCGCCCCGAGAACCTTCCGCCCGACGGGGACTTCGATCCTACCCCGCCGGCTCGGGGTGTGACAGATTGGTATCAGAGCCATGGTTATAGAGAAATATAGGTCACTTATTTAAATGGTTTGGCCTAGACTATAACCTAGGGACCCTGCATGTAGAGAACATAGGATTTAAGACTTAATTGCATATTGTCTTCTGTATTCAATCATTGCACTAACCGATGACTTTATTGGTTATGATCAGAATGCCTCCACGAAGACAACCTCCTTTGATACAGCTACCACCACAAGACTTGGCTCCACACTCCTCCACACCGTCTCCAAATGACTCTCCACCGCCACCTCCTCCACCTCCTCCTCCCCCTCCTCCATTGATTACTCAAGCATCTGGTTCGGGCACAGTACCGACCATGGATCCTGCTACTATCGCTCTGGTGACGTTACTGAGTAGCCAGATGACGAATCAGATGAAAGAAGCTATACCGGAGATGTTCCTTCGTCTTCGTAATGAGATCCTCAATACTGGCAACACATCAGGGAAGCCAGTGGAAACACTGGAGATTCATCTCACTACTCCTACAAGTCCTTTGTAGGATGTAAACCACCCAGCTTTAGTGGGTCTGAAGGCGCCGTTGGATTAATCCAATGGATTGAGAAGATTGAGGCAACATTGGATCTTTGCAGCTGCCCCGAACACCACAAGGTCCGTTACTCAGCGGGAACATTCAACAAACGGGCTCTGACCTGGTGGAACGGTCAGATCAATGCCCGAGGAAGAGAAGAAGCCATGGCCATGCCATGGGAAGACTTCAAGACACTGCTGCGAACAGAATTCTGTCCCAAGAATGAACTGCAGAAGTTGGAGGTTGAACTATCCAACCATGTGATGAAGGGGGCTGATCACATGGGGTACACTACTCGTTACCACGAGTTAGTTGCTTTGGTACCAGATATGGTACCAACTCTGGAGAAAAGGATAGACAGATATGTGGGTGGACTTCCCGTCTGCATTCAGGGTATGGTTGTTTCAGCCAACCCTACTACTGTTGAATCTGCAGTGAGACTGTCTGGGAAACTCACTGATCTTATGGTAGCCTCTGGAATTTTAAAGAAAGAGGCTGACACCAGTAAAAGCAAGGAAGAGTCTTCCAAGAAACCTCACCACCATCAGAAGAAGAAACAAAAGACTATCAAGAACTACACAGTGGCCACACCTCTTCAACAAATAGCAGCAACACCACAAAACCCCAACCGCAAACCCTACACTGGCACGTATCCTCTGTGTGCCAAGTGTCAGTATCATCACACTGCAGACACTCCTTGCAAACATTGCACGGGATGTGGACGAAAGGGCCATTGGGTCCAATACTGTAGGATGACTCCTAATCAAGCAGTTAACAATGCTGCTCTAGCTCTCCCTCCACCAGCTAATAGGAACAATGGTGGATGCTATAACTGTGGCGAACAGGGCCACTTTGCAAAGAACTGCCCGAAGAAGGCACAACCAGCAGCTCAAGCACCACGGGGACGAGCCTTTGCTATTGGAGCACCAGCGGCACGCCAGGACCCAAATGTGGTCACTGGTACGTTTCTCTTACATGACTTTTATGCATCTGTCTTATTTGATACTGGTGCGGATCAGAGTTTTATCTCTACCGACTTTGCATGTCAACTAGATTCCATAGAGGAACAGTTAGACTCCCCTTACATTATAGAAGTAGCTAACGGGAAACAGATCACAGTTAGTACAGTTTATAGGAACTGCCCATTGACACTAAATGATTATACATTTACCATCGATTTGATACCGATGGAGCTGGGTAGTTTTGACATCATTGTTGGAATGGATTGGCTTTCATCTAACCGAGTGGAAGTCATCTGTTCTGAGAAGCTGCTTCGAATTCCATTGCCGAGTGATCGTGTATTGGAAGTTAAAGGGGATCAAGCAAAGCGAAGTGTCAAAATCATTTCTTGCATAAAGGCGCGTAAGTGTCTACAGAAGCGGTGCATAGCATTCCTGGCTCATGTGTTGGAAAAAGAGAAAGACAAGAAGAAGATTCAAGATGTACCAGTAGTGAAAGAATATCCTGAAGTATTCCCCGAAGACCTACCAGGTTTGCCACCTGCGCGACTGGTAGAATTTCGTATTGACTTAATTCCTGGAGCAACTCCTGTTGCTAAATCTCCTTACAGGTTAGCACCTTCAGAGATGCAGGAATTGTCTAATCAGTTACAAGAGCTACTTGACAAGGGTTTCATCAGACCGAGCTACTCACCTTGGGGAGCTCCGGTCTTGTTCGTGAAAAAGAAAGACGGATCGTTCAGAATGTGCATAGATTACCGTGAACTGAACAAACTAACCATCAAGAATCGGTATCCATTGCCGAGGATTGATGATTTGTTTGACCAACTGCAAGGAGCTCAATATTTCTCAAAGATTGACTTGCGGTCTGGATATCATCAGCTGAGAGTTCAAGATGAAGACATACCGAAAACGGCCTTTCGAACAAGGTATGGGCATTATGAATTTATGGTGATGCCCTTCGGATTGACAAATGCACCAGCGGTTTTCATGGATCTCATGAACCGAGTGTGCAAGCCGTACTTGGATCAGTTTGTCATTGTCTTTATTGATGACATACTGATTTATTCCAAGACCAAAACGGAACATGAGCAACACCTTAGAAAGATCTTGGAGCTGTTGAAAGAAGAGAAACTCTATGCCAAATTCTCCAAATGTGAGTTTTGGCTAAGAGAAGTTCAATTTCTGGGTCATGTGGTCAACAGCGAGGGAATTCATGTAGACCCTGCCAAGATTGAAGCGATAAAGAATTGGGACACTCCGAAGACACCGACGGAGATACGGTCTTTTCTGGGATTGGCGGGTTATTACAGAAGGTTTATCTCAAACTTTTCTAAGATAGCCTTGCCTCTCACTAAGCTAACCCAGAAAAGCGAACCGTTTGTCTGGGAGCGGAAACAGGAAGATGCTTTTCAAACATTGAAACAGAAACTGTGTGATGCTCCAATTCTATCACTCCCAGAAGGCTGTGATGACTTTGTGGTATACTGCGATGCCTCCCATCAGGGACTCGGTTGTGTATTAATGCAACGGGATAAAGTCATAGCCTATGCATCAAGACAGTTAAAGATTCATGAGAAGAATTACACTACTCATGATCTTGAACTGGGAGCTGTAATCTTCGCATTGAAGATTTGGAGACATTACTTATATGGCACCAAGTGTACCATATTCACTGATCACAAAAGTCTGCAGCACATCTTTGATCAGAAGGAGCTCAACATGCGACAACGCCGCTGGGTTGAACTTCTGAATGACTACGATTGTGTGATCAAGTACCATCCGGGAAAGGCGAACGTTGTAGCTGACGCCTTGAGCCGGAAGGAACGAGTTAAACCCCTACGTGTTAGAGCAATGGGAATAACCGTGCAGACCAGTTTAAGAGATAAGATTGTTCAAGCACAACAAGAATCAGTTGATCGAGGAAACTTGAAGAAAGAACTTGACTGCGGAGCAGAGAAACATTTAGAGACCAAGTCTGATGGAATGATCTATTACCAGGATCGTATATGGATTCCGGCGGTAGACGAATTGAGAAGACTTATCTTCGATGAAGCACACAAGACCAAATACTCAGTTCATCCCGGGTCTGATAAGATGTACCAAGACTTGCGTGGATTTTATTGGTGGCCGGGAATGAAGAAAGACATAGCCGAATATGTCGGTCAATGTTTAACGTGTGCGAAGGTAAAGGCGGAGCACCAGAGACCGTCTGGTTTACTGGAACAGCCTGAGATTCCGCTCTGGAAGTGGGAACAAATAGCTATGGATTTCATTACCAAGCTACCCCGCACTTCCAGTAGTCACGATACAATTTGGGTGATTATTGACCGTTTAACAAAATCTGCTCATTTCTTGCCTATGCGTGAAACTTACACGATGGATAAACTGGCGAGATTGTACATAAATGAGATAGTTGTACGCCACGGTGTACCATTGTCTATTATTTCTGACCGAGACAGCAGATTTACATCAAGGTTCTGGCAATCATTGCAGAAATCTTTAGGGACACAGTTAAATTTGAGTACAGCTTACCACCCACAAACGGATGGTCAAAGCGAACGTACTATCCAAACCCTAGAGGATATGTTAAGAACCTGTGTATTGGATTTCGGTGGGAATTGGGACTCCCATTTGCCACTGATTGAGTTCTCCTACAATAACAGCTATCACAGCAGTATCGGATGTGCACCATTCGAGGCTCTTTATGGCCGAAAATGTCGATCACCGATCTGTTGGACTGAAGTTGGAGACAATCGAATAACTGGGCCTGAATTGATTCAGGAAACCACTGACAAGATAGCCCAGATTCAGAAAAGACTACAAGCAACAAGGAGCAGACAAAAGAGCTACGCTGATAAACGGCGCAAGCCGTTGGAATTCCAAGTGGGAGACCGAGTCATGTTAAAGGTATCCCCATGGAAAGGCGTTGTACGTTTTGGGACAAAAGGCAAATTAGCACCAAGATACGTGGGACCGTTCGAGATCATCGAGCGTATTGGTCCTGTGGCGTATAGACTGAGATTACCTGATGAACTCAGTGGTGTGCATGACGTGTTTCACGTCTCAAATCTAAAGAAATGCCTTGCTGACGAGAGTCTTGTCATTCCGATTGAAGAAATTCAAGTGGATGAACAGTTGCATTTCATTGAAGAACCTTAAGAGATTATGGATCGTAAAGTTAAACAACTAAGACGAAGCCGTATTCCGATTGTAAAGGTTCGATGGAATTCAAGACGTGGACCCGAGTTCACTTGGGAACGCGAAGATCACATGAAGTCGAAGTATCCCCAACTGTTTAAAGAGGAAACTGTACCTGATAACCACTCTTAAATTTCGGGACGAAATTTCTCTAACAAGGGGAGACTGTAACATCAGTGCCGGAACCCTCACCGGAACAGTGATCTCTACAGTACATGAACAGTAAAACAGGTACGGATCATATACATTTCAGTACTTTTCATATTCATATCATTTATCATTATCATAGTGAGTTGTAGTAGAACAGTTTCAGAAACATTTAACAGAAACAAAGTTCAGAACAACGGTTCTTGAGTCATATAATTATCTGACAACATAGAACCATCATGTGATTATTTGCTTAGGATTTATTATGTATAAACGTATGTGAGACTCTACAGAACAAAACGCACGAATATTGTTATGTGAATGATAAATCGACGGGTTATTTGTATAGGTGACGATCTGTACGAATAAATCTGAAAGTTTAACGTTCTGAATGATATTCTTTAATTAGAAAACAAGATTGAAAAGTATAGTTATCGTCGTGTTCGTACGGGTGACGATTCGAACGAATACGCGCGACGACCGTACGTTTCGATTTAAACATAAATTAATATTTTAAAATTTTAGAGAAATAAAAGATATTAGTTAATTTATTAGGAATCACAACTTGGAATAATTAATAAATTCTATTTTATAAATTTGTATCGCGTCTTCGTTGCGAAAACTACGCGGTCCGGGAATTCTACGCGAAACCGAACGAGACCGAACAACCGAATATATTAAAACTCATTAAATGAGACAATTATGTCATCACCTACCACCACCATCTCCATTTTTCTCTCATTCACGTTTTTACACCTCTCTCTCTAGAAATCGTTTCTCCACCTTCTCTCTAGAAGATCTCACTTGTTTCAAGTCGGATTCGAGCAAATTTGGTGTCAAGACGTTCCTCTCAACACGTAGATCACGGAAGTACAACTTATTCAAGCTTCCATCCACGAAATCTAAGGTAAACATCCATTATATTTTCGGTTGTAGAGGGTTTTCACGAGTTTTATGGGTTTTGCTATTATAATCGAAACTAGCCACTTAAAACACTTAGATGATGATGTCTCACGTGGTTAGGAAGTGTTAGGGATGAATTTCAACAGGTTAGGATTCGAAATCAACGAAGAACTTGGAGTCTATTTGCAGGTTCGTGGGACGAAGGTGCTGATTGGTGATGCAGGTTCGCTGGCCGAACCCTACACGAACTCACCAATGCAACGAACCCTGCAACCTTCTGGGAAACGAACCCTGCTCCTTTCTGCAACGAACCCTGCTCCTTTCTGCAACGAACCCTGCCCCCAACTGATCACCGAACCTATTACCCACGAACCCTCTTTGGACGAACCCTAGAAGACGAACCTGCATGCATGGCGAACCTTTACTTGTTAACCGAACCATAGGGTGACGAACTATGGGCAAACGAACCTTTATGTTAAAGCCGAACCCTACATCAGCCGAATCTACGCCTTGCACACGAACCCTGATGACCACGAACCAATGTGTTGGGCGAACCTTGTAGCAGCAAACCCTACACGAACCTAACTTTGAACAGCCGAACCTATACCCATATCCTAATAGGTTCGCTGCCCTAAGTGTGATTGAACTCAAATATTGGTCAATTAAGGAAATTCAGAACCTAGGGCTATTGAAATTAGTTGTAAGAACAAGGAAATGATGATATGAGTACTCAAAGCTTTGAAATGAACTAAGGAACATGCATAAAGTGTGGGTGTTAATCTCAACATCTATACTTAACACTTAGAAATCCTATTCAAATGTATACGACTAATTTGGATTGTTCAATTATGCACTCCAAATTAAGTTGTAAACTCGGAAGAGCAAGAATCAAGTTGGGAAACAAAGAACTACCAAAGGGCTTGGAATTGACCTAAATGGGGTAATTCAAAGTTCTAACATGTTTAATTTATATGTTTCATGAAAATATTTTATGTTTTAAATAAAATGTGATGATTTTAATTAGTAGCTCATTGTTATATTTTAAAAATGTCTTTGGTTTCTTTTAAAGTTAGTTTAATATAATTGATTGGGATTTTGTTATAAAATAGACAATATAATTGTCTGGATTTAAATTAAAAACAAAGGAAACTCTGCCGAAATTTTCTAAAATTTAAAGGTAAGTTAGTAACTAACCATGGGAATTGGGATCATAAGAAGGGTAATTAAGATAGAGTAGATCTTAGATACACGTAGTACTAAGACACTTAGTTGCACACACAACAATACTCAAAGTCTTAGGCACAACGACTATTACGCGTACTTATTACATTCGAATTCTTATAAAATAACTCAGGAACCGAAGAAACTTAGCTTACATACAAGAGCGCGCATTTTGTGTTAAATCAAGTTACATAGCAGCACAGGTGAGTTCATTGCCCCTTTTCTAACATTTTTGTTTTAAAACGCGGGGCTGAGAAGCATGCGTAAACTGTTACTTAAATTGTTTACTTTAATGCTTTTAAATTTATATGTTTCATATATATAAATGTTATCCTAAACCATGTTTAGGAAGATTTTATGCAGGTTTTACTAAGCTTATTTGCTTATATATTAAGTGAATAAACGAGTTAAACTAAACTTTTCAATAAGTCAAAACATTTCAAAGGAATCAAATCAAACATTTTGGGAAATCAAGTGGGTGAATTCAAGGAATCAAATCAAACATTTTGGGGAAATCAAGTGGGTGAATTCAAGAAATCAAATCAAACATTTTGACAAAACAAGTGTGGGACTTCAAGACATCAAACAAAACAATCTTTGCAAAGATAACATTCAATGTTCTACAAACCAAGTGTTTGTTGGACAATGAATCAAGTGTACAACCGATCAATGAATCTTGTATTCTATGATCAACACATCAAGTACATCTTGTGACAAAATCAGACGATCATTAAATCATTTTTAAGGGATAGTATGGGAAATATCAGAGATAACATTTGCCAACACATTGAATTCAGAAATCCTATATTTCAAGAAGTCCTAGCTAGACTGATTGACTTGTAGGTCTTATGTTTGATGATATTTACAGAATTCCCTAACTACTAAGTACCTAGATTGACAGACTAGTCTACTCGAGTATGACCACAGGCCCCAATCATTAGGACTTAGATTTTATTAAATGTTTATTTATTTATTTAATTAAGCATTTATTAAACTGTTTCTACAATTTCTGTGGTTGATCACTATTGTGATGAACTTAAGGAATCAACATAGATTCCAAATTGTGGTATTACAGGAACAAAGGACTGACGAATCATTGGGTTAAAGGTAGGGGTAAAATGCTTAATTTTCATTAACACCAATGTCCCATGTGGATTAGTATGTGGTGGGACGGCGTCTGGGCGGGGTTGTAGCCTCGACTCAGGGGTATGCCCTATACATAAGCATACCGATCTGGATGATACATGTGATGTTAATGAGATTAAGGTTGTTACCCGTGGGTTAAACAAAGGTTTTGTGAGAACATTTGAGTCATTGTGAACAAGAGTGTGTGATAGGTAAAGATGCTTAATTATCATTAACACCAATGTCCCATGTGGATTAGTATGTGGTGGGACGGCGTCTGGGCGGGGTTGTAGCCTCGACTCAGGGGTATGCCCTATACATAAGCATACCGATCTGGATGATACATGTGGTGTTAATGAGGTTAGGGTCTTTACCAAAGAAGTTTTCAAATCATTTTCAAACACTAAACAATATGAACTCACCAACCATGTGTTGACCTTTATTTTTGCATGACTTCTCAGGTGACGAACAGGTCAATTAGGAAGTCATTTCTTTTGGACTAGGACTTCAGATAGAAGACTTAGTATTTTGGACCTGCATATTTTTGAAGACACCATCATACAATTTATTTTGTATATCTTGTGTAAATACAAGATAGTTATTTTATGATGTTTACAATAGATTTACATTGTTAAATTATAAACAATACTGATGTAATTTAACTTTGTAATTCTATTTTATTTAGCATTTCTCATTTATATCATGTGCAAATGTAAACAATCTGATCACTTCTGATTATCAATTACGATATCGCGCCCCGAGAACCTTCCGCCCGACGGGGACTTCGATCCTACCCCGCCGGCTCGGGGGGTGTGACAGATTGGTATCAGAGCCATGGTTATAGAGAAATATAGGTCACTTATTTAAATGGTTTGGCCTAGACTATAACCTAGGGACCCTGCATGTAGAGAACATAGGATTTAAGACTTAATTGCATATTGTCTTCTGTATTCAATCATTGCACTAACCGATGACTTTATTGGTTATGATCAGAATGCCTCCACGAAGACAACCTCCTTTGATACAGCTACCACCACAAGACTTGGCTCCACACTCCTCCACACCGTCTCCAAATGACTCTCCACCGCCACCTCCTCCACCTCCTCCTCCCCCTCCTCCATTGATTACTCAAGCATCTGGTTCGGGCACAGTACCGACCATGGATCCTGCTACTATCGCTCTGGTGACGTTACTGAGTAGCCAGATGACGAATCAGATGAAAGAAGCTATACCGGAGATGTTCCTTCGTCTTCGTAATGAGATCCTCAATACTGGCAACACATCAGGGGAAGCCAGTGGAAACACTGGAGATTCATCTCACTACTCCTACAAGTCCTTTGTAGGATGTAAACCACCCAGCTTTAGTGGGTCTGAAGGCGCCGTTGGATTAATCCAATGGATTGAGAAGATTGAGGCAACATTGGATCTTTGCAGCTGCCCCGAACACCACAAGGTCCGTTACTCAGCGGGAACATTCAACAAACGGGCTCTGACCTGGTGGAACGGTCAGATCAATGCCCGAGGAAGAGAAGAAGCCATGGCCATGCCATGGGAAGACTTCAAGACACTGCTGCGAACAGAATTCTGTCCCAAGAATGAACTGCAGAAGTTGGAGGTTGAACTATCCAACCATGTGATGAAGGGGGCTGATCACATGGGGTACACTACTCGTTACCACGAGTTAGTTGCTTTGGTACCAGATATGGTACCAACTCTGGAGAAAAGGATAGACAGATATGTGGGTGGACTTCCCGTCTGCATTCAGGGTATGGTTGTTTCAGCCAACCCTACTACTGTTGAATCTGCAGTGAGACTGTCTGGGAAACTCACTGATCTTATGGTAGCCTCTGGAATTTTAAAGAAAGAGGCTGACACCGGTAAAAGCAAGGAAGAGTCTTCCAAGAAACCTCACCACCATCAGAAGAAGAAACAAAAGACTATCAAGAACTACACAGTGGCCACACCTCTTCAACAAATAGCAGCAACACCACAAAACCCCAACCGCAAACCCTACACTGGCACATATCCTCTGTGTGCCAAGTGTCAGTATCATCACACTGCAGACACTCCTTGCAAACATTGCACGGGATGTGGACGAAAGGGCCATTGGGTCCAATACTGTAGGATGACTCCTAATCAAGCAGTTAACAATGCTGCTCTAGCTCTCCCTCCACCAGCTAATAGGAACAATGGTGGATGCTATAACTGTGGCGAACAGGGCCACTTTGCAAAGAACTGCCCGAAGAAGGCACAACCAGCAGCTCAAGCACCACGGGGACAAGCCTTCGCTATTGGAGCACCAGCGGCACGCCAGGACCCAAATGTGGTCACTGGTACGTTTCTCTTACATGACTTTTATGCATCTGTCTTATTTGATACTGGTGCGGATCAGAGTTTTATCTCTACCGACTTTGCATGTCAACTAGATTCCATAGAGGAACAATTAGACTCCCCTTACATTATAGAAGTAGCTAACGGGAAACAGATCACAGTTAGTACAGTTTATAGGAACTGCCCATTGACACTAAATGATTATACATTTACCATCGATTTGATACCGATGGAGCTGGGTAGTTTTGACATCATTGTTGGAATGGATTGGCTTTCATCTAACCGAGTGGAAGTCATCTGTTCTGAGAAGCTGCTTCGAATTCCATTGCCGAGTGATCGTGTATTGGAAGTTAAAGGGGATCAAGCAAAGCGAAGTGTCAAAATCATTTCTTGCATAAAGGCGCGTAAGTGTCTACAGAAGCGGTGCATAGCATTCCTGGCTCATGTGTTGGAAAAAGAGAAAGACAAGAAGAAGATTCAAGATGTACCAGTAGTGAAAGAATATCCTGAAGTATTCCCCGAAGACCTACCAGGTTTGCCACCTGCGCGACTGGTGGAATTTCGTATTGACTTAATTCCTGGAGCAACTCCTGTTGCTAAATCTCCTTACAGGTTAGCACCTTCAGAGATACAGGAATTGTCTAATCAGTTACAAGAGCTACTTGACAAGGGTTTCATCAGACCGAGCTACTCACCTTGGGGAGCTCCGGTCTTGTTCGTGAAAAAGAAAGACGGATCGTTCAGAATGTGCATAGATTACCGTGAACTGAACAAACTAACCATCAAGAATCGGTATCCATTGCCGAGGATTGATGATTTGTTTGACCAACTGCAAGGAGCTCAATATTTCTCAAAGATTGACTTGCGATCTGGATATCATCAGCTGAGAGTTCAAGATGAAGACATACCGAAAACGGCCTTTCGAACAAGGTATGGGCATTATGAATTTATGGTGATGCCCTTCGGATTGACAAATGCACCAGCGGTTTTCATGGATCTCATGAACCGAGTGTGCAAGCCGTACTTGGATCAGTTTGTCATTGTCTTTATTGATGACATACTGATTTATTCCAAGACCAAAACGGAACATGAGCAACACCTTAGAAAGATCTTGGAGCTGTTGAAAGAAGAGAAACTCTATGCCAAATTCTCCAAATGTGAGTTTTGGCTAAGAGAAGTTCAATTTCTGGGTCATGTGGTCAACAGCGAGGGAATTCATGTAGACCCTGCCAAGATTGAAGCGATAAAGAATTGGGACACTCCGAAGACACCGACGGAGATACGGTCTTTTCTGGGATTGGCGGGTTATTACAGAAGGTTTATCTCAAACTTTTCTAAGATAGCCTTGCCTCTCACTAAGCTAACCCAGAAAAGCGAACCGTTTGTCTGGGAGCGGAAACAGGAAGATGCTTTTCAAACATTGAAACAGAAACTGTGTGATGCTCCAATTCTATCACTCCCAGAAGGCTGTGATGACTTTGTGGTATACTGCGATGCCTCCCATCAGGGACTCGGTTGTGTATTAATGCAACGGGATAAAGTCATAGCCTATGCATCAAGACAGTTAAAGATTCATGAGAAGAATTACACTACTCATGATCTTGAACTGGGAGCTGTAATCTTCGCATTGAAGATTTGGAGACATTACTTATATGGCACCAAGTGTACCATATTCACTGATCACAAAAGTCTGCAGCACATCTTTGATCAGAAGGAGCTCAACATGCGACAACGCCGCTGGGTTGAACTTCTGAATGACTACGATTGTGTGATCAAGTACCATCCGGGAAAGGCGAACGTTGTAGCTGACGCCTTGAGCCGGAAGGAACGAGTTAAACCCCTACGTGTTAGAGCAATGGGAATAACCGTGCAGACCAGTTTAAGAGATAAGATTGTTCAAGCACAACAAGAATCAGTTGATCGAGGAAACTTGAAGAAAGAACTTGACTGCGGAGCAGAGAAACATTTAGAGACCAAGTCTGATGGAATGATCTATTACCAGGATCGTATATGGATTCCGGCGGTAGACGAATTGAGAAGACTTATCTTCGATGAAGCACACAAGACCAAATACTCAGTTCATCCCGGGTCTGATAAGATGTACCAAGACTTGCGTGGATTTTATTGGTGGCCGGGAATGAAGAAAGACATAGTCGAATATGTCGGTCAATGTTTAACGTGTGCGAAGGTAAAGGCGGAGCACCAGAGACCGTCTGGTTTACTGGAACAGCCTGAGATTCCGCTCTGGAAGTGGGAACAAATAGCTATGGATTTCATTACCAAGCTACCCCGCACTTCCAGTAGTCACGATACAATTTGGGTGATTATTGACCGTTTAACAAAATCTGCTCATTTCTTGCCTATGCGTGAAACTTACACGATGGATAAACTGGCGAGATTGTACATAAATGAGATAGTTGTACGCCACGGTGTACCATTGTCTATTATTTCTGACCGAGACAGCAGATTTACATCAAGGTTCTGGCAATCATTGCAGAAATCTTTAGGGACACAGTTAAATTTGAGTACAGCTTACCACCCACAAACGGATGGTCAAAGCGAACGTACTATCCAAACCCTAGAGGATATGTTAAGAACCTGTGTATTGGATTTCGGTGGGAATTGGGACTCCCATTTGCCACTGATTGAGTTCTCCTACAATAACAGCTATCACAGCAGTATCGGATGTGCACCATTCGAGGCTCTTTATGGCCGAAAATGTCGATCACCGATCTGTTGGACTGAAGTTGGAGACAATCGAATAACTGGGCCTGAATTGATTCAGGAAACCACTGACAAGATAGCCCAGATTCAGAAAAGACTACAAGCAACAAGGAGCAGACAAAAGAGCTACGCTGATAAACGGCGCAAGCCGTTGGAATTCCAAGTGGGAGACCGAGTCATGTTAAAGGTATCCCCATGGAAAGGCGTTGTACGTTTTGGGACAAAAGGCAAATTAGCACCAAGATACGTGGGACCGTTCGAGATCATCGAGCGTATTGGTCCTGTGGCGTATAGACTGAGATTACCTGATGAACTCAGTGGTGTGCATGACGTGTTTCACGTCTCAAATCTAAAGAAATGCCTTGCTGACGAGAGTCTTGTCATTCCGATTGAAGAAATTCAAGTGGATGAACAGTTGCATTTCATTGAAGAACCTTAAGAGATTATGGATCGTAAAGTTAAACAACTAAGACGAAGCTGTATTCCGATTGTAAAGGTTCGATGGAATTCAAGACGTGGACCCGAGTTCACTTGGGAACGCGAAGATCACATGAAGTCGAAGTATCCCCAACTGTTTAAAGAGGAAACTGTACCTGATAACCACTCTTAAATTTCGGGACGAAATTTCTCTAACAAGGGGAGACTGTAACATCAGTGCCGGAACCCTCACCGGAACAGTGATCTCTACAGTACATGAACAGTAAAACAGGTACGGATCATATACATTTCAGTACTTTTCATATTCATATCATTTATCATTATCATAGTGAGTTGTAGTAGAACAGTTTCAGAAACATTTAACAGAAACAAAGTTCAGAACAACGGTTCTTGAGTCATATAATTATCTGACAACATAGAACCATCATGTGATTATTTGCTTAGGATTTATTATGTATAAACGTATGTGAGACTCTACAGAACAAAACGCACGAATATTGTTATGTGAATGATAAATCGACGGGTTATTTGTATAGGTGACGATCTGTACGAATAAATCTGAAAGTTTAACGTTCTGAATGATATTCTTTAATTAGAAAACAAGATTGAAAAGTATAGTTATCGTCGTGTTCGTACGGGTGACGATTCGAACGAATACGCGCGACGACCGTACGTTTCGATTTAAACATAAATTAATATTTTAAAAATTTTAGAGAAATAAAAGATATTAGTTAATTTATTAGGAATCACAACTTGGAATAATTAATAAATTCTATTTTATAAATTTGTATCGCGTCTTCGTTGCGAAAACTACGCGGTCCGGGAATTCTACGCGAAACCGAACGAGACCGAACAACCGAATATATTAAAACTCATTAAATGAGACAATTATGTCATCACCTACCACCACCATCTCCATTTTTCTCTCATTCACGTTTTTACACCTCTCTCTCTAGAAATCGTTTCTCCACCTTCTCTCTAGAAGATCTCACTTGTTTCAAGTCGGATTCGAGCAAATTTGGTGTCAAGACGTTCCTCTCAACACGTAGATCACGGAAGTACAACTTATTCAAGCTTCCATCCACGAAATCTAAGGTAAACATCCATTATATTTTCGGTTGTAGAGGGTTTTCACGAGTTTTATGGGTTTTGCTATTATAATCGAAACTAGCCACTTAAAACACTTAGATGATGATGTCTCACGTGGTTAGGAAGTGTTAGGGATGAATTTCAACAGGTTAGGATTCGAAATCAACGAAGAACTTGGAGTCTATTTGCAGGTTCGTGGGACGAAGGTGCTGATTGGTGATGCAGGTTCGCTGGCCGAACCCTACACGAACTCACCAATGCAACGAACCCTGCAACCTTCTGGGAAACGAACCCTGCTCCTTTCTGCAACGAACCCTGCTCCTTTCTGCAACGAACCCTGCCCCCAACTGATCACCGAACCTATTACCCACGAACCCTCTTTGGACGAACCCTAGAAGACGAACCTGCATGCATGGCGAACCTTTACTTGTTAACCGAACCATAGGGTGACGAACTATGGGCAAACGAACCTTTATGTTAAAGCCGAACCCTACATCAGCCGAATCTACGCCTTGCACACGAACCCTGATGACCACGAACCAATGTGTTGGGCGAACCTTGTAGCAGCAAACCCTACACGAACCTAACTTTGAACAGCCGAACCTATACCCATATCCTAATAGGTTCGCTGCCCTAAGTGTGATTGAACTCAAATATTGGTCAATTAAGGAAATTCAGAACCTAGGGCTATTGAAATTAGTTGTAAGAACAAGGAAATGATGATATGAGTACTCAAAGCTTTGAAATGAACTAAGGAACATGCATAAAGTGTGGGTGTTAATCTCAACATCTATACTTAACACTTAGAAATCCTATTCAAATGTATACGACTAATTTGGATTGTTCAATTATGCACTCCAAATTAAGTTGTAAACTCGGAAGAGCAAGAATCAAGTTGGGAAACAAAGAACTACCAAAGGGCTTGGAATTGACCTAAATGGGGTAATTCAAAGTTCTAACATGTTTAATTTATATGTTTCATGAAAATATTTTATGTTTTAAATAAAATGTGATGATTTTAATTAGTAGCTCATTGTTATATTTTAAAAATGTCTTTGGTTTCTTTTAAAGTTAGTTTAATATAATTGATTGGGATTTTGTTATAAAATAGACAATATAATTGTCTGGATTTAAATTAAAAACAAAGGAAACTCTGCCGAAATTTTCTAAAATTTAAAGGTAAGTTAGTAACTAACCATGGGAATTGGGATCATAAGAAGGGTAATTAAGATAGAGTAGATCTTAGATACACGTAGTACTAAGACACTTAGTTGCACACACAACAATACTCAAAGTCTTAGGCACAACGACTATTACGCGTACTTATTACATTCGAATTCTTATAAAATAACTCAGGAACCGAAGAAACTTAGCTTACATACAAGAGCGCGCATTTTGTGTTAAATCAAGTTACATAGCAGCACAGGTGAGTTCATTGCCCCTTTTCTAACATTTTTGTTTTAAAACGCGGGGCTGAGAAGCATGCGTAAACTGTTACTTAAATTGTTTACTTTAATGCTTTTAAATTTATATGTTTCATATATATAAATGTTATCCTAAACCATGTTTAGGAAGATTTTATGCAGGTTTTACTAAGCTTATTTGCTTATATATTAAGTGAATAAACGAGTTAAACTAAACTTTTCAATAAGTCAAAACATTTCAAAGGAATCAAATCAAACATTTTGGGAAATCAAGTGGGTGAATTCAAGGAATCAAATCAAACATTTTGGGGAAATCAAGTGGGTGAATTCAAGAAATCAAATCAAACATTTTGACAAAACAAGTGTGGGACTTCAAGACATCAAACAAAACAATCTTTGCAAAGATAACATTCAATGTTCTACAAACCAAGTGTTTGTTGGACAATGAATCAAGTGTACAACCGATCAATGAATCTTGTATTCTATGATCAACACATCAAGTACATCTTGTGACAAAATCAGACGATCATTAAATCATTTTTAAGGGATAGTATGGGAAATATCAGAGATAACATTTGCCAACACATTGAATTCAGAAATCCTATATTTCAAGAAGTCCTAGCTAGACTGATTGACTTGTAGGTCTTATGTTTGATGATATTTACAGAATTCCCTAACTACTAAGTACCTAGATTGACAGACTAGTCTACTCGAGTATGACCACAGGCCCCAATCATTAGGACTTAGATTTTATTAGATGTTTATTTATTTATTTAATTAAGCATTTATTAAACTGTTTCTACAATTTCTGTGGTTGATCACTATTGTGATGAACTTAAGGAATCAACATAGATTCCAAATTGTGGTATTACAGGAACAAAGGACTGACGAATCATTGGGTTAAAGGTAGGGGTAAAATGCTTAATTTTCATTAACACCAATGTCCCATGTGGATTAGTATGTGGTGGGACGGCGTCTGGGCGGGGTTATAGCCTCGACTCAGGGGTATGCCCTATACATAAGCATACCGATCTGGATGATACATGTGATGTTAATGAGATTAAGGTTGTTACCCGTGGGTTAAACAAAGGTTTTGTGAGAACATTTGAGTCATTGTGAACAAGAGTGTGTGATAGGTAAAGATGCTTAATTATCATTAACACCAATGTCCCATGTGGATTAGTATGTGGTGGGACGGCGTCTGGGCGGGGTTGTAGCCTCGACTCAGGGGTATGCCCTATACATAAGCATACCGATCTGGATGATACATGTGGTGTTAATGAGGTTAGGGTCTTTACCAAAGAAGTTTTCAAATCATTTTCAAACACTAAACAATATGAACTCACCAACCATGTGTTGACCTTTATTTTTGCATGACTTCTCAGGTGACGAACAGGTCAATTAGGAAGTCATTTCTTTTGGACTAGGACTTCAGATAGAAGACTTAGTATTTTGGACCTGCATATTTTTGAAGACACCATCATACAATTTATTTTGTATATCTTGTGTAAATACAAGATAGTTATTTTATGATGTTTACAATAGATTTACATTGTTAAATTATAAACAATACTGATGTAATTTAACTTTGTAATTCTATTTTATTTAGCATTTCTCATTTATATCATGTGCAAATGTAAACAATCTGATCACTTCTGATTATCAATTACGATATCGCGCCCCGAGAACCTTCCGCCCGACGGGGACTTCGATCCTACCCCGCCGGCTCGGGGTGTGACATATGGTTTCATGATAATCAGACATTATAACGGATCAAAACAAAGACTTCCCCGTTAGCCTGTTGAGTTCTTCGTTTCTACCTATTCCTAGCCATCATCTAGGCAATAATCAACTACAATAACCATGATATCACGTTTAAAATCTCGATCTAATTCATATATTATCAAACTAATAGGAGAGATCAAATCGATCTAACCTCTCACACCTTAAGTGTGTGTTTTTGTTTTCAAATGAGGAAGAATGGAAGCTTTCCCGTATATATAGTGTCAGTCGTGCGCGTGTTCGTGTCATGTCCAGATCACATAATCGGCCCCGGCTAGTCTCGCGTAAATCTAACGATTATATTTTTGAGACCGAAATGCTTTGAGGATAACATAAATATTCAACGGAATATTTATTTCGTTTGTTCAAGCGAAACCGGTGAATAAATCGTTAACACGACTTACTTTCGCATTAAAAACACGTTTCACCTTTTTGATTCGTTTTCGCAAGATAGAACTCGGTTTCATTTTCTGATCATATTTTAACAACAATATTTATTTCATATTGTTTTAAATATATATATGTCGTTTCGGTTACACGTCCGGTTGACGCGTTAACTGGTTTCTCGGATTTTTAATGGATGTTACATTTTATTTTTAGAATTGTATTAAAAACTATTTTTTTTGTATAGAAATCTTGTTTAAAATTCTAGGTTTTGTTTTTTTTTTAAATTGTTTTGTATAATTTTTATTTTCAAAATCTATTTTTAATATAAAAATTTTGATTTTTAATTTATTAATAAATTATTATTACTATTGTATTTAATTTAATTATGTAATATGAAAGAGAATATATATAATCATTTAAAAAGAGAAATAATTTAATAACATTGTTAGGCTATGTGTTGTGGAGTGTGATGGGGCGTGAGAGGGGCCGGTCACGCCCTGGTGGCGCCCTCCCCACATTACACAGGGGCGTGAGGGGGAGTGATGATAACATATGTAAAGATGATGTGGAGTGATAAGAGGGTGATGATGTTTGTTGATTATGTGATGCATACATGGTGCCTACGTGGAGTGATGGTGGGTGATGGATAACACATAGCCTTAGAATGTGACACATGTCAAAAATTGATTAAAAATTTGACAAGTGTCATTAAGTGATCTAAGAATTTAACAATTTTATTAGAAGTAGAAGATATTAAGAAACTAATTATACCCAAACCAAACATATGTACCGTTCAAAAATTAAATTAAACAGCTTTTACTATCTCTCTTTATAACTTTCTATCTTTATCTTCATCTCCTCATAAAATTAGTATAAATACAAAATACTTGAGGTAAAGTTATAAATTTATACTATGGGTTAAATAAACAGAATTCGTACCATAAGCCAGACAAAAGAGATTTAATATGAGGTAAAGCTATAAATTTCGTGCCTTAGACTTAACAATTTAATTCTCAGACAATAAACAAGTAGTCCAAATATATGACGATTCAATAACCTGTGTTTTTGTTTGATTTCATGTTCGTTTAAACAAATTATGATTCGTATACATAATCGGTTTGATTTTAGTAATTTGTACCCTTTTAATGTTTAACCAGTCGGATCGGTTTCTTTTATAAAGCCGTTTATGAATATTCATTAATTTTGTAAATCGAAGATTTAAACATTTTTGGAATAGAACTATTTTAAATAAACTAAATAAGAAATTGTGTTTAAGAAAGAATAAGAAATTGGTCGCGTTGACAGTAATTACTTAGATTGGTTGTCTAAATAACTCAAACATCTTGTGATTAATTTGGTGTTAATTTGTTAGGATCTGTAATTCATTAAATTCGGATTGTTAAATAGTTATTGAAAATTTAGCTATATTTATTTTTTTTATAATTTTTTTGGGTATTTAAATTGTATATTTATATCTGTTTAATTATGCATTTATTTATGTATATTGCGTTTTTATGGGTATTATAGAGTTCAAGATGAAATCGTTTAAAGCAACAAGAATTATGATGGTGGCAAAATTAGTTATAGCAGCACTAACCGTCTCATACAAAGTTGCCGCGGTTGAGGACATGAATCTCAATATTCTCATAACCTACCGATACATGATAGCTTCCATTCTGACTTTTTCTTTGGCTTTCTTTCTTAAAAGGTAATTAATTGATTCTATCTACCAATTTTTTTAATTTTATTTTTAAGTTAGCCTACTAAGAATTTTAATTAACTAAAGAAATTAAATAGTAACTTTTTGTTTTGCTAAGTTATGGTTATTTATCTACTATATATTCATTGGATAGTAATTGTTAAAAACATGGGTTTTTTAGTACGTAGCCTAATGTATGTGTGTATGTGTATATGTATATATTTAAAACTATTTAAAACCTTTCCTTTTAAAAAAAACACTAATCCAATATTTATTTGAATAATCATGTGCATGTGAAGTTTTTCTAACTATTAATGTAATTGTCATAGAAACAGGAGGCAAAAACCGACATTAAAGATATTATTTCAAGTATTTGCTTCTACACTTTTCGGTTATGCAGTCTGACTAGCTGTAAAATAAATACATCAACTATTATATAAAACAAGTTTGGTATTAATTTTACATAATTCAAATGATGCATGAGACCGTTAACACAGAGGATATATGCCAAAATCATGATTCTAACGTCAACAATTTTTGTTGCGTCGTTTACTAACTTGATCCCATTATTCACCTTCATCATAGCCGTTATACTCAGGCATACTTTTTAACCAAATTTGTTTTATTTATTAATCAAACAATAATTTTATGATTTGTTTAATTAGGAGCAATTTAAAATCATATTAAAAAGATTATGCTTACATTTTACTCTAATTTTCTCCTGCTTCTTTCTCCTTTTTTTTGACTATTGAATCAAGATCAAGATGGATCAATACCTATCAAATTCTTGTTTCTCTTGCAATTCATTCTTCTTGTTCAATCGTTTAATAAGATTTGACCATAATCATTCTGGTCTGGTTTGATGTTGTCTCTTAATTGCAACAAATATAAAGGAGTGCGTAGATTTTATTTTTATAAATGCATCTATAGACTTTTAATTGCCATCATTTTTATGTTTGCATCCTCTTATAAAACATATTTTGGCTTAAATTTATATATAAAACTATTGTGATAATGTTTTACGATTTTTTTCACATTGAAAAATATTTATGTGTTTTTGACTTCTTGTGTTGATGATTTCAAGATTTTGTCCTCATTGTCGGATGACATGAATTAGGGTTGTAAACGAACCAAACTTCAGCAACCGTTAGTGAACGTTTGGTGGGATGTTCGTTTATATTCGTTCGGTTAATATTGAATGCTAATTTTTGTTTTTAAAATAATATGTGTTCGTTTATTTTTGTGAACCGTTTGTAAACAAGTTCAATTCCTTAATGAACGGACACGAACAATATTTTTTGTTCGGTAAGTGTTATGAACTTTTCGTAAACACGTTAAAAGTTGAACGAAAGAACACAAGTTCATTTGTGTTTTTAAAGAAGTGTTTAGAGATTTATAAAATATAATTTTTTTTAAAATGTTAAAAATTTTACGTTATTTGTATATCTATTTTTTTTTATCAGTGATTGCTTTGTAATGTTTATTTTTTTATACAGTTGTATATAATACATATGTTAATAAGCTAGTATTTTCCTACAATTTTTTAGTCCTCGGCAATTATCATGTATGTTATTTCATTTGATCAGAACTTGATCAAAACAATGCATACGATAGGAATCTTTGATTGGGATGTGATGTATAATATTGAGAATTTATACGATTTATTACTATTACTATTAGATGCAAATAATTTAAGCTAATAAATTTTAAATTAAAGGATTGAGAAGGTTGGAAGAGTTGAAATTACTAAAAAAGCAAAGATTATTGGAACAATTGTAGTAGTTGGAGGAGCAATGATTCTAACTTTCTACAAAGGCCATAATCTCAACATCAAATTAACCTATTCCCATTTGAGTGAAAACATGAAATCAATTGTAACAACCGTCGAAATTCGATAATAAATCTACCATTAACCGAATCAAATGGGCTTGGCCCAGTTAAGCCTAATAAGGCCCAGCAAGGGATTAGGCCCAACTAAGGCCCGATCTATACAGTTAACCTTATATGTTTTCTTAATGAACTATTATATAATTATACGAGTCTTTCAAAAGAAAATGAACGATTTATTTATTAACATTCGATGAACAGTTGTTATTCCAAACTTTATAATTATGTTCATTATATAATAATAATACTATCAAAATTATTATTAATATATATATATATTAAAATGCAACCCAAATGAATAGTAAAAATATATATATATTATATTAAATAGTATGAATAATTTATATATATATATATATTAAATAGTATGAATAATCTATATATATATATATATATTAAATTGTAAATATTATATATATATATATATATATACATATAGTGGAAAAAACATGTTTTTTTCTAAGGTTTCGGTGGTGTAACAGTAATTTATTTCTTCTAAAAAAAACTAGTGTTTGGTTAGAAATTTTGGTTTTTTTTAATTCAAACAATTGGTTACCGGTGATAAGGATTTTGTGAGTAATTTTTTTATTATTTTTGTAACATATTTGTATTGTATGATTTTATGTTTTAATGAGAAATTAGTATAGAGTTCATGATAAAATATTTGATTTTGCTATGTAATTTATGGTTATACAAATGATATATAATACCCATTATCGAGATTACACTGCGATAACCCGCCGAAATGTGCGGCGGGAAAAAACCTAGTTATTATTATTATTAAAAATTCAATTAAAGGAGCTGTCCGAAATATTTAAACAGACAAGGCAGTTAAACATGTCGAGCTAGCTGTTTAGACTCGTTTTTTCATCCGATTATTTCTCACCCGAAAAACTAAATATTATGAGATCTTTGTGTGATTCCTAACATGTTTCAATCACGAAATAATAATCAGTAGTGATAAGTGACTCGAACGGGCTGATTACGCAAGATATACGCGGTTTATACGCGATACGTAGTGACGTAGGGTATTTCCTTCCACCTCCAAAACTTAGATATAAAAGGCAAGCATCTCTTTCTCCTAGCCGTAACACATACATCAGTGTGTGTGAGTGTGTGTTTAGATCGGTAGACACCAAGAGGAGCCGAAGGTGCTCTTCCCTCCGGCAACGACCAGCAGCAACAGCTCCGGTTACAGCCTCCAACCCCGGCGCACCCCCCTTCGGCGACAACTCCCTACATGTATCCATCTAACCGAAGGCAGCAACTAAACCCACTTGAGACGTATGATTCTCAGCCGTACAAAACATAAAATAGGAGCTTTGGCTCCTGCCGACTCATCTTCCGGCGACTCCAAGTTTGGTGAGCTTCGATGACCACCTAAGGCTCACCTCTAGCTATCACCACTTCACAGATGATCTTCAGATCTTCTCACCATTTCGGCAATCGCAGCAGACCCGCCAGTGGGTGTGTGTGTGTTCGATCGTGACAGGCTAGGGAAAGAGAGAGCTCGGCTTTCTCCTCTGCCGCCGAGTATCCACCCACGTATCAGCATCATCTCCGGTCAGTTAGCTCCTCAGGCGAACACCACCACGACTGGTTAGGGTTTGGTTTTAGCCACCATCGACGCTACAGGTTCTGGTGGTCAACGCAGGTGAGAACCCTAAGACCCTAATATCCAAACTCTGTTGTTCTGATTTATTAAGTTGTTAAATGCTCGATCCATGTTAGCAACTCCGAATTTTCTTGTTCACAAGTGCCAGATCTATGAAAGGTTAACACTTGGGATGTTGAGATGATGATTTGGTGGATGGATTCAACGATAAGATGTTGACGAGATGCTGAAATCACCAAAAGTTAGTCTCGGTTGGAGCTTTAGCCGAAAACTAATCAGATCTGGTTAACCTAGTGCTGCTCGGGTCGTTCCCGGCAGTCTCGGTACCCGGTCAACACCTTGGCAACTATGCCCAACGCTGGTCAAATCGACAACAAAAGTCAGATCTGGTCAACAACGATAACTGAGTGTTCGAAACCGAATACATCGGTGGGCTTGGATCCCCAATCGGGTCTCCGGTGCTCAAAACGAGCTCGCGTACGCAAACCAACTCGAAAGGTATAACAACATACTAACCTTTATTATTCAAATATTAACTCGTGCGTTGTTAATTATTTCTATCGCGACCAAAAGCTAACGAAGATGATCAATGATAATTATATAAAATAACTTTGTTTAATACATGGTAAAATCTAGAAATTTGTAAAGACCCACTAAGCGAGTCGGGTGGTTACCGATATCGAGAGATTTGAGACGAATACACGTATTACTAACTGAGAATTATCTAATAGTTTAATTTGATAAGCTTAATTTTTTTAGGAATGGATTAGTAAACAATTATCAACAAAAAATATAATAATAAAAGAAATTCAATCGATAATTGTAAACCGTAAACGTAACTTATCGTGTAGTTACTTACTCAAAAACTATAGGGTTAACGAATACCAACTTAAAGGTGCTGCATTAGAATTTTATAAAATCGGATTATTTGAAATAAAATGGAAATAATGTATATACAGATATGAAAGCATTATATATTTAAATGCATTACGTGCAACATGAAAAATTTTATTATATTAAAATCTAAATATCAACAATTGTAAGGTTTGATTATCAGAACGATTATTTTATATAAAACTAAGAGTGAAATATTTTAAAATATATGAGATGTAACTATGTAAACAAAGGGGTCAAGTACATTTGATAAAAATGGAATCTCACATAATATATGATTATATT
Organism: Mikania micrantha; assembly: GCA_009363875.1. Classification (NCBI taxonomy): domain Eukaryota; kingdom Viridiplantae; phylum Streptophyta; class Magnoliopsida; order Asterales; family Asteraceae; genus Mikania; species Mikania micrantha. The sequence continues at coordinate 62,007,245 of CM018693.1, forward strand.
GATGACTTGATCTTAAAAACCTATATTTAGATTTAATGACTATATTTCCACAAAATAGTTTTAAATATATTTGGTACGTATATGAGTCATCAAGTTACAATAATTACTACGAGGTAACATATCTTTCTATTCTAATAAACAAAAATAATTTTTGACACTTGTCAAATTTTCATGCTTGTGTTGCCATTTGTCATTTTTCTACTAATTTATTCAATTATCTATCATATTAATGAATCACATTCTTTCCTGTTAAATATTTATAATATTAATGAGTAATAATATTATTATTTTTTTTCATGCAAGAAAATAGTTTTTAATACATTGAAAATCAAATACTTTTATTAAAAATCACACTTAAAAAAAGTTAATAAAATATGAAATTTTCTAAAAAATTATTTTTTTAAAGTAAGAAAAATATTTTGAGTTAGTATTTTTAGAAAATAAAAGTTTAATGAAAAACAATTTTTAAAAAATAAAATAAACTATAAATCATAATTTTCAAATAAATGAATTTTTATAAACAAACGATATTTCTTAAATAAGAAATGCTTAAAACTAATTATTTTAAACCAAAAGATGTTAAAATGTTATGAAAAATTTAGCTTTAGTTATTTATATTTAATGATATTCCAAATTAAGTCATCAAATTTTAATAATTACACAAATTGTACATTATCTTCTTGATTTGTAACAATTAGTTTTTGATAGAAAATTAATGAATTTTTAACATCAATTATTTAAAAATCTTTAATCTTACAAAACAAATAGGTCATGTATTATTTATTTAGTTATTGAAAATTTTAATTATTATTTTATTAGAAAAAATACTCATCTAAATTTAATTTAATTATTTTATAACAAAATATTGTATAATTTTTAAATTTTTATTGCTAATTATTTGATATTTTATATTCAATCCGTGTAATACACAGGGTAATAATCTAGTACTCGTATATATATACATATACTAGTAACGACTTGTACATAATAAATACGTTGAGATACAATAAACGTCGATACATACACGAGTTAGAACATTTTAAGATGTTTGTTTTAAACATAAAATAATTATTCAACGAAGTTATATATAATAACAATAATTATCAAGTTTGATAATCATTATTATATATGCACATTTTAAGTATATCATTTATAAACACATTAGATTGAATAAATAATCACGTGTTAAGGAATAAACATTATTAAACCGGAAACAACATATGTAAGCCAAAGTCTATGACTAATCAAATTTAACATATGTGAGGACGTGTTAGAGCACATGCGACAGTTGTGTCAATTAGGCACATGAAACAAGATTGTTGGTATTGATTATTGATAAACATTTGATTTACATATAGGAACTTATTTTTCATTTGATTGGGAAATGTTAAACTATGTCAAACATGCATAGTTGACTAGCACTGATGTGCTGACTATGGTTACTTTGATTTCGGTTATAACAACACATGGGCATGGGTTCCATTGCTATACACACTGTGAGTATTCGTAGCCCCTTTTACTTTTTACATATTTTGGGGGAAATACATGCTACAATACTTTGCTTTTATACTATGATACTTAAAAGGTTTTCATTACAATGCTAAATGTGTTAATGCTGAAACATAAGTTAGCCGGATGTAGATTGCATGAGAGTTTGTTATTCTATTGTAAGTCCCTTCTTATTTATGTCTAGACACAACCATTAACTGATATGTATGAGCCAGGGGATATATTGGATAGTACTATCTTGGTTGATAGCCCATTCACCTATCGGGTGGTCTTGCTAGCTATAGTCACCCAATGAGGCCTATACGGTGGATGAATATGTCTAACTCTATTGTATACTTTGAACTCGGAATGAGTTCGGTGATCATGAGATCAAAAACAAGGGCAATCAGTCATAGGTTTGGTTGTGGACTCATGTACATTGCATCCATTTACACTTATGGCTTAACATATTATATGATAGCATAGCATTATGGGATTGATGATCCTACTGGATTTTTATTGATACATTTTAGGATTGATGATCCTACTGGATTTTTATTGAAACATTTTACTCGTGCCTGAAATGGCCAACACATCATGGGATTGATGATCCTACTGAGTTTTGATTTAAACTTATTACTCGTGCCTGGATGGCAAATATTATTACTCAAACTGTTTGATTAAACATAAAACCTACGAACTCACAACTTTTTAGTTGACACTTGATTTTGCATGTATTTCAGGTACTAATCTAAGGGTATATATGGACCTTACACTTAAGCAGAAGGACTAACATTCTCTCGTACTCAATGAGTTCTTGATATACAGTTTCGTCGCATCTCCCGTGTTTCCGCCGACGGCGGGGGTGTGACATCAATCAAAATGACTTCTACTCAGGATCACATATTAGGATCCATATTGGCACTTATTTATTCAATATGTGTTGCACTTTCTTTCATTTTTCAGGTTAGCTCTCATCACTCATATAACTGTCTTCAAACTTAAAAATTGAAGAATCTTAATAGAAAAGCTAGAATAGTCGAACTTGTTTATTATATTATGTTATGTTTTGTTATGATATATTTTGCTTGATGTTTAGCTTTTCATGTATTTGATCAAGTTTGTTTACGGACACACACTTGACCTTAATCACGATTTTAACCCACAATCACTAATTAATATCTTCTTTATAATGTACAAATGTGCAAACAAGTTTATTAGCTTCTATGATATACTTTGAGAAAAAAAAATTGGTATGTATTTTAGTTCTATCATTTTTTATTCATTTATTTATAATGTACTTGATGGATGACTCAATGATGCATTTATGATGTTTTAGCATTGGAGTAGGCATCAAACTTATTTAAATTTTGAATGTAATTTAATGATATGAAATTTTTTAATATACAGACCAAACTAGCTAAGAATTACCCATGTCATTACTCAAGCACATTTTTATCCACTTCTTTCGGGTTGTAGAATCTTTTGTGTACGCTGTTGCAATCGAGAGATCTTGGACTCAATGGAAACTAAATTCAAATATCAAGCTATTCTCGACATTTTTTCAGGTAATTAGTTATATCGTATTTCACTAAATTTACTTGATTATATTATATCATACTCGAACACAATAAATTTTGATAACTGCATGTATAACATGGAATATGTTTAGTGATGGCAGTATTATTGATGACACCATTACATCTGCAAGGTCCATTATTTGTGTCAAATTTTAACCCCTTAGTGCTCGTTTACCTTATAATAGTTGGCCTTGTTCTATTCAGTGAAGGGTTATATGTAGGAAGGTAAGTAAACCAAACACACCATTTAAAATATAAAACTCAATATTATACTTTATAAATGATCATTTATTACTAATTTCAACTTCGTTAAATTGTGATCAAACGTTGAATTTTACATACAGTCTCGTAGGATCCATAATGATTGTTGTGGGTTTATACATGGTGATATGGGGCAAGGGTAAAGAGGCCAAGGACTTGTCAAATCTAATGTCTTCAGGCCATTTAGAAGAAGTGAATCCTACCTTAAATGTCATGGTTCAATCATAATTAAAATGCTATTTCCCATTCATAAAAAATGCTATTTTTTATGTTATTTAACTTTGCAAACCTTAGATTGAACCCTGACATTTAAGGTAGGATTCACTTCTTCTAAATGGCTTGAAGACATTAGATTCGACAAGTGCTTGGCCTCTTTAGCCTTGCCCCATATCACCATGTATAAACCTGCAACAATCATTACGGATCCTGCGAGACTGTAGGTAAAATTCAACGTTTGATCGCAATTTACAGAAGTTGAAATTAGTAATAAATGATCATTTACAAAGTATAATATTGAGTTTTATAATTTTAATGGTGTGTTTCGTTTACTTACCTTCCTATATATAACCCTTCACCGAATAGAACAAGGCCAACTATTATTAGGTAAACGAGCACCAAGGGGTTAAAAATTGACACAAATAATGAACCTTGCAGATGTAATGGTGTCATCAATAATACTGCCATCACTGAACATATTCCCTATTATACATGCAGTCATCAAAATTTATTGAGTTCGAGTATGATATAATATAATCAAGTAAATTTAGTGAAATACGATATAACTAATTACATGAAAAAATGCCGAGAATAACTTGATATTTGAATTTAGTTTCCATTGAGTCCAAGATCTCTCGGTTGCAACAACGTACACAAAAGATTGTACGAACCCAAACAGAGTGGATAAAAATGTGCTTGAGTAATGACATGGGTAATTCTTAGCTAGTTTGGTCTGTATATTAAAATTTCATATCATTAAATTACATTCAACATTTAAATACGTTTGATGCCTACTCCAATACTAAGCATCATATACGATCCTAATCCAACACGAAAACATCATAAATGCATCATTGAATCTCCCATCAAGTACATTATAAATAAATGAGTAAAAAATGATAGAACTAAAATACATACCAATTTTTTTTTCTCAAAGTATATCATAGAAGCTAATAAACTTGTTTGCACATTTGTACATTATAAATAAGATATTAATTAGTTATTGTGGGTTAAAATCGTGATTAAGGTCAAGTGTGTGTCCGTAAACAGACTTGATCAAATACATGAAAAGGTAAATATCAAGCAAAATATATCATAACATAATAAACAAGTTCGACTATTCTAGCTTTTCTATTATGATTCTACAATTTTTAAGTTTGAAGATAATTATGTGATTGATGATACTAACCTGAAAAATGAAAGAAAGTGCAACACATATTGAATAAATTAGTGCCAATATGTGATCCTGAGCAGGAGTCATTTTGATTGATTCCATGTTTTCTCTCAAATGGGAATAAGGTTAATTTGATGGTGAGATTATGGCCTTTGTAGAAAGTTAGAATCATAACTCCTACAATTGTTCCAATAATCTTTGCTTTTCTAGTAATTTCAACTCTTCCAACCTTCTCCATCCTTTAATTTAAAATTTATTAGCTTAAATTATTTGCATCTAATAGTAATAGTAATAAATCGTATAAATTCTCAATATTATACATCACATCCCAATCAAAGATTCGTATCGTATGCATTGTTTTGATCAAGTTCTAATCAAATGAAATAACATACATGATAATTGCCAAGGACTAAAAAATTGTAGGAAAATACCAACTTATTATCATATGTATTATATACAACTGTATAAAAAATAAACATTACAAAGCAATGACTGATAAAAAAATAGATGTACAAATAACGTAAAATTTTTAACATTTTAAAAAATAAATAAATATATGTTTTATAAATCTCTGAACACTTCTTTAAAAACACAAATGAACTTGTGTTCTTTCGTTTAACTTTTAACGTGTTTACCAAAAGTTCATGAACTTACCGAACAAAAAATATTGTTCGTGTTTGTTCATTAAGGAATTGAACTTGTTTACAAACGGTTCACTAAAATAAACGAACACATTATTTTAAAAACAAAAATTAGCATTCAATATTAACCGAACGAATATAAACGAACATCCCACTAAACGTTCACGAACGGTTGCTGAAGTTTGGTTTGTTTACAACACTAATTCATGTCATCCGACAATGAGGACAAAATCTTGAAATCATCAACACAAGAAGTCAAAAACACATAAATATTTTTCAATGCGAAGAAAATCGTAAAACATTATCACAATAATTTTATATATAAATTTAAGCCAAAATATGTTTTATAAGAGGATGCAAACATAAAAATGATGGCATTTAAAAGTCTATAGATGCATTTATCAAAATAAAATCTACACGCTCCTTTATATTTGTTACAATTATATTGAACAAGAAGAATGAATTGCAACTTTGCAAGAGAAACAAGAATTTGATAGGTACTAATCGATCTTGATCTTGATTCAATAGTCAAAAAAAAGGAGAAATAAGTAAGAGAAAATTAGAGATGATAGTTATATATATATAACTAATGCGTGATTAAAGTCTCATATATATAAAAAGTGTAAGCATAATCTTTTTATTATGATTTTATATTGCTCCTAATTAAACAAATCGTAAAATTATTGTTTGATTATTAAATAAAACAAATTTGGTAAAAAAGTATGCCTGAGTATAACGGCTATGACGAAGGTGAATAATGGGATCAAGTTAGTAAACGTCGCAACAAAACTTGTTGACGTTAGAATCATGCTTTGCTAACGGTCCCCTGCATCATTTGAACTATGTAAAATTAATACCAAACTTGTTTTATATAATAGTTAATGTATTTGTTTTACAAGCTAGTCAGACTGCACACCCGAAAAATGCAGAAGCAAATACTTGAAATAATATCTTTAATGTCGGTTTCTGCCTCATGTTTCTATTACAATTACATTAATAGTTAGAAAAACTTCACATGCACATGATTATTCAAATAAATATTGGATTAGTGTTTTTTTAAAGGAAAGGTTTTAAATAGTTTTAAATATATACATATACACATACACATACACATACATATATTAGGCTACGTACTATAGAACCGATGTTTTTAACAATTACTATCCAATGAATATATAGTAAAAAAATAACCATAACTTAGCAAAAAAAAATTACTACTTAATTTCTTTAGTTAATTAAAATTCAAAGTAGGCTAACTTAAAAATAAAATTAAAAAATTGGGAGATAGAATCAATTAATTACCTTTCAAGAAAGAAAGCCAAAGGAAAAGTCAGAATGGAAGCAATCATGTATCGGTAGGTTATGAGAATATTGAGATTCATGTCATCAACCGCGGCAACTTTGTATGAGACGGTTAGTGCTGCTATAACTAATTTTGCCACCATCATAATTCTTGTTGCTTTAAACGATTTCATCTTCAACTCTATAATACCCATAAAAACGCAATATACATAAATAAATGCATAATTAAATAGATATAAATATACAATTTAAATACCCAAAAAAATTATAAAATTAAATAAATATAGCTAAATTTTCAATAACTATTTAGCAATCTGAATTTAATGAATTACATATCCTAACAAATTAACACCAAATTAATCACCAAATGTTTGAGTTATTTAGACAACCAATCTAAGTGATTAGTGTCGACTCGGCCAAATTCTTATTATTTCTAAAACACAATTTCTTATTTAGTTTATTTAAAAATAATTCTATTCCAAAAACGTTTAAATCTTCGATTTACAAAATTAATGAATATTCATAAACGGCTTTATAAAAGAAACCGATCCGACTGGTTAAACGATAAAAGGGTACAAATTACTAGACAAATTACAAGAAGTTTTTGCAAGTGATAGTATTGTTGAAGGTTGCAAACTTGTAAGAAAAGATAGGTGGCTTCATGCCTATGTTTGAAGAATATATACCTAATCGCTTCCATTATTACTGCTTTTATCATATTTGCAATCATCATATGGATTCATTCACTACTTTAATGAAAGATATACCGCAATTGCTATATTGTCTTTAAACGGAAGGCGTCTGTAAGTACTAAGTAGTGCTTATTTGTCACCATGATTTTAAAATTAGATACTTCACTAGTCTTAATTGAGTTCATTTAAAAACGGTTGAATATGTAACCGTTGTATTTAATCAAATTATTTAAGATGATAAATAAAATGCCTTATTATATAACATTAAGGCGGTTTTGTGCTCCTGAGTTTCATTTAACGAGGGAAGAGAAAAGAAAATAAAACATCTTGTGTTCTCGAGTTTTATTTAAGGAGAGAAAGGAAAGAAAGTGGAAGGAAACCTAGGCAAAATTACCTAGTTTTTCTTTTCTTCTGATTTGGAAGGAAATAGAAGGAAAGAAATCCATTCTTTTCTTTTCCTTTCCTTTCCTCTCATTTCTTTTCCTTGCTGTTCTCTCCTTTAATAAACTCGGGAACACAACGTTAGTTCAAAAAGTTAAATTTAAATTCAGATTTTAGTTGCCAAGTATTTATTACGGTTCGATGTTAGTTTGGAATTATATAGGCAGTTACGTTTTCAAAACCATTTTATTCCTTTTTATAAAAGAAGAACAACGAAAATTCATTTACTCTAATTTGATTTAAAAAAACTCAATTCCAGTCTCATTTGTATTTTGCTTATGGCCTTCTAACCTTCTCCTTCTCAAGCCTCCAACTTCCGAGTTCATAGTCGCAGATCCTTACCACCACTTCCCTATTGACGCATCACCATCGAGACTACTCTGTTGGCGTCCATCTTCATAATCGTTGCCTCCCAGACACTCATATTGTTCAATCTTACTCACACAGCCCCTGACGAGACTAATCCCATCTGTTCGACCTTATTTGCAAATAACAGGTTTGACCGTATTCAACATCGCATTCACACTTTGGTTAGGGTTTTATGAGTTATTGTTATTTGATCTAAAGTTTTACTTGATAATTAATGTTGAAAGGATGCATTTTATTTACAGGAAACATTAATTTTATTATTTAGAGTCCATGACTATAGGTAAAATGATCTTAACATCAAGAAAAGAATGTAATCAATCGCATTAAAAGTATCATCTCGTTTCAAACGAACGGACAATGGTTTTTGGTACTGTATTTAGTCGGGCATTACATTTGTTTTTCATACTGTTGTTGCCTTAGTTATTTATTTATTTAGTTTAAAAACAAAATATTAATTATATTAAAAAGAATTCATGAGTAATTGTTGTGTGCTATATATTGATTAGGCAAGCAGCAATCTACACGTCAAAAGGTTTGTGACTTTGTGTTATTCCCGTGGCTCATTTTCTTAATAGCAACTTTAATGCAATTTCATTTTTAGTTTTTTATGATCTTTATTTATTTTGATGCTTTATAGAAGGAAGGAAGTAACATAGAGACCAATGAATTCCTGCTAAAATTATCATTTCGTTGTGATGGTGAAGCTAGAGAAAAATAATTAATGATGAGATAAAAGGGTACGTTGTCTGGAGGATTAATGAACGACGAAACATTTTAACTATTATTTGTAAACTCCATTAATTTGTAAATGAATGATTATGATATATATATATATATATATATATATATATATATATATATCTTAATCTATATCTATACTATATAATAAAAGAATAACACTCCGCCACTTGTCGTTTTCTGGTTAAATCACATTCCACATATCATTAAATGAGTGGACAAATTGCAATTGATGCCACTTGTCATTATTATATTAATCCATAATATTTAAAAATAAATTAAATTTAATAAATGTAATAAAGTCAAAATTCCTAATTTATAAAAATGGTATTTATTTTTTTTCTTTATATACTAATTAAAATCTAATCATATCCAACTTCCCATTTTTGATAAATAATTTTGAAATTTAAAAAATTTTCAAATTAAAGTATCAAGAAACTCAATACACAAATTTTAAATTCTAATTAAAAAAGAAAGAATAATGATGATAATTATATTTTTTGAATGATTTCAAAATTTTATGATTCTTAAATCTATCATCATTTTGTAATTAATATGTATTTTTAACTAACTTCATTCTACAAATTAAAAAACAAAAGGTTATCACAAAAAAATCATTTTACAATTTTTATTTCTTAATTGCTAATTCGTATTGTTTAATATAATTTTATGATTCAGCCCGTGTAATACACGGGGTCAATAAGCTAGTACTATAATAAACAAAAATATGTTTGGACACTTGTCACAATTTTAAAACAATATTGCCACTTGGCATCTTTTCATCATCTCATTTAATTCTCTCATAATAAATAATTATAATATCTCTCATATTCAATAGTTATTTTATCTTTAATATTTAATAATTATAATATCAATGATATTATTTACCTTTTTAATACCAAAATGTTTTATAATAAATTAAAAATAAATTTATTTATTGAAAAACACTTTAAAAAAAGTTCTAAGATATGAATTTTTTTTTCTAAAAATCAACATCTTTAGTAATAAAACATATTCCAATCGGTAATTTAAAGACTTTTATTTTTAAAAATCATGTTTTATCAAAAAAAACAAATAAAACAGATTATAGATTTGAAACAACATTATTTTATAAAAGATAACGTTTTTAGTATTAAATTTTTAATAAATAATTTATTTAAAAACATAATCTTTTATTCTTGTTATATATCTTAAGTCACCTATTAATGTGTAATTTAATTATTATATTTCAAAATATCGTTTTCTAATTTATAAATTTTAACTAATAACTATCAAATATTTTATATTAAATCCGTGTAACGCACGGGGTAATAATCTAGTATATATATATCTAGGGAAGTGATCAATTCATAACTCTAGGATAGAGCAATAACCTCAAAAACCACACTATATTTAATGATCAAATTCTAAGATTCCAATCTAATGGTTCATATTAAATTATAATAAAATAATATATTTGATTTGAAAGAAAAGGGAATAAGAGTATTAATGTAATTTGCTATATTATTAAAGTTACCCCCTCTTTTTTTATATATCCATAACTTTTTTATACTATAATATTTTTTTATAAAAATTGCACAATTTTACTCGTCTTGTTTTTCTCTTTAATTCCGTTATAGTCTTGACTAGGTTTTTTTATTTTTTTTCGGATGTTCGTATTTACACCAATGTAACAAATATAAAAATAACAAATTATTTGTAACGATTTTTAACGAATTTGGGTTTACATTGTTGTAGAATAAATAGGGTTACGTTTAAGAGTGTAAACGAGCCAAGCCGATCCCGAGCTCGTTAATTACGTTGTATTCTTGACTAGGTTTTTTTTATTTTTTCCGGATGCTCGTTAATTACGTTATATTTTTGATTTTGTAACGAATTTTGGTTTTTAAAGTATTAAAATGTGTTTACAATCTTGCAGATATAATTTTTAAAGTATTAAAATGTATTTACAATCTTGTAGATGTAACGAATTTTGGTTTTTATCAACAAAATGTTATAGTATTTTTTTAAAGTATTAAAATGTATTTACAATCTTGTAGATATATTTTTTTTAAAGTATTAAGATGTATTTACAAGGACAAATTTTGGTTTTTATCAACAAAATGTTATACTATTTTTTAAAGTATTAAAATGTATTTACAATCTTGTAGATATAAGTTTTTAAAGTATTAAAATGTATATACAATCTTGTAAATATAACGAATTTTGGAGCGTCCGGAAAAAATAAAAAAACCTAGTCAAGAATATAATGTAATTAACGACCTCAGGATAGGCTTGGCTCGTTTACATTCTTAAACGTAACCCCTATTTATTCTACAACAATATAAACCCAAATTCGTTACAACTCGTTACATTGGTGTAAATACGAACATCCGAAAAAAAATAAAAAAACCTAGTCAAGACTATAACAGAATTAAAGAGAAAAATAAGACGAGTAAAATGGTGCAATTTTCATAAAAAAATATTATAGTATAAAAAGTTGTGGATGTATAAAAAAAGGGGGTAAGTTAGTACATAAACCAAATTACTAATATGTCCTCATCAGATTTAATAATATAAAGTATGTGTTTAATTTTGATTGGGTAATTAGAGTTAATGGGTTATTGTCATAAGGGGGGTTATAATTAGATCACAATCATATATATATATATGGGATGAAATTTTTATTTTAGAGACCAATGAACTAATGGTCATTAATCCTCATTTCAAACGAACGGACAATGGTGAACTCCTGCTAAAATTCTCATTTAATTTTTAGTTTTTATGATCTTTATTTATTTTGATGCTTTATTGCAGGAAGGAAGTAACATAGAGACCAATGAACTAACGGTCATTAATCCTTACTTTTAGTGATAATATTAGATTGTTTTTGTTTATCCGATAGACTTAGTTTGGAATTTTAAAAAGTCTTTGTTTATTCGTAGTTATCCAAGTTTTCTAGTTTTATAAATAGGATAGATTTATTCTCATTTTAATCAGTTCTTTCATTATCATTAATAAAGAGCCGGAAGTCCTCCAAATCTCTGTGTGATTGATATACCAATTGTGGTTTGATTCCAACAATTGGTATCAGAGCGCCCGTCGTAATGATCCGTTGCTGAACCAAGAAGGAGGAAGAAGCAGATCGGTGATGGCAGAAGGAGGTGCTGGACCGCATCAGGTGATTGTTCACAATCAAAGGGAGCCGAATACGTCCTCACTTTCAGTTCCAAAACTGAATGTATCAGGATCTAATTATAATACGTGGACCATCATGATGGAGGCGGGGCCGGATGCTCAAGACCTTTGGGAAGCTGTCGATCCAGATAATGTTCGAGAAGTCGATGCAAAGAAGAACAAGATTGCTCGTGCTATGATCTATCAGTCCTTCCCCGAAAGTACGTTGGCTCAAGTTGCGAAAACACAAAGTGCTCGAGAGATTTGGGAAGCATTGCGCACAAGGTATCTGGGTGCCGAACGAGTTCAGCAGGCCAGATTGCAAACTCTTAAGCGCGAGTTCGATCAATTGAAGATGGGCTCACGAGAAAGTGTTGAGGAATTTGGTGGAAAAATATCCGAGATTATCAACAGGTTCAATAACCTCGGAGAAACACTTGACAACAAAACTATTTTCAAGAAACTGTTAGATGCAATGCCGAGCAGATTAATCGGGATTGTAGCCACAATAGAACAAATGGTAGACCTCGCAACAATGTCGTTTGAAGATTGTTTAGCAAGGCTAAAGGCGTTTGAAGAAAGAATTAAAGGTAATAAAGAATTGGTTGAAAAGGAGAACAAACTGATGTTCTCTAAGGAAGATGCGAATGATAAAAGAAAGGATCAAAGTAACAAGAATGGTGGTTGAGGGCAGGGCTGGAATAACCGTGGACGCGGTAGAGGCCCTGGACATGGACGCAGCAGAGGCTACGGTCGAGGCCAAGGTCTGTACAACAACACCAACCTAGGTCACGACCAAAAAAGTCAAGACAATCGAGCACGGGATAATGAAAAGTCAAAGGATAAGAAACAAATCACCTGCTTCAATTGTGGAACCCTTGGACATTATCGTTGGGAATGTCCTAAGAAACCTCAAGGTGAAGCAAACTTTGCTGAAACAAGCCAAACTGCCACGTTAATGATGATGGAAGCAAATGAACCGAAACTCCATCTTAATGAAGAAAAGGTGAATCCAAAGGTTTTTGCAAACGACCCACACGACGATACAATATGGTACTTGGACAACGGCGCCTCGAACCACATGTCAGGCCTCAAGTCAAGCTTTACCAAGATTGACAAAGGGATAACTGGCACGGTGAGATTTGGAGATGGATCAAATGTACAAATCCAAGGAAAAGGATCAATCGTGTTTAATTGCAAAAACGGGGAACAAATGGTTATGACAGACATGTACTATACATTCCCGAACTAAGAAACAATATCATTAGTCTTGGCCAACTCACAGAAAATAGCTACAAAGTATGGATGGAAGATGATTTATTGTGGCTGTACGACCAAGATGGTGATCTCCTCATGAAAGTACCACATCAAGCTAACCGACTGTATAAGATTTCATTGGAGGTAGGGTCGCCTGTATGCTTACTCAACTCCATTGATAATCAAGATTGGCTATGGCACGCAAGGTTGGGCTACCTAAACTTTAAGGCTGTGAGCAAAATGACCAACTACTACATGGCAAAAGGTATCCCTCGTTTGTCAAATAAAGTCCAGGCTTGTGATGCATGCATTATGGGAAAGCAAAGCAGATTGTCGTTTCCAAAACAAGTTGTGTTTCGTGCGCAAATACGACTCGAACTAATCCACACCGACTTGTGTGGACCAATCTCACCTGCAACCATGGCGGAAACCGATACTTCATGATATTCGTTGATGACTTTTCAAGATTCATGTGGGTATACACCTTAAGGAATAAGAATAAGGCATTGAATATCTTCAAGAAGTTTAAACAAGAAGTAGAACTTGAATGTTTATCAAAGATCAAATGTGTAAGAAGCGATCGAGGAGGAAAATTCTTGAACTCACTGTTTACGGAGTTTTGTGACAAAACAGGAATCAAGAGAATGTTCACGGCACCCTACTCACTGCAAAAAAACGGTGTTGTAGAGTGTCGAAACCATACAATAATGAATGCGACCCGTAGCATGATGAAGGCTATGAAGCTGCCACAGGACCTATGGGGTGAAGGAGTTAGACACTCGGTGTTTGTATTGAATCGAGCTCCAACAAAGGCCCTGGAAAACAAAACCCCTTATGAAGCATGGAAGAATCGAAAGCCTAACTTGGCACATCTGAGAGTGTTCGGCAGCCTCGGGCACATGAAGATACCATCCAACCAGCTCGGGAAAATCTATACACGAAGCAAACCGGTCGTGTACATGGGAACTGAACCGGGCACAAAAGCTTACCGCTTGTTTGATCCTCAAAGAAAGAGACTGTGGGTAAGACGGGATGTAATCTTTGAAAAGTCAAGACCATATGATTGGAACAAACACACTCCAGACAGCGAACCAAGAAACGGGCCAGGATGGTCGGAATTCATTATCCACCACGAAGTTACAACCGGAGGGGAGACAAGTTCAGACTCAAACGGAACCAATTCTGATCCAAGCGAAAGTCAAGCCAATGATAATGAACAAGTGCAAAACCAACCAAGAGGCAGCTCCGAAGATGAATTCGAGTATTATGAACACTATTTTAATCAGCAACAAGAAGATAGTGAACACACAATCCAACCAAACACCAGGAAATCTTCAAGACCCACTGTTATGCCTGCAAAGTACAATGATTACGTGATGATGCATGAAGAAGTCAAACTCCAGTTAGAAGAAGAACCCGCAAATTACATCGAAGCCAGCAAACATAAGATCTGGAATGATGCTATGAGATCAGAACTTGTTTCCATTGAAGAAAACAATACATGGGCATTGTGCGACAGACCTCATGATGTGAAAGTAATTGTATTAAAGTGGATATACAAAACAAAGCGTGATGCAATAGGAACCGTAACCAAATACAAGGCGAGGTTGGTAGCAAAATGATACACTCAAGAACAAGGCATCGGCTTTAAGGAAGTATTCGCTTTGGTGGAACGAATAGAAACAGTCCGATTGATACTCGCTCTTGCAGCCAAGAATGGATGGGAGGTTCACCACTTGGACGTCAAAACGACGTTCTTAAATGGTGACTTGAAGGAGATAGTGTACGTAAACCAGCCGGAAGGATTCATCATAAAGGGAGCGAAAACAAAGTATACCGATTGAACAAAGCATTGTACGGGCTTAGGCAAGCACCCAGGACGTGGAACGAAAAACTCGATCTTACCATGAAGAAAATTGGGTTTAAAAGATGCAATAAAGAACATGCAGTCTATACCCGACAAGAAGAACAAATGAAGAACAAATGAAGTCAGATTTCAACATGAGTGACTTAGGATTACTATCCTACTACCTCGGCATAGAAGTGAATCAGGAAAGGGAAAAATCACACTCAAACAATCAAGCTGCGCAAAGAAAATTTTATAGATTGCTGGAATGAGTGATTGCAACTCGTCCCGGTATCCAATGGAGCCAAGATTGCAAGTTGAAAAGGATGAAGAAGGGGAACCAGTGAACGCCACCTACTACAGACGGTTAATAGGATGTTTGAGATACCTACTCCATACACTGCCTGATCTCACCTATTCAATCAGTGTTGCAAGTCGCTTTATGCAAGAACCAAAGATATCTCATCTGAATTTGGTCAAACACATCCTAAGATATCTAAAGGGGACCGTTAATTGGGGACTTCAATATAACTGTGAAGGTAATGATTCAATAACAGGCTACAACGATAGTAGTCATGGGACTGATCGTTCTGATGGTAATGCATTGATATCGTGGAACTCTCAGAAACGGAAAACGGTAGCATTATCATCTTGCGAGTCAGAATTTAAGGCAGCAGCCACGGCCGCTTGTCAAGCAATCTAGTTCAAGAACTTGCTGGGAGAATTGACTCGAAGCTAAGAGAAGACCGTGTTATTGCGTGTCGACAATAATTCAGCAATCGCCCTCATGAAGAACTCGATCTTTCACGGGAGAAGCAAACACATCAACGTCCGGTTTCATTTCATTTGAGAGTGCATAGAAAGGGAAGAAGTTCGAGTGGAACATGTAAATGGAGAATTGCAAAAGGCTGATCCTCTTACAAAATCGCTACCACGAGTAAAGCTTGAAGAAATGAGGAGCTTACTTGGAATGATAGATCTTGGAGGCACAAGCAAGGATTAAGGGGGAGATTGATGGTCATTAATCCTTACTTTTAGTGATAATATTAGATTGTTTTTGTTAATCCGATAGACTTAGTTTTGAATTTTAACAAGTCTTTGTTTATTTGTAGTTATCCAAGTTTTCTAGTTTTATAAATAGGATAGATTTATTCTCATTGTAATCAGTTCTTTCATTATCATTAATAAAGAGTCGGAAGTCGTCCAAATTTCTATGTGATTGATATACCAATTGTGGTTTGATTCCAACATGAACTCCTCCTAAAATTCTCATTTCGTTGTGATGGTGAAGCTAGAGAAAAATAATTAATGATTAGATAAAAGGGTTGTCTGGAGGATTAATGATCGATGAAACATTTTTACTATTATTTGTAAACTCCATTAATTTGGAAATGAATGATTCTGATATATATATATATATATATACTAGATTATTACCCGTGTGTTACATGGATTTAATATAAAATATTAAATAGTTATTAATAAAAATTTAAAAATTAGAAAACGATATTTTGATATAAAATAATTAAATTACGCATTAATAGGTAACTTAAGATATAAAACAAAAATAAAAGATTATGTTTTTAAACAAATTATTTTTTAGAAATTTAATACGAAAAACACTATTTTTTTATTAAAAAAATGTTGTTTCAAAATCTATGTTTTA
Source organism: Mikania micrantha (assembly GCA_009363875.1). Lineage (NCBI taxonomy): Eukaryota > Viridiplantae > Streptophyta > Magnoliopsida > Asterales > Asteraceae > Mikania > Mikania micrantha. Next base: position 62,024,072 of record CM018693.1, read on the forward strand.
TAGTCTATTTTATTTGTTAAATGTTTTTTTTGATCAAACATGATTTTTAAAAATAAAAATTTCTAAATTACCGATTGAAATTATTTTTATTACTAAAGATATTGATTTTTAGAAAAAAATTCATATCTTAAAACTTTTTTAAAGTGTTTTTCAATAAAAATTATTTTTAATATATTATAAAACTTTTAAGTTTTAAAAAGGTAAATAATATCATTAATATTATAGTTATTGAATATGAGAGATGATATAACTATTTCATATGAGAGAAAATTAATTGAGATGATGAGAAGATACCAAGTGACAATATTGTCTTAAAATTGTGACACATATCAAAACATATTTTTGTTTATTATATGAGTAAGATAAGATAAGATAACTCATGTTTATTGCATTAACGAATAACTACATTTTATTACTTTAGTGCATACACTAAAGCAAATATAAAGGTTGTGGTTTTTTCTTTTTTTTTAATTAATGTAGGATTCACTTACATTAATAAAAAAATAAGAAAAACCTACACCTTTAGATTTACTTTAATGTGGGCCCTAAAGTAATAACATGTAATGTTGGGTCTAGAAAAGTCAAGACCAACGGTTAATTTGGATAGATGGAATGTAAACAAGAAGTATTATGTATTTGTTGATTAGGGAGCAACGAGTCACCGCGAAAGCTACTGAAAAGCTCAAGATTATGAAGTCACTCGAGATGACCCGAAGACTTTAGCAAATGATAATACGATTTATTTGTTTATTATTTATTATCATTTGTTGCACTTTATTTATTTTCTAGGGTTTGGGTCATGTGACATATAAATAGAGGATGTTCTCTATTTTGTCAAAAAAACACAGACAAGAGAGTGTGTGAGGGTGTGCTTCAATGTAATCTTGAGAGAGCTCTCCCCCATAAACTCCATGGATTCTTTATCCATGGAGTTTGAGAGCATGAGAGGGGTAGGTAATGTAATCTTGTTGAATGATTGAACTACTATTGTTATAAATCATCTGTTTGTTCATCAGTTTACATTACATCTCAGATTCTTGTTTTTGTTCTTCACCCATCTTCAAGACTTTTCTCTGTTCAGAAATGGTTAATCTTCACAAATCGGGTAGGTCCTATTCCGTAACCGTTTTTACAATTGGTATCAGAGCCAAGTTCTCGAGATTATCATTCTAACCATTGATTCTCTCAAACTTGTGCTCAATACCTTGATTTTGTGAATTTTTGTGAAAGTTCTTTGAAGATGTTCTTGTTCTGGGTTCTCCGTTCTTCAATTTATTTGGGTTATATTTTTTTTGTGTTTTGATATGGTAAACACAAGTGAGTTTTGACTCTCCCTATTATATGTCAAAACCCCACCCAAATGTGATCTTTATCGGACGATTTATCAATTTTTTTTTCATTTGATAAAAATGGAGGCGGATGAAAAATTTTAGGGCAGCTGGGTTTGTTTCAAGAAAGAACATAATGATGACGACGACGTTCTTGAATTTAGGGTTTTCAGAAGGTTTTATTTGATTGGTTTTCGGAAGCTCACCATGGATATTCTTTAAAATTATAAGCTTCCTATGGCTATTGCTTCCTATGGATATTGCTTCCTATGGCTACTGCTTCTGATTGGAAATTGCTTCCTAAGCACAAATTGCTTCCGAAGCATAAAAATTGCTTCAGAAGCATAAAAATTGCTTCAGAAGCATAAAATAGCTTCCTAAGTATAAATTTGCTTCCGAAGCACAATTTGCTTCCGATGCACAAATTGCTTCCGATGCACAAATTGCTTCCGATGCACAATTTGCTTCCGAAGCACAATTTGCTTTCGAAGCACAATTTGCTTCCGATGCACAATTTGCTTCCGATGCATAATTTGCTTCCTAAGCATAAGTTGCTTCCTAAGCATAAGTTGCTTCCTAAGCATAATTTGCTTCCGATTGGAAACTACTTCCGAAGCATCTTCTGAAGACATCTCCTTCTGATGAGTGAAGCTTTTTCCGAAATTGAATTACTATTGCTTCCGAGAGTTACTTCCAAAGAGCAGATGTATTATTGGTATGTAAGAAGTTAGTTTCTTAAGTGTTAATTTGTGATGTCCAAGTTCTAATGCATCTGCAAATTAATACTTCTGAAGCTAACTAAACTGTTTAAAGAACCAAAGTTTTTGGTATAAAAGGAGGTTAGCTTCTTAAGTGCTAATTTATGATGTCCAAGTGCTAATGCATCTATAAATCAGTACTTATGAAGTTAACCAAATATTTCTTAAGTAAAATCATCTCTTGATATGTAATGTCTTATTTCTAAGTGTTAATTTGGATGATGTCCAAGTGCTAATGCATATTCAAATCATCACTTTAAAATTTGACAACATATAATTTTACTTTTGAAACACATTGGCCTTTGGTTCGCTCATTCGATTTCATCATTGGAAGTACTTTACTCCATGGCATGATAGAGCTGAAACTTATACATCATCAGAAAATCAAAATACGTTAATGATGTCTATTCTATAAGTCCAATTGGTGTTCCAGATCTGCTGCATGGAACATATTACCGGTTTGCATTGATTGCTTCCGAAGAACACTACTTGTTTTTGAAGACTTGATGGATCTTCACACGTCAGTTATCTATATCATCAATTTAGGGGAAGATTGATGGATTAAACTGATGGCAAGTGTGTTACCAGTGGTTTATCAGTGAAAGCTTATGTTTCATTGATGTGAAGATTTCTTATTCTGCTTTGAAGACTCTTAAGTTTCAGATTGTTGGGATATGGTTTTCTTTTAGCTTTAAGCTTGCATTTGTCATATGTTCATTACAAGGATTGGTTGGAGTCCTACACTTGAACCGACATCCTATATTCTTACATATTTTGGGTTGGGATGAAGATTAAGATTACACTCCATATTCTTCCATTCTTGGTGTTGGGGATGAAGATTGAGATTAGTTAATCGTAGGAGGAGCTTAATGAGAGGGGGAGAAGATAAATGAAGGCCATAGAAGTTCAAGATGTTTGTTTTGGGTTTGAGAAGCGGATAAAGGAAGATTCACTTTGTTTTGCGGTGAAAGAAACATGAATTGCATCTACACAAGTTCAATCTTATTATTCATGTTTGTTTCATCATACTTCTGCATTGGCTTACATTCATCTAACCAAATAGGGGGAGACTGTTGGATCTAGAAAAGTCAAGACCAACGGTCAATTTGGATAGATGGAATGTAAACAAGAAGTATTATGTATTTGTTGATTAGGGAGCAACGAGTCACCGCGAAAGCCACTGAAAAGCTCAAGATTATGAAGACACTCGAGATGACCCGAAGACTTTAGCAAATGATAATACGATTTATTTGTTTATTATTTATTATCATTTGTTGCACTTTATTTATTTTCTAGGGTTTGGGTCATGTGACATATAAATAGAGGATGTTCTCTATTTTGTCAAAAAAACACAGACAAGAGAGTGTGTGAGGGTGTGCTTCAATGTAATCCTGAGAGAGCTCTCCCCCATAAACTCCATGGATTCTTTATCCATGGAGTTTGAGAGCATGAGAGGGGTAGGTAATGTAATCTTGTTGAATGATTGAACTACTATTGTTATAAATCATCTGTTTGTTCATCAGTTTACATTACAACTCAGATTCTTGTTTTTGTTCTTCACCCATCTTCAAGACTTTTCTCTGTTCAGAAATGGTTAATCTTCACAAATCGGGTAGTGTAACGACCGGTTTTCAATTATCGATCACGTTTGAAATAATCATTAATAAAATGATTGTGATTGTTACAAATAGAAAATATGCGAGAAATGATAAACGTAGGCGAAAACGGTGCGCGAAACGGAGTTACGGATTGTCCGGAATCGCGAAATAAATATTTAATGTTTTGGAATTGCTTCGCGGTACGCGAATGCTTCGTGAGCCCCTCTTCGCGGTACGCGAAGAATCTAAAATATCTGATGATCCCGAATTTCTTCGCGGTACGCGAAGGCTCTATAAGGCCTCCTTCGCGGTACGCGATGGGTGAGGCGGTTCAGCAGATTCTTGTTTTTTATCAGATTTGCATGAAGAAAATTTATTTTCTTCATCTTCGAACCTGTTCACAAGAAACACACACACATACGAAATTTTGACATCCAAAATCAGTTTTGAGACTACCGGATCATCCAGATCGAACCAGGGATTGTTTCTGCAAGTCTGGATCGTCAGATTTTAACCAGAAATCCGTTGAAAGGGTAATGATTCGTATTATTCTATTAATTTTGATAATATACGGAGTAAATTGAATTGTGAGCATTATATGATGATATGAAAATCATATTATTGAATATGATAACCAGTGGGATGATTAAATCATGGTTATGATGATTTTAGATCATTCTCTGGAATGATAGATCCATTTCAAGTGTTGATAAAATGTTTGAAACTTGAAAGTTAATGATTTTAGCATAATACGCTAATTATAAGTAATAGCTTGACTTCTAAATGTCACACACTAATAAATGAGATTCAAATGAGTTTGAATCAGTATGAATGGGTGTGGGGTGTATTTAAACTAGTTGTATACGTGTGAGTTACAACTAAGCGTGAATAAAGGAAGTCAAGCAACGAATTTCAAAATATGAAGTTGTGATAAGCAGAATATGATTAAGAACATGTGTAGATTAATTTCTACACATAGATTGTTGATAAAAGCCTCAATGAGGTTTGATTGAATATGAAAAGTAAAACAGGTCAAATGAATTAGATTATATAAATAACACAAGTTGTGTGTTCATGTTGTTAAATCCTGTTATATATGAATATATAATAGGAAGAGGAGGTGAATCTAGTTCTAGAAGGCCTGGGAAAGAGTTTGAGATTGTTGATAACTCTCCAAAGCGAGGTAAGTTACCTAATTGATTGAACTTGTAGTTAAAGGACTGGGTGAGTCCACACTACAAGTAATTGTGCATTTAGCATATATACATGACTTGTTGAGTTGATTGAAATGATATAAATGAATGTGGTTATGGGTGTCACATGATTCACAAGGTGTGTGAACATGTGGTGATCTACTAATGTGTAGATGTTAAATTGGAATTGTGCATGCTGATTCACAAGGTGTGTGAACATAAGACATGTAATTCCAATGAAATAGATTCACAAGGTGTGTGAACAAATGGTGGATTGGAATTGTGTATGCTGATTCACAAGGTGTGTGAACACAAGACATGTAATTCTAATGAAATAGATTCACAAGGTGTGTGAACAAATGGTGGATTGGAAATGTGCAGGTTTTGATTCACAGGGTGTGTGAACATAAGACTTGAAATTCCAATATAATTGATTCACAAGGTGTGTGAACAATAGATGACTTATAAGGGGAATAGACATTTGAAATTCAAATGTCAGATTGTGAATTGTGATTTGTGTGAAATATGTTGCACAATCGGAGTTTTGTGGGGTTATACATGTGTTATATTAAATTATAATGATTGTGCATGAATGGGAGACATAATGAGGTTTTGGTTGAAAACGAACCTTTAGTAAATCGTTTTGTATTTTGTCAAATTTTTATTTGGAACCTCATTAGTGTATCCATATGATATTATGGAATACACTGGGTGAAATAGTGGGGTAACCTTACTTAGTTCTAACGAACTAATGATGATTTTAAATGTGGTGTTTACAGGTACTAAGGAGTCGGGTGAGTGGTGATGGTGATCGGAAATCGAACGTGAAGGCTCACATGATGGTTTTTAGTTTTAATAACCAAACAGTTGTGTAACTTTTGTGTAATAAATGTTTTTGTGAAGTATGTAAACATATGTAAATCTGTTTTTAACAGGTGTGAGTAAATAGTATGTTTACAGGTGTGTAAAACACGAAAGTTTTTACTGGGACCTAAACGTAATTTATTTAATATTGGTATAAAATGTCCAGTGGGGACATGAAAGTGACAGTGGGTGTCACAAGTTGGTATCAGAGCCAAAGGTTTGAGGGATTTGAGTGCGTCATGAACACTTAAACTCAAACCATTGAGCTCTGGGTAGATGAGAAGAGCCGTTCGATCCGAAATCCGATCACAAAGCCGAACTCACCAGGTATGATGTATCTGTAAATTGTTGTTTGATGTTATATGATATGGGAATTGTTGTAATACAAACAAATATTCCTAACTTGGGTGAAACAATGACCGCAAGGACACGGGTATATGGTGCATATCTTGCTATACCTGGCCAGTTTAGTAACATATACACGATATGAACGTATCCTTGGGAACATTATTTCATATTAGTCTATGGAAAATTTGGTAAGGTGTTAAAGGTGAATGTATGTGATCAGATAGAATCACAATTGTGTCATCATTAGTTGAATAATTGAGTAATTCACAAGAGTGTGAATATTCAATAAAGACACATATACATGTAATGTATAAGTCCGTTAAGGACGAGTGTGTGGTTTGGAGTATGTGGCTTGCATATATGTTGAGTATAGATATGTAAACTAATGATATGTTTAAATTATTTCAGTCATAAAATGGCTGATGAACATAACCCCGAGGGGTTTGGGCATGAGGAAGAACATCTCACCGAACTGCAAGTGACGGTGTGGGAGGAGGTAGCTAAGGCATTTGAAGCTACCTTACCAACTCGTATAGAAGGATTACAAGCTTCGTTGAAATATTTTATACATGAAGAGTTTGCAACTCTTAAAGATGAAATGGGTGGGGAAAAACCTTCTAAAAAGGTTACTTATAAAGAGTTTGTGGCTTGTAAGCCAACTGAATTCAAAGGTGAGGTGGATCCACTGTTGAGCCAAAGGTGGACAGCTGATATGGAAAGCACGTTTGAAACGTGTCATTGTGATCCGTCTGACGAGGTAATGTTTGCTGGGAACCAATTGAAAGAGCGAGCAAAAGATTGGTGGGAACTTCTCCGAAAGGAGAAGGGTCGGGATGGTATAAAGGATTTGACTTGGGGTGCATTTAAGGAGTTGTTCCTTAAACGATTCTGTCCTCAGGCTGCTATTGATAGAATTACTGAGGAATTTTTACATATGAGGCACAAGGAGGAGGATATAGACACTATTACTGCAGTGTTCTTTGATAAAGCTAAATTCTGTCCTGATCTTCTTAGGACGGAAAGAATGTGGATTAACAGGTACCATAGTATGTTGAATGCTAAGTACCGTGAGTTCCTTATACCATCAAAGTTTGAAACTTTGTCGGAATTGATTGATTGCGCTCGTGAGCGTGAATTGGAGTTAAAAAGGCAAGAGGATCGTGGAGAAAAACGAAAGATGGAAAGGGATGTGGGATCCTCTAAAAAGGGGAAATTTGTTAGTCCACTTAAAAAGTTTAGTTCTCTGGGAGAAGCTAAACATTGTTCAAAATGTGGAAAGAAACATTTTGGTGAGTGTTATTTTAAATCGGTGGAATGTTATAAATGTGGCAAGTTGGGGCATCTTGCCTCTCAATGTGCCAGTGCACTTAATCTGTGCTATAATTGTTACAAACCGGGGCACCGAAGAAGTGAGTGTCCAGAGTTAAAAGGGGCAGGTCAAGCAGGAGGTAGTAGTGGTGGGTCTTTTAAGGCCCAAGGTAGTGGCAAGAAGGTTGAAATACCCCCACCAAAGGGTAGAGCCTTCAAAATTACAGCGGAAGAGGCCAAGGTCGCTTCAGACGTGGTGACAGGTACTTTTCATATTAATTCCTTGCCTGCTTATATATTGTTTGATTCTGGAGCTAGTCGCTCTTTTATATCTGTGAAATTTGTGAATCATGATTCATTTGTGCTAGCTAAGCTACCTCATCCATTAAAGGTAGAAATAGCTGATTCTAAGAGTTTCTTAGTATATGACATCTATCATAAATGTAAACTCACGATTGATGGTGAGGATTATGAGGTTGATTTGATTCCAATGAGCTTGGGAGAATTTGATGTTGTGATTGGGATGGATTGGTTGTCTAAATATGGAGCTAATATTGTATGTAACCGCAAGGTTATTCAATTAACATCTCCAGGTGGTTATGAAGTATGTATTCAGAGAGAGAAACAATGTGGAACCATATTGTGTTCCTTAGCTAAAGCTATGAATTACATGAACTATGGGGGTCAGTCATTCTTAGCTTATGTTCTTGATGTAGAAAAGGAGATAAAGGAACTTAATGATGTTCCAGTAGTCAGGAATTTTCCTGATGTATTTCCGGATGAATTACCGGGAATTCCTTGTGATAGAGATGTTGATTTTAAGATTGATCTTATTCCTGGGGCTAAGCCCATAGCTAAAGCTCCATATCGGTTGGCACCATCTGAAATGAAAGAATTAATGACACAGTTGCAGGATCTTTTAGATAAAGGCTTTATCCGTTCGAGTATCTCCCCGTGGGGTGCACTAATTATTTTTGTTAAAAAGAAAGACGGAAGCCTTAGAATGTGTATTGATTATAGGGAGTTGAATAAAGTGACTGTGAAAAATCGATATCCTCTACCTCGAATTGATGACCTTTTTGATCAGTTGCAAGGAGCATCGTGGTTTTCTAAAATCGATCTTCGCTCGGGTTATCATCAACTCAAGGTTAAAGAGGAAGATATTCCCAAGACTGCTTTCCGTACTCGTTACGGTCATTATGAATTTCTTGTGATGTCGTTTGGGTTGACAAATGCACCAGCTGCGTTTATGGATTTGATGAACCTGGTGTGTCGCCCAATGTTGGATCGATCTGTCATTGTTTTTATCGATGACATTCTTATTTATTCTAAAAACGAGGGTGATCACGCCTGTCATTTGCGTGAAGTCCTTGAAACTTTACGGAAGGAGAAACTATATGCCAAATTTTCTAAATGCGCATTTTGGTTGCGTGAAGTCCAGTTTTTGGGACATGTGGTGGGTGCTGATGGCATACTTGTTGATCCTTCGAAAGTTCAAGCGGTGATGAAATGGAGTCCTCCTAAAACTCCAACTGAAATTAGAAGTTTTCTTGGTCTAGCCGGTTACTATCGGCGGTTTATACAGGATTTTGCAAGAATTGCATCTCCTTTGACTAAAATAACAAGAAAAGATGTGAAATTTGTTTGGGGTGATGATCAAGAAAAAGCTTTTAATGAACTCAAGTTCAAGTTAACACAGGCACCGGTATTAACTCTACCGGATGGACCTGATGATTTTGTGGTGTACTCTGATGCATCTTATCTTGGGCTTGGTTGTGTCCTTATGCAAAAAGGTAAGGTGATTGCCTATGCGTCGAGGCAACTGAAAATTCATGAAGTAAACTATCCTACTCATGATCTAGAATTGGCAGTGGTAGTGTTTGCCTTAAAAATCTGGAGGCATTACTTGTATGGTGTGAAATGTACAATTTACACTGATCATAAGAGCCTGAAATATTTCTTCACACAGAAGGAATTAAATATGAGGCAAAGACGTTGGATAGAACTACTCAAGGATTATGATTGTGAAATCCTTTATCATCCGGGAAAAGCCAATGTGGTGGCGGATGCCTTGAGTAGGAAAGAAGAACATGAACCCATTCGGGTTACAGCAATGAAGATTGTGATTTCTTCTGATTTGGTGGATCAAATTAAAGAAGCTCAAGTTGAAGCTTTAAAAGAAGAAAACTGGAAACGAGATCGAATAAAGGGGCAAGCTCATAATCTGGATGAAGATAGTCGTGGGTTAAAGACAAGATGGGGTAGGGTGTGGATACCTCCCACTTGTTCTTTGAAAACTGACCTGATGGAGGAAGCTCATAAATCAAAATACTTAATTCATCCGGGAGCCACTAAAATGTATCGAGACCTTCGTGTAAATTACTGGTGGCCAGGTATGAAACGAGATATTGTTAAATATGTTGAAAAATGTTTAACTTGTTTGCAAGTAAAGGCTGAGCATCAAAAGCCTTATGGCAAATTACAGCCTTTGGAGATTCCTATGTGGAAATGGGAACACATCACAATGAACCTAATTACTAAACTCCCGAAAACCCGAAAGGGATATGATACGATTTGGGTCATTGTGGATCGGTTGACTAAAAGCGCTCATTTTATTCCTATTCGTGAATCGTATTCTTCTGAGAAAATGGCTGAAGTATATGTGAAAGAAATAGTGTCACGTCATGGGATACCAGTGACGATTGTATCCGATCGAGACACACGATTCACTTCTCATTTCAGGAAGAATTTTCAAGAGGAATTGGACACGAAACTGTTGTTGAGCACGGCGTATCATCCTCAAACTGATGGTCAGAGTGAACGAACCATTCAGACGCTGGAAGATATGATGCGAGCATGTATTATTGATTTTGGAGGTAGTTGGGATGACTATCTACCTCTGGCGGAATTTTCATATAACAACAGTTATCATTCGGGGTTGGGGATGCCTCCATATGAAATGTTGTATGGAAGACGATGTCGTACTCCCGTTTGCTGGGGAGAAGTTGGACCGCGAGAGCTTGAAAATAAAGAAATACTGAAAGTTACAAATCAACGAATTGATCAAATTCGAGCTCACCTGAAAGCGGCACAAGACCGTCAAAAGTCGTATGCAGATAAACGAAGACGACCGATTGAATTTCAAGTGGGAGACTTTGTGTTGTTAAAGGTTTCCCCTTGGAAGGGTGTAATTCGATTTCGTAAACGAGGGAAGTTAAGCCCGCGTTTTATTGGACCATTCAAAATTATAGCTCGGATAGGTAATGTTGCTTATCGCCTTGAGCTACCAGAGGAATTGAGTGGTATACATGATACTTTTAACGTATCATATCTGAGAAAATGTTTGGCGGATGAATCGGTTTATGTTCCATTTGAAGATTTGGAAATTGATGATAAATTAAATTATGTTGAAAAGCCAATCGCGATTTTAAATCGAAAGTCAAACAACTCAGGAACAAGTCCTTGAACCAGGTGAAGGTTCAATGGAAAAACAGGAGAGGATCTGACGCAACATGGGAATCAGAAGACGAGATGAGGAAATTTTATCCTTATCTTTTTTATGTATAAGCGGTTTCGAGGACGAAACCTTTGTAAAGAGGGGAGATTTGTAACGACCGGTTTTCAATTATCGATCACGTTTGAAATAATCATTAATAAAATGATTGTGATTGTTACAAATAGAAAATATGCGAGAAATGATAAACGTAGGCGAAAACGGTGCGTGAAACGGAGTTACGGATTGTCCGGAATCGCGAAATAAATATTTAATGTTTTGGAATTGCTTCGCGGTACGCGAAGGCTTCGTGAGCCCTTCTTCGCGGTACGCGAAGAATCTAAAATATCTGATGATCCCGAATTTCTTCGCGGTACGCGAAGGCTCTATAAGGCCTCCTTCGCGGTACGCGATGGGTGAGGCGGTTCAGCAGATTCTTGATTTTTATCAGATTTGCATGAAGAAAATTTATTTTCTTCATCTTCGAACCTGTTCACAAGAAACACACACACATACGAAATTTTGACATCCAAAATCAGTTTTGAGACTACCGGATCATCCAGATCGAACCAGGGATTGTTTCTGCAAGTCTGGATCGTCAGATTTTAACCAGAAATTCGTTGAAAGGGTAATGATTCGTATTATTCTATTAATTTTGATAATATACGGAGTAAATTGAATTGTGAGCATTATATGATGATTTGGGATGATTAGAAACGAAGAATTAGATGTTTTAACGGTGAAATCTTGATTTTGATCCGTTATGATGTCCGGTGGGTATGAAAATCATATTATTGAATATGATAACCAGTGGGATGATTAAATCATGGTTATGATGATTTTAGATCATTCTCTGGAATGATAGATCCATTTCAAGTGTTGATAAAATGTTTGAAACTTGAAAGTTAATGATTTTAGCATAATACGCTAATTATAAGTAATAGCTTGACTTCTAAATGTCACACACTAATAAATGAGATTCAAATGAGTTTGAATCAGTATGAATGGGTGTGGGGTGTATTTAAACTAGTTGTATACGTGTGAGTTACAACTAAGCGTGAATAAAGGAAGTCAAGCAACGAATTTCAAAATATGAAGTTGTGATAAGCTGAATATGATTAAGAACATGTGTAGATTAATTTCTACACATAGATTGTTGATAAAAGCCTCAATGAGGTTTGATTGAATATGAAAAGTAAAACAGGTCAAATGAATTAGATTATATAAATAACACAAGTTGTGTGTTCATGTTGTTAAATCCTGTTATATATGAATATATAATAGGAAGAGGAGGTGAATCTAGTTCTAGAAGGCCTGGGAAAGAGTTTGAGATTGTTGATAACTCTCCAAAGCGAGGTAAGTTACCTAATTGATTGAACTTGTAGTTAAAGGACTGGGTGAGTCCACACTACAAGTAATTGTGCATTTAGCATATACATGACTTGTTGAGTTGATTGAAATGATATAAATGAATGTGGTTATGGGTGTCACATGATTCACAAGTTGTGTGAACATGTGGTGATCTACTAATGTGTAGATGTTAAATTGGAATTGTGCATGCTGATTCACATGGTGTGTGAACATAAGACATGTAATTCCAATGAAATAGATTCACAAGGTGTGTGAACAAATGGTGGATTGGAATTGTGCATGCTGATTCACAAGGTGTGTGAACACAAGACATGTAATTCCAATGAAATAGATTCACAAGGTGTGTGAACAAATGGTGGATTGGAAATGTGCAGGTTTTGATTCACAGGGTGTGTGAACATAAGACTTGAAATTCCAATATAATTGATTCACAAGGTGTGTGAACAATAGATGACTTATAAGGGGAATAGACATTTGAAATTCAAATGTCAAATTGTGAATTGTGATTTGTGTGAAATATGTTGCACAATCGGAGTTTTGTGGGGTTATACATGTGTTATATTAAATTATAATGATTGTGCATGAATGGGAGACATAATGAGGTTTTGGTTGAAAACGAACCTTTAGTAAATCGTTTTGTATGTTGTCAAATTTTTATTTGGAACCTCATTAGTGTATCCATATGATATTATGGAATACACTGGGTGAAATAGTGGGGTAACCTTACTTAGTTCTAACGAACTAATGGTGATTTTAAATGTGGTGTTTACAGGTACTAAGGAGTCGGGTGAGCGGTGATGGTGATCGGAAATCGAACGTGAAGGCTCACATGATGGTTTTTAGTTTTAATAACCAAACAGTTGTGTAACTTTTGTGTAATAAATGTTTTTGTGAAGTATGTAAACATATGTAAATCTGTTTTTAACAGGTGTGAGTAAATAGTATGTTTACAGGTGTGTAAAACACGAAAGTTTTTACTGGGACCTAAACGTAATTTATTTAATATTGGTATAAAATGTCCGGTTGGGACATGAAAGTGACAGTGGGTGTCACAGGTAGGTCCTATTCCGCAACCGTTTTTACATGTAATTATTCGGTTATCGCAATACAGAAGGGTTAAGATTTGAACCATCCCCTATAAGATATATATATATATATATATATATATATATATATATATATATAGGGGATGGTTCAAATGTTAACCCTCCCTTGTATCGTTAACCCGTGTTAACCCGACATTTTTTGTCCGAATCTTTGTTTTTTTTTTCATGGTTTTTATTATACATAAATAGGGGGGTTTCTTTTTTGTGTTTTTGCTAATTCATCACCGTTTAGAAATTATTTACAAATGCAAGTAGATGTAATTTACAAACATTTACTAAATGTAAGAAAATTACATCAACTTACGTTTGTAAATAATTTCTAAACGGTGATGAATTAGCAAAAACACAAAAAAGAAATCCCCTATTTATGTATAATAAAAACCATGAAACAAAAACAAAGATTCGGGCAAAAAATGCCGGGTTAACACGGGTTAACGATATAAGGGAGGGTTAACATTTGAACCTCTCCCTATATATATATTGGGAGGTATACCATTAAGAACCACTTTTATGTTAGAAACTTGAGAATTGCATAATACACTTGTACATTATGCTTTAAGTTTTGAACATAGAGTGGTTGTTTAAAAGCGTAAAATAGTAACTTTCCACTTTAAAGGAAAATTACTTTTATACCCCTAAAAATGTGGTTCAAAATTAGTTCCTTTGGTTCTTTCATATTTAGTGGTTCTCAATAGAATAAGTGTGACACCCCGTAATTTCCAGGTCAGCATTTTAATTATTTAAATGTATATTTAAATACTATTTGTACACGTGACACTAGAATTAGATTAATTTAGTGTGACACGTGGCACGACAGTACTAACATTTACACACAACAGAATAATCCAAGGGATTATCCGAAACCGCACACACGTGTTAGTAGTCACAAACGTTGGTGAACGTCACAACATCTAAGCACAGAAACACTTCACAAGTCAGTTATGGTGAATAATTGTCAATTAGAGTCCAAACGATGCTCAAACGATGTTCTACAGTCGAGAAACGGGCGAAAATGGACCCAGAATCAACAATAGGCTTATTGGGCCTGAAAAATGGGCCAGGCGCTACGCCTGACCCGAAGTCATGATCTCTGGCGATCTGCGCGGATGGAACAAGGAGCGCCTCATCCAGTGGACTCGCGCGCATCGCACGACACCAAGCGCTCTCGTCGGGCGATACACCTGGCAGCTAGGATCGCAGAAAATTTCTTAAAAACCACAAAATCCATCATTTCACCTATCTTAATCATTTTTAACACCCTTGCACGCCTTATCTCGACTATCAGCTTCTGTAAATCAGTGATTAGACTTCAAGGCAGCCATTGAAGACCATTGAAGCTCAAACTTGGTGGATTTGAAGCTTGGTAACCCCCTAGAGACTTGAGCACCATTACCTCCTTCTTGTTCTTGACCAAACCCACGAACCAGGGATTTCAGGAGCTAAGGAAGCATCATCTCAGGGATTCAAGAGGCTTAGAAGGTAGTATTTACATCCCCCATATCTAAAATGTCCATTTCTCACTTCTACACACACATGCATGTGTTGAAACCCACATGCAAGCACATATCCTTCACATGCACGGGATTTGTTTCTGGGTTTGTTGATTTTATGGTGTTATTTGATGATCTATAATGTTATTGCAAGGATTTATGATGATCCAAGAGGTTGTGTATGTGTCTTGATGCTTAAAATGATGATTTGTGATATTAGATTGCCATGCATGTATGATCCATGATTGTTGGGATGATTTTGGGTATGTAGACATGTTCATAGATGATCTTAGGAGCATACTACGCGATTAGATTTTGCTAAAATGGTTAAAAACATGATTTGTATGGATCTTTCTAATAATGGAAACTTTTTATTGGCAAAATAGTGATTTTGTACAAATGATGAACATGCATGTGTATAGATATGTCGATTGGGGGATAGTATGATGATATGGATGATTAGAATGTAGTTTTGATGTTGATTGGGTTTATTTGGGCATAGTTACTATTATTAGTAACTTTTATAACCCAAGTCTTGATAAATAGTCATATGGATGATGTTAGTAACTTGCATGTATGTGGATTTGCTATTAGAATGTTAATAGGATGAGTTGGATGCTTGAAATGTGATTTTGATAATGTTTATGGTCATTTTGACATAGTTACTATTTTTAGTAACTTTTATAAGTGAAATATTGCTAGATGATGAATTTGGTTAAACTAGCATGTTTAAATGATGTTACATGCCTTATTGTAATGATTTATGATAAGGAAATGAGCTAGAAATGCTTAGGATGATTATTTGATGTATTTATGTAAAGTTGCTATTTTTAGTAACTTTATGTTACGAGTTATTGATTTGGAAATGTTATGAACGATTTGAGCATGGTAAGTGATTTGTTATGTTCTAACCTGATGATTTAATGCTAAGTTAAATGGTTTCCGATAACACCTATGCTATAAATGGAAACTTTCCATTTTAGGAAACTTTTATGTGCAAACTTGATGAAAATGACTTATGTGATATCATATGATAATGTGCTATGTGTTAACATGATCACGTAGGACTAATGAGCATGCTAGAACTCTAAAACCGTTATGCTTTGTGAAACTTTCCATAAAAGGAAACTTACTATAAATAGTAAGTTGTCCATAGATGCGATTTGCGCGTTTTGCCCACGACGAGCACTTGCACGTTTGCTACACGATTCACAACCGTCACACGGTTCACCAACGGGTCGTTGACTTGACACGGTCAACTTCGGTCAAACACGGTCATTGTGGACCAACACGGTCAAACACAGTCAACATGGACCAACACGAGCAAACACGGTCATTGTGGACCAACACAGACAAACATGAACAACCAAGTGTTGTTGGTCACAAACACGAACACTAGCACAAACACTAGCACGGTCACATACACAAACTCACTTACGGTATACGATATAGGTTGCCGGTGACCAACGCGCCACTTACTCGAGGAGCTTACGCATACTCTACTTGATCACTACTAAGGTGAGTTTACGGCCCCTCTTTACTCTTTTCAAACGCTTTTAAATAGGGGGAGAATACTAGTTACATCGAGTCAAACATTTATACTATGACAAACATTTCTTATGTGTATGCTGGTTTATTAGACAAACATTAAGTGTTGAACTCGTAACAAGCCCTCACAAAGTCTTACCGTTAATGTACGAACAACGTGGTAGGTTTGGATGGATCCGTTTGGGTGTGACTAACCCCGCGTGGCACAATATTGACTGGATGTCATAACACGTGAAAGTTTGACCTAATTTACTGTGTGTACGAGACATAGTGGAGGCAAGGACAAACAAGTCTAGTTCGGTAGTGACGCACTGACACTTGGAGCCTAGGGCTCGGTACTAACATATGATAAACATCATGACGCACTTTTATTATTATATGTATATCAAAACCTGTGAACTCACCAATTATTGTGTTGACACTTTTCTAAACTTGTAATCTCAGGTAACTGACATGATGACGGATATCCAGGAATGCATACTTAAGGAACTGAGCTTTAGGATCCTCATGCATTCTTGCTTCTGTTTATCTTTTGAAAACAATTTTATTCAAACTATGTACTAAACAATGTGTTGTGTGACACTCATATTTTCCGCTGCTATAATCTTTAATTTCCGCTGCAAACTATTTTTGTTAAGTGTATGTGTCAAACCTTGTATTGTAAACGCATATAGAGGTGTTCTATATGACCATGAGCTGTGATTCTGGACACGTCACACCTACGTGGACTGAAACCACGAGTGGGAATTTGGGGGTGTGACAATAAGTCCCTATATATATATATATAGGGAATATATAATTTGAAAACCACTTCTTATTGCGAAAATCGTGAAAACCATGTAAAAATCATGTAAAAATCATGTAAAAAACACGTTTTTTTTTTGAAAATATTTTTACAGGTTTGTAACACTATTGACACATTTTTATAAAAAAAAATCAAAAAAGCGCCGACCATATATTTTAAAAAAAAATATTTTATAAAACCATGTAAAACATACGTAACAAAACGTAAAAAAATCTCATCAGATCTGACGAAGAGTTACGTATGTTTTACATGGTTTTATAAAATATTTTTTTTTAAAATATATGGTCGGCTCTTTTTTGATTTTTTTTATAAAAATGTGCCCAATAGTATTACAAACCTGTAAAAAAAATTTCAAAAAAAAAACTTTTTTTTACATGATTTTTACATGGTGAAGATGAAGTCAAATAACCGGTGAAGATGAAGTCAAATCTTGGATTTTTTTAACATCATTGTAACACATTTAGAACACTATGTTCTTTTATGAGTTTGTGTAAATTTATCACCGTTTAAAAGATATCATCGTTGTAAGTTTTTGATTTACAACACTGTAACTGTTTTAGACCCAAAAATTACAACGATGTAAACTCTCAAACGGTGATAAATTTTCGCAAACTCATAAAAGAACATAGTGTTCTAAATGTGTTACAAAGATGTTCAAAAAAAAAAATCCAAGATCTGACTTTATCTTGACAAAGTTATTCGGGTTATTTCAATAAAGGTGGGTTATTATTTGTTCACAATTCTATATATATACTAGTATTAAATAAACCATAAATGGTAAAATAAATCCTAACTATAATGCAAAGAAAAGCAATTCATACCTGATAATTTATGAGTTACGGTGGTGAGTGCGCTAATGGCAGGAGAAAGAGATCGATGGTGTGCGTGGCAAAGAGATAGACGAGGGGCAAGGTTACCTCAAGAGGAGAAGAAGTTAGATGGTGTTGGTGGCAGATGTCAAGGGACCTGGAGATTTTTTAAAGTGAGTTCGTGTTTACTATGCACTGGTAATTTTACCCGTCATGTGTTGTATTGGTGTCTTGAGTTTATACCAACCGAAGACGTACATAAAATAAGCACGAAAACGTATTTTATTAGACCTAAGTGTTTTCAGAAAAAAAATTACATTGTAATGTGAATCAAATGAATTTATATCGACACGTAAGAGGTAAGTTCAAATAGGTTAAGCAAATCTGAGTTTCTATGTTAACAAGTGCCTCGACTCGTATATGCCCAATTAGACTAACGGTATCTTGGTGGTAGGATAAGGCTAAAAAACCAAATGGTCCTGAGTTTGAATCTCACAAGGAGGTTTTCTCAAAGTATTGAGTTTCGTACATAACTAATGAGTTAGTGATGGATATAGTCGGATGGTACTGCTGGTGACACGATCATACTTTTGTTATCTGCCTTGATCAAAAATTGGCCGTTAAAAAATTACTAAATTTGACTTAGGTTACGTATTTAAATTTGGTAGTTTTCTTATTAGAAACAGATTCGTTAACATCAGCAGCTTTATATAATTCAAAGAAATTACCTCCTGAAACGTAATTGTCCTTAATAGATAGTTTTAGTGATTGACAAGCAAATTATAGAATTTCATGCTGTTAATTACAAGTAAAAATTGTAAAGTTTCAGGTCTTATAAATTTTCTTTTTTGTTTTACATCCCTATGGTGTATTATTGTGTTCTTAACTTAAATTGTTTTCTCTATTAATTATTTTTATTTTTTGTTTTTTGTTTATATTAGACCGGACACAGCGGTCACCCCTCCCGCCCAGTGGGGTTGGTTCATTCGGCGGTCTTCCGTGGGAACACCGCCCCCTTTAGCGGCTCCCGCCCAACTCCTTCCACGGCCCCCGCTCCCCGCTACCCTTTCTCGATTTGTGATTGGTGCCAAGAAAAGAGCCATTGGAACGGCTATATTTATAAAAAATTATTTTTTTAACCACCATATAAATACCTCTATTACTTTAACAAAAAAAAGCACCCTAATCTCTTCATCTTTCATCTTTCTCTCTATATTTTTTTAAAAAAAAATTACAAATATGAATCCAATGCCTAACAATCCCAATCTCAATCCCGAATTCAACCTGTTCTCGTACGATCCCAGTTCGCTTCGTAATTTATTGGTTCAACTACAACAAAACCCAAATTTTCAATATCTACAACAAAACCCGAACGTCCAACCACAACCAAACTTCCAAACCGGTTTTGCTTCCTACTCCCAAAGCGGTTTTCAACAAAATATTTTTCCCAACCTCGTTACGAATCAGGTTTCGTGTCACCGAATCAACCTGATCTCGACCATTAAATTATGGATCTAATGTACATAAATCCTTCTTATACTTTTTACTTTAAACTCTTTTTTTATTATAACCTTACCCTATATACACACAAAGATTATATACTCACACTATAAAAGAAAAATTAAAGGTAATTTAAATTTTAAATTAAAATGTAAATAACAAGGTAATTTAGAGAGAGAAAAAATAGTTGAATAAAGATTAGTTAAAGAAATTTGAAGCGTAACGAAATTTGACGTACTTCACCGTATCAAAAGAGTGTTTCCATTTTGAAGAGATTGAGCAAATGAAGTATATGTGAACGTATTTAATGTGAAGAGATGGAGCAAATGAAATTCAGATGTATACACATATGTGTTTATTTATATGTTTTAGGAAATTGCATGAAAAAAAATTTCTATGAATATTCTTAATTACAAATGTAGTGTGATTAAAATTCAAATTTAACTACAAAAACCCTAATGGTTACAACAATACATATAATGCCTCTCAAACATGTTTCGATCCTAAAATGAACAATTGTCACATCTCTAAATATTATGTTATTAAAACAAATATCTTACTATCTTATCTTATCTTACTATATTAATAAAGAAAAATAAAATTTGTCACTTGTCTTAATATTATAACACTATTGCCACATGTCAATTTTCCATCAAATTCATTTAATTCTCTTCTATTAAAATAATTATATTCTCTTTCTAATTAAATAATTATAATATTAATAACTAATAATATTATTTCTCAAAATACATTTAAAAAAGTTTATAAGATATGAAATTTTTTAATATTACTTTTTATTGAAATAAACTATATTTTATTTTCAGAAAATCAAACCTATATAAGAAACAAGTTTTTTCTAAAAATGAATTTTCTATAAAAAAATCAAATAAACTATAAACCAGAGTTTAAAACAATAAGATTTTTATAAACCAATGTCTTTTTTTAATTTATTTATAAAATCAAAGTAAAAAAATGATATAGAAAGTTACACTTTTTGTCCTAATGTATAACGTTATTTTTTAATTGAGTCGTTTAAATTTTAATAATTATATAAATTATATTTTACCTTATTGATATATAAAAGTTGGTCTTTGATAGAACACAAAATGAAAGTTTATATCAGTTAGTTTAAAAATAATAATTGTTACTAATCAAAAAGATCATATATCATTTATATAGTTAATAAGGTTTTTAATTATTGTTTTATTACTTATAGTATTTATTAATATGTAAATTAATCATTTTATCTTAAAATATCTTTTTACAATTTTTGAATTGTTATTAGTAATCATTTAATATTTTATATTAAATCCGTGTAACACGAGATAATAGTCTAATATCAACATAAGAAAACAAAAGGTTCAAGCAAGATGAACGAGTAGAGGTGGATCTCAATGGAGGCAATTTTTATATTCATAATAATGTAATATTTGAATCAATTGAATAGTATTGGTTTGAGAGTATTGTCCATATGCAAGATGTCGTAAATTACCATTTTTTGGGCGTCCCTTATCATGCCATGTTATATGTTTAGCTGTTTCATAACACATGAAAAGTTTTTACAGCCTCGGTTTTTACTTGACTAAAGTTGCATTATTTTTCATGTAGTATAATTTAATGGGAAAAAAATCACAGATCGCAAGTGCTGTGCATGCAAATATTATAATTATGTAATGGGAATGGTTTGGTTTCCGATGAGATTCTCGCAACTTGGATTAGGGAAGGAGTAGAGGTGGCAATTTTTACCCATGTCAAAGGAAATATGTTGGTTTGAATAAAACAATTGTACTATAATGAGTTGAAATTGGTAACATCATAATATTGGATGGGTTGAGATGGGTAGCACTTGAACACAATGCGGGTCAAGACGTGTAACCAAAAAAGTATCTAAATGCAATGGATTCAAACATTTAAGAATGATTAATAACATATTTGATGAGAAAATCACTAAAAATTATCCAAATGGACTATTTGTTTACTTATAACACATCTAAAGTTAAATTAAATTGATGTTTTTTTAAGAACAATCCATTTTGTTTCAAGCTTGTCCATTTTGTTTTATTGATCAATTTGTTTAGATGTGTACCTATTGGGCCAGATGCTTTATTAGATTTTAACGGACAGACAACGGGAGAAGAATACTATTATGATATGAAACAAGTGCCAAGATTATAGTTCTTGATCTATATATTTATGATGATAAATGGTATTTGTGAGAACTAAGCTCACATATAACAGAATTTCAATTATGATGAAAAAAGGAAAGACATGTCTCTGTTGTTTAACTGCCAATGGTGTTATATATTGGAAGTTAACCTGTAGCTTCTAGATTAAGTTTGCTTCTCCTAGCTTAACCAATAGGTACCCCATCTAAACAGATTGACCATCAATTTTTGTTTAACCAATATGTTCTTGCTTATCAACTTAGTTTAACTAGGCATTAGATTAAGGAGAGGCGGTGATGAGAACATCTTGTATATTTTCTTTTATTTGTTAATTAATTTTATAACTTTAAATTAAATAACATACAATTGAAATGATATTCATATCAGCTTTGTTTGTTGTATCATGCATGGACATGAAATTCTTTAACAAAATTAAAGGTTCATATATATTTGCAGATTGAAGGATCCTACATTGCTTAAAGAGTTAAAGATGAGATCATGCACAATGAAGAAATGGAAACACAATTACGTACGTACGTTGAGGTTTTCAAATACGTAAAGCTAGCTAGCTGCTATGCCAACGCATCTCTTTCTAATAAAGAGGACAACAGTGTTGGGTTTTAAACATGCCTAATAAAATCATTTTGCAACGGAAGCTTGTTTTAACATGTTTAAATCTAAAACTTTAGAAACCAAAACCCACCAAGGATCCATATGTAGTTCTTGAAATTTAAATAAAATACAACCATAGGGTGTTTAGTATCAACAACCTTTGTAGAGAAGTGGTAGCTACAAAATAAGGATGGTATGAACACAAGTGTCTTCACTCCAAGAGATGAACACACCAAGCAAGTTTGATCCAAAGGTGCTAGCCTCCAACCCCAATGTCAAGAAACATACACACTCTCTAAAACACTTGATTTGTGGTGATTATATGTATGTAAATAGAAATCAAACAATTCACAAGAACAAAAGAAAACTAACATATAGTTTTATGAAGTTCTTATTTTTGTTTTCTTTCAAAACCCTTCCATTTGATTCTCACGTATCCCACCCCTTTGAAAGCCTTGACAATCCCATATTTCAAATGTTAATTTTAGAAAGGAATCAAGCCTCTTTTGTTTTTTTAACTTTTGTAAAGCCAAAATTATCAAAGTCTTGGAACCATAAAATTTTAAGTCAACATCTTGAAAATATTGCATATGCCATCGTTGGAAGACAAAAATAGTCCAATGGGATTATTTCATATTGTATATTGGATAATAGAATAATCTCATTTAATCTATTAATTTTGTAAGTCTTCTAATATACAATATAAATCATGTAGCAACTCATATTTACTACATTGATTCATTATGTATTATTATTTGACTTAATAATAATATATCCTTGACATTAATTGGGTTATACACGTTAAACCGAGTTTGAGTGTATATTTGAAATATTTGCTCAGTGTGTGACCTTTTGGGATATCATATCAATAGTAACATTGTTACACGTTGTGTCTTAGGCATATAGTTCCAACAATCTCCCACTTGCATAAGATTCAACGTGCATCAGTGTAGACAGTGGTGGACGTCTAGCAACATCTCACTGCCCCCAATGATACAATATTTTACATCATCCTCAACACCCATTTAATTAAACCTTAAGTTTAATAACAATGGTGTATGGTAAGATATCGATGATCCTTCTGTAATAGATATCTAGTTGAACATGAGACATGGATTGACATCAATCTCATATGTTGTTCAACAATTTTATTTCTCGATCTGGATTCAACGCGATTAATATCAAACACGAGTTTGAGCACGGCCATGCATTTAAATCAACTTGAATCAACGAGGGGCCCAAAGATATCAACCTTGAAAAAAGTACAGATCCCTTATTGACTACATACGTCTCTCACTACATTTTGCTTTGTTCTCAACGAAAACCCTTATTGTTGCCTGGTCAAAGAACAACGTTAGGCAGTGTCAAAGAACAACCCATCATGCAATTAAGTACCAATATGTATCTCAGGTCAAAGGATACAAAGACATTACCATTTTCAAAAGCACTTAAGACGTCGATCCATGAAGTGTCTTTGAACGCGGTCACGCCCAATATTTATCTACTAAATATTCGTGATCTTCGATTCCTTTACTTAGCCAACCAAACAATCAACAATAGTCTTAATTCATAATTATTCCCATAATTATGACCGACTATGGGCATTTAGAATAACCTAGTTATTCATGGATTTAAACATGCTAACATAGGACACAGTGATCATAAACGTAAGACATTATCAAAAGTCAAAGCAAATATAATGATACTGCTACATAGTCCAGAATTATCCAAGTAACAAAATACAAATCAGATCCAATCACTAGACATACGAAGCCCTATAGAACTAGCATGCGACTCATGTTTCGCTTGAGGCATGGGCTTTGTGAATGGATCTGCTACATTCAAATCTGATTGTACTTTGTTGATGATGACATCTCCTCGTTCTACTATTTCTCGAATATAGTGATATGTCCTCTGAATATGCTTATTTCTGTGATGTGACTTTGGCTCTTTAGCTTGAGCAATAGCACCAGAGTTATCACAGAAAATCTCAATGGGTCTTTCAATGCTCGGCACCACCTTGAGATCAGTAATGAATTTCTTCATCCAGGCAGCCTCCTTTGCAGCCTCAGAGGCAGCAATGTATTCAGATTCAGTTGTGGACTGTGCAACTACCTTTTGCTTGGAGCTTCTCCAGGCAACTGCTCCACCATTGAGGGTGAACACATATCCCGATTGTGATCGCGAATCATCACGATCAGTTTGGAAGCTTGCGTCTGTATAGCATCTCACAGTCAGCTCTTCCTCTACTCCTCCATATACCAAGAACATGTCTTTAGTCCTCCGAAGATACTTTAGAATGTTCTTGACAGCAACCCAGTGTCTCTCTCCTGGGTTCTGTTGGTAACGGCTTGTCATGCTTAGAGCGTACGATACATCCGGTCTAGTGCATAACATGGCGTACATAATAGACCCAATTGCTGAAGCATATGGTATCCCTTTCATCCTTTCAATCTCCTTATCCGAACTAGGACAATGGGATTTGTCAAGGACAGTGCCATGTGCCATCGGTAGTAAACCTTTCTTGGCATCTTGCATTGAGAAGCGTTTAACAACCTTATCAATGTATGCACTTTGACTTAAGCCAATGAGCCGCTTAGATCTGTCCCTATAGATCTTAATTCCTAGAATGTATGCAGCTTCTCCCAAATCTTTCATTGCAAAACATTTACTCAACCAAGACTTAACATCTTTCAAGATTGGAATGTGGTTTCCAATGAGTAAAATGTCATCAACATATAAGATTAGGAATACAACAGTGCTCCCACTAGTCTTCATGTAAACACACGGCTCATCTTCATTTTTGATAAATCCATATTCTTTGATCTTCTCATCAAAATGAAGATTCCAGCTTCTGGATGCTTGCTTTAATCCATAAATGGATTTATTGAGCTTGCATACTTTATCAGGATACTTGGGATCGACAAAACCTTCTGGTTGTACCATATAAACATCTTCATTCAGATGTCCATTAAGGAAAGCCGTTTTGACATCCATTTGCCATATCTCATAATCATGATAAGCAGCAATGGCAATTAATATCCTGATAGATTTAGTCATGGCTACAGGAGAGAAGGTTTCCTCATAATCAATTCCTTGAGTCTGAGTAAAACCTTTTGCAACTAGCCGTGCCTTAAAAGTATGCACATTTCCGTCCATGTCGGTTTTCTTCTTGAAAATCCACTTGCTCCCAACAGCCTTGCTATTTGGAGGTAGATCAACCAAATCCCAGACTTGGTTGTCATACATGGACTGCATCTCTACGTCCATGGCTTTAAGCCATTTATCAGATTCTTTATCTGATGTAGCAGATTTATAGTTAGTCGGTTCGGATTGATCCACTAAATATATATCATCAAATCTTTTAGGTTCGCGACGAATCCTTTCAGATCTGCGGACGTCATGTATTACAATTGGTGCTTGAACCAAAAGGGGTTCAGGCTCAACAATCATTTGTTGATCAATGGTTTCAACCTCAGGTCCAGCATTTAGTGAATCTTGAACTTCATCAAGATCTACATTATTACCATCCATCCCCTTTGAAAGAAAATCTTCTTCTAAGAAGATTGCTCGTCGTGCAATGAAAACCTTTTTGTCAGTGGAATGATAGAAATAATATGCTTTTGTTTCTTTAGGGTATCCGACGAAAATTACCTTTTCGCCTCTAGGATCTAGCATATTAGAGGTCTCACGTTTGACATAAGCCTCACAACCCCATACCCTAAGATAAGATAAGTTAGGTTTTCTTCCATACCATAACTCATATGGAGTTTTATCCACCTTCTTGGTTGGAACCATGTTGACTATGCGGGCAGCCGTTTCCAAGACATAGCTCCAAAAAGAGTGAGGCAAGTTAGCACGACTCATCATAGATCGAACCATATCTAATAAAGTCCGATTTCTCCGTTCGGATACACCATTATGTTGTGGTGTTCCTGGCGGAGTGAGTTGAGAAATTATCCCACATTTCTTGAGATGTTCATTAAAGTCGTAGCTTAGATATTCACCACCTCGATCCGACCGAATGGCTTTTATCGTTTTACCAAGCTGATTTTGTACTTCATTTTGAAACACTTTGAAAACTTCAAATGCTTCATGCTTATGTTTCAATAAGTAAACATAGCCATATCTACTAAAGTCATCAGTAAATGTAATGAAGTATCTCTCACCACTTCTTGACATTATTCTAAAAGGACCACATACATCAGTGTGTATAAGTCCTAATAGATCAGAAGCACGTCCGCCTATACCGGTGAAAGGTGCTTTAGTCATCTTTCCACAAAGACAAGATTCGCATATGTCAAAGGATTCCGATCCAGTGGGCTTTAAGATTCCATCGGTTTGGAGTTTTGACATACGCTTCTTGTTTATGTGTCCAAGTCGACAATGCCAAAGATAAGTTTGATTAAAGTTTGTTTTTAATCTTTTGGTATTGAGAGCATAAATAGAATTATCACTACATGAGCCATGAATATCAACTTCATAAATACCATTATGAGGCCTAGCCTCAAAATACATAACATTAGATTTAAAAGTCAATATGTTCCCCTCATGGAAACCAAAAGTAAATCCTTGCTCATACAGTCGAGCAGCTGAGATAATGTTCCTAGTTAATGAAGGTACATAACAAACATTATTTAATTTTAAATACAGGCCAGATGGTAACAAAAGGGAGTATTCTCCAACGGCTTCAACCGCTACACGAGCTCCATTGCCAACATGGAGCACCAACTGGCCTTCCCTCAGCTCTCTAGCCTTCTTTAACCCCTGCAAATCATTGCAAATATGAGTACCACACCCAGTGTCAAATACCCAAGAGTTACTATTGAAAGCATATAATTCTATTACAAATATACCTGAAGTCCCAGCTCCAACAGGGTTCTTCTTCATCTCAGCGAGGTATTTTGGGCAATCCCTCTTCCAGTGGTTAGGCTCCCCACAATGAAAACAATTAGGGTTCTTTGGAGCCTTTGTAGGGGCCTTGGCTGTTGGTTTTTGTTCTTGTTTCTTGAACTTTGCCACAGCCTTCCCTTTTCCACTAGGGGTCACCCAAGGTTTCTTGCCCTTTCCTTTGCCTTGTTTGTTTGGCTTCTTGACTTGACCCTCCCTTATCATGAGAACTGATTGAGGCTTGTTGGTAATGTTCTTCTCGGCAATCCTTAGCATGCCAAGCAATTCCGAGATAGACTTTTCAAAACCATTCATGTTGTAGTTCATTACAAATTGGTTATATGACTTAGGAAGTGACCCTAGTATCATGATGATAGCTAGATCATTCTTAAGTGGTGAACCAAGCCTTTCCAATCGTTCTACATAGCCCTTCATTTTCATCACATGAAGGCCTACGGGAGTCCCCTCTTGCATCCGACAATTGACAAGAGAAATCATGGTGTCATAAATCTCTTGTCTAGCTTGTACTTCGAACATCAACTTGAGTTCCTCAATGATTTCGTATGCCTTTAGGTACTCCAAATCATGTTGCAGATTTGGTTCCATAGTGGCAAGCATAAGACAAGCAACAGTTTGAGCATCATCAAAGTGTTTAGCCCACGCATCCCTAACTGCCTTGGTTGCGTTGGGTGCCGGTGCCTCGGGGATGGGTCCCTCAAGAACGTACATCTTCTTGTCTTGCGTAAGCACAATCCGAAGATTGCGATACCAATCCATGAAGTTTGTGCCGTTAAGTTTCTCACGATCTAAAATGGATCGTAAAGCGAAGGAGTTGTTTGCGGGAACGATTGCATTGTTTGTCGTTGTCATCTACAAAACAAAGTTTTATTTTAATACTTGTGATATTTAAACCCTTTAATAATTAAGCACCCTTTGTTTTATTATGAAAACCTTAATTAGTTAAAGGCTAAGATCCACATCACCCTTAGTTTCTTGTAATTGGCCTGACGCACTTTTCACAAGAATTAAGTTGATTGGTAGGTTTATAAACCAATTGCTTCCTTGCAACTCTTAGACTTTTGGGATTCATTAACATTTATGTTAATATTGGCACGCTTAATCCCATTCATGCCAACCCTCCCTTTGTGAATGGCCTACGCACTTATCACAAAGTCGAGTTATAAGTCGTCCTACTTTAGAAACGTGTGATGTCCGACCCAAGACTCTCGGAAATCGACACACCACCTTACACCCATTACAAAATAATCTAAGTACTTGGCCTAGTGCTTTCGTCATTAGAAAATTTAGTAATGTCATAAGTTTTCTAAATGGGATGGCATGGACTTATGTTTTAGAAAAATGGGTATATTTCGTTTTTAATGTAAATGACTTTTACAAAACGTTTTATGTAACAAAATCTTGCATGCTTTTGAGATCGTTACATTTTGAAATAAAACCTAGTTTTATTTGTTGGTCTTGCGTTTTAATTTTAGATGATCGTGACGATTCATTTTAATATCCTAGATATTAATATGTTGGTAATTAAACGCGTCGAACCATTTTAGCTATTAATAAAACTTATATTGTTAGCCATTGAGTTTTATAAAATAAAGTCCTTATTATTTTATCTTCTTAAACTCAAATTTTATGAAACTTAAAATATATAAGTTTAGTTTCTCACAAGTCTTCAAACTTGGTTAAAATATTTTGTGTTAGAGTTTATAAAATGTCATTTTATCAAACTCTTTACTTGCATTTTTATTTTGTTAAAATGGTTTGTGATACTTTAAAATCCTAGATTTTTGAACACAACCACATAAACATACAAGTAAAAATATATGTATGCAAAGCCAAGCCAAAGTATGGAGTTTTGTGAGCCACACAAAACACCATAAGGTCTAGGGACAAAATTTGCATAATCTTGAACTAGAACTCCCACTAGCTTCAAGATCCATATCTTGTCATCTTGTTGGACTCCTTTGTTGCACCATCTTTTGGACACCATCTTCCAAGTCTTCAACATTACATTTGAAAAAAAAATACAAACTAATCTATATTTACATCTCAAAAGTAAATAAATTGCAAGACTTGAAAAATAAATTATTACATGCCCAAATAAAAGAATATTACAACCATATTGAACATCCAACACAAACAATCACAAGGTCATGGCTAGCTTTGCATATTCAAGACAAAATATATAATCTTGACATTTTTAGCAACTTATTACCTACTTACATGCATGGTGCAAGTTGGTGACATAAAACTAAAAATTGTTGCTACCATATATTATTTTTCTTACTTGAAAAATAATATGTTTTTGGTTTAATAATTTTAAAACCAAAATATGTCTAAAATTTCAAGAACATACATAAGTGGCTCTAGATACCAATTGTTGGGTTTTAAACATGCCTAATAAAATCATTTTGCAACGGAAGCTTGTTTTAACATGTTTAAATCTAAAACTTTAGAAACCAAAACCCACCAAGGATCCATATGTAGTTCTTGAAATTTAAATAAAATACAACCATAGGGTGTTTAGTATCAACAACCTTTGTAGAGAAGTGGTAGCTACAAAATAAGGATGGTATGAACACAAGTGTCTTCACTCCAAGAGATGAACACACCAAGCAAGTTTGATCCAAAGGTGCTAGCCTCCAACCCCAATGTCAAGAAACATACACACTCTCTAAAACACTTGATTTGTGGTGATTATATGTATGTAAATAGAAATCAAACAATTCACAAGAACAAAAGAAAACTAACATATAGTTTTATGAAGTTCTTATTTTTGTTTTCTTTCAAAACCCATCCATTTGATTCTCACGTATCCCACCCCTTTGAAAGCCTTGACAATCCCATATTTCAAATGTTAATTTTAGAAAGGAATCAAGCCTCTTTTGTTTTTTTAACTTTTGTAAAGCCAAAATTATCAAAGTCTTGGAACCATAAAATTTTAAGTCAACATCTTGAAAATATTGCATATGCCATCGTTGGAAGACAAAAATAGTCCAATGGGATTATTTCATATTGTATATTGGATAATAGAATAATCTCATTTAATCTATTAATTTTGTAAGTCTTCTAATATACAATATAAATCATGTAGCAACTCATATTTACTACATTGATTCATTATGTATTATTATTTGACTTAATAATAATATATCCTTGACATTAATTGGGTTATACACGTTAAACCGAGTTTGAGTGTATATTTGAAATATTTGCTCAGTGTGTGACCTTTTGGGATATCATATCAATAGTAACATTGTTACACGTTGTGTCTTAGGCATATAGTTCCAACAAACAGAGTTTAGATACGTAACTTAAAAGTCAAATTTAGGAAACATAAACTCTTTAAAAATTCTCCACTTCCATCTGCCACCAACACCTAACTTCAACTCGATCTTGAGTAGATTGCCGCCAACACCTAACTTCAACTCTTGAGGTAACCTTGCCCCTCGTCTATCTCTCTGCCACGCACTCCACCACCGCAACTCATAAATTATCATGTACGGATTGCTTTTCTTTGCATTATGGTTGGGATTTCTTTTACAATTTATGGTTTATTTGATACTAGTATGTGTATGTGTGTGTGTGTGTATATATTCATTTTAAAATAAACCGGACGGCCAGTGGTCGGCCGCAAAACCGCATGTTTAGTCCGGTTGAACCAGTCTTCTACACATGGTTTTTGAGACACTGAACAGCAAAACACCTATCACCAATTCACCATCACCTGAGATGTTCAACATCTCATGTCTGATTTGAGGGTGAAAACCCTAGACGCTCACGGTCGTCCTCGTTATATTGCTTCCGCGATCGTCCTCATCATCTTGGTCTCGTCTGCATCGCAGAAGAAGATGGACCGAAGATGAAGACCGTCGTGGCTTGCCGGGAAAAAAAAAAAAAAAAACCGATCAGATATTGAAGCCAAAAGACGCCCATGTGTTATAAGTTTCCCCTTATTTAGTTATTTCTCTCACTTTATCAAAGCACACACATGTCTATCTGTGAAATAGCTGGCTTCAAATTTTTTTTTTTTTTTTTTTTTTCAACGGCAAGCTGGCTTCAACTTAATTATTGGTTTTTGTGATAAGTTATTATATTTTATTATTTTACGTTAAACTGACTGAGGACGATTTTTACAAAAAGAGAAAAATTGTTTTGTTAGTAAAGTTATAATGGTTTTTTTTTTTTTTATTTCAAACACAAGATTGGATAATTGTTTTATACTTTTATAATTATTTGGAAAATTTTAATTTTTCTATATATATGACGTTATCCGGTTCTTTAAACGGTCCGATCGCTTGGACCGATGACCAGTAAAGAGACCGGTTAAACGTCCAGTCTGATTTTAAAAACATTGCAAATAAGCACTACTTACTTAGAGACGCCTTCCATTTAAAGACAATATAGCAATTGTAGCGTATCTTTCATTAAAGTAGTGAATGTATCCATATGATGATTGCAAACATGATAAAACTAGGAATATTGGAAGCGAGTGGGTATATATTCTTCAAACATAGGCATGAAGGCACCATATCTTTTCTTACAAGTTTGCAACCTTCAACAAGACTATCACTTGCAAAATCTTCTTGTAGAATGTCTAGTTTTGTTCTGATAGATTGTAGGTCAGCAAAATGTCTATTTTTAATGAATAGGTAAAATATATTTTTTGATTATTCATTGTTATCGGGTTAAAGTTATACAAAACCGCTTACGAGACCAAAAAACAATTTTTCAAGACAACCTTGTTTTCAGTAAAAACATATGTCAAAAAATTATATAATACCGTGTATTTGCATTTTTTTGTAGAAGTTAACAAATGCATATTATTAACTAATTAAGAATATGAAAGAGAATATATATAATCATTTAATAACTAAACTTATTAGGTATTATATCTAATTTAATTATGTAATATGAAAGAGTATATATATAATCATTTAATAAAAGAGATAATTTGATAACATTGTTAGAATGTGACACATGTCAAAAATTGATTAAAAATTTGACAAGTGTAATTAAGTGATCTAAGAATTTGGGAAGTATCATTTGAGTTACTAGCTTGTTTATTAGAAGTAAAAGATATTAAGAAACTAATTATAGCACAAACCAAACATATGTACCGTTCAAAAATTAAATTAAACAGCTTTTACCATCTCTCTTTATAACTTTCTATCTTTATCTTCATCTCCTCCTAAAATTAGTATAAATACAAAATACTTGAGGTAAAGTTATAAATTTATACTATGGGTTAAATAAACAGAATTCGTACCATAAGCCAGATAAAAGAGATATACTATGAGGTAAAGTTATAAATTTCGTACCTTAGACTTAACAATTTAATTCTCAGACAATAAACAGATAGTCCAAATATTTGATGAATCTGTGTTTTTGTTTGATTTCATGTTCGTTTAAACAAATTATGATTCGTATACATAATCGGTTTGATTTTAGTAATTTGCACCCTTTTAACGTTTAACCAGTCGGATCGGTTTCTTTTATAAAGCCGTTTATCAATATTCATTAATTTTGTAAATCGAAGATTTAAACGTTTTCGGAATAGAATTATTTTTAAATAAACTAAATCAGAAATTGTGCTTTAGAAAGAATAAGAAATTGGCCGAGTTGATAGTAATTACTTAGATTGGTGGTCTAAATAACTCAAATATCTGGTGATTAGTTTGGTTTTAATATGTTAGGATATGTAATTCATTAAATTCGGATTGTTAAATAGTTATTGAAAATTTAGCTATATTTATTTATTTTTATAGTTTTTTTGGGTATTTAAATTGTATATTTATATCTGTTTAATTATGCATTTATTTATGTATATTGCGCTTTTATACGTAATATAGAGTTGAAGATGAAATCGTTTAAAGCAACATTAACTATGATGGTCGCAAAATTAATGATAGCAGCACTAACCGTCTAATACAAAGTTGCCACGGTTAACGACATGAGTCTCAATATTCTCATAACCTACCGATACATGATAGCTGCCATTCTGACTTTTCCTGTGGCTTTCTTTCTTGAAAGGTAATAAATTTTTCTATCTCCCAATTTCTTAATTTTATTTTTAAGTTAGCCTACTTTGAATTTTAATTAACTAAAGAAATTAAATAACAACTTTTTTTTGCTAAGTTATGGTTATTTATCTACTATATACAATTACTATCCAATGAATATATAGTAAAAAAATAACCATAACTTAGCAAAAAAAATTACTATTTAATTTCTTTAGTTAATTAAAATTCAAAGTGGGCTAACTTAAAAATAAAATTATAAAATTGGGAGATAGAAAAATTTATTACCTTTCAAGAAAGAAAGCCACAGGAAAAGTCAGAACGACAGCTATCATGTATGGTAGGTTATGAGAATATTGAGACTCATGTCATTAACCGCGGCAACTTTGTATGTGACGGTTAGTGCTGCTATCATTAATTTTGCGACCATCATAATTAATGTTGCTTTAAACGATTTCATCTTCAACTCAATGTTAAAGTGCAATATACATAAATAAATACATAATTAAACAGATATAAATATACAATTTAAATACCCAAAAAAATTAAAAAAATAAATAAATATAGCTAAATTTTCAATAACTATTTAACAATCCAAATTTAATGAATTACAGATCTTAACAAATTAACATCAAATTAATCACAAGATGTTTGAGTTATTTAGACAACCAGGTAATTACTGTCAACTCGACCAATTTTTTATTCTTTCTTAAACACCATTTCTTATTTAGTTTATTTAAAAATAGTTCTATTCCAAAAATGTTTAAATCTTCGATTTACAAAATTAATGAATATTCATAAACGGCTTTATAAAAGAAACCGATCCGACTGGTTAAACGTTAAAAGGGTACAAATTACTAAAATCTAACCGATTATGTATACGAATCATAATTTGTTTAAACGAACATGA
Source organism: Mikania micrantha (assembly GCA_009363875.1). Taxonomy (NCBI): domain Eukaryota; kingdom Viridiplantae; phylum Streptophyta; class Magnoliopsida; order Asterales; family Asteraceae; genus Mikania; species Mikania micrantha. Next base: position 62,058,203 of record CM018693.1, read on the forward strand.
AATCAAACAAAAACACAGGTTATTGAATCGTCGGATATTTGGACTACTTGTTTATTGTCTGAGAATTAAATTGTTAAGTCTAAGGCACGAAATTTATAGCTTTACCTCATATTAAATCTCTTTTTTTTCTCTGGCTTATGGTACGAATTCTGTTTATTTAACTCATAGTATAAATTTATAACTTTACCTCAAGTATTTTGTATTTATACAAATTTTATGAGGAGATGAAGATAAAGATAGAATTATAAAGAGAGATAGTAAAAGCTGTTTAATTTAATTTTTGAACGATACATATGTTTGGTTTGTGGTATAATTAGTTTCTTAATATCTTCTACTTCTAATAAACAAGCTAGTAACTAAATGACACTTGTTAAACTCTTAGATCACTTAATGACACTTGCCAAATTTTTAATCAATTTTTGACATGTGTCACATTGTAAGGCTATGTGTTATCCATCACCCACCATCACTCCACGTAGACACTACGTAAGCGTCACATAATCAACCAACATCATCACCCTTTTATCACTCCACATCATCTTTACATATGTTATCATCACTCCTCCTCACGCCCCTGTGTAATGGAGGGAGGGTGCCACCGGGGCGTGACCGACCCCTCTCACGCCCGCATCACACTCCACAATATATAGCCTAACAATGTTATTAAATTATTTCTCTTATTAAATGATTATATATATTCTCTTTCATATTACATAATTAAATTAAATACAATACCTAATAAGTTTAGTTATACATTTTTATAGTAATAATAATTTTTTAATAAATTAAAAATCAAAATTTTTATAATAAAAATAGATTTTGAAAATAAAAATTATATAAAACAATTTTTTAAAAAAACAAAACCTAGAATTTTAAACAAGATTTCTATACAAAAAAAATAGTTTTTAATACAATTCTAAAAATAAAATGTTAAAAAAATAACATAAATTCAAGCATATTTTATCCTAAAAATCATTTTTAAACCATGAATTTGTATTAGTTACTATATAACATTTTTTTATACAATATGTGTAATGCACGTGATATTAACCTATTATATTAATATAAGTACACTTAACTTTATAACAGTTAATAATCTCAACCCAATTTTGGAAAGTGGATTAAAGTTAAACCACAAGCAAAATATATATATGATCATACGATTTTTTATGATAATCTAAACAGACGTACCCAATTACGATTGCAATCTTCTTTTCAAATTGAAATTGTTTTATGTAACGGAGTTTGTACGTATTAATTTATGGATTTAAGAGGTAAGACCGCATTTCCACTAAAACCGGCGCCATGACGAAGATTAACACCATCCCGGTGGTGGCGTAAACGAGAATTGCAGACCCGTCTGCGGAGCTTCACATGCAAAAACGGTTTAGGCAAGATATATATTTTTTTACCAGTGAATTAATTTAATTCTTAATTAGTTTTTTTTTTTTTTGAACGGCTCTTAATTAGTTAATAATATGCATTTGTTAACTTTTACAAAAGAAAATGTAAATACATGGTATTATATAATTTCTTGACATACGTTTTTACTGAAAACAAGGTTGTCTTGAAAAATTATTTTTTGGTCTCGTAAGTGGTTTCGTATAACTTTTAACCCAATAACAATGAATAATCGAAAAATATATTTCAGCTATTCATTAAAAATAGACATTTTGCTGACCTACAATCTGTCAGAACAAAACTAGACGTTCTACAAGAAGTTTTTGCAAGTGATAGTCTTGTTGAAGGTTGCAAACTTGTAAGAAAAGATAGGTGGCTTCATGCCTATATACGTTTGAAGAATATATACCTAATCGCTTCCATTATTACTGCTTTTATCATATTTGCAATCATCATATGGATTCATTCACTACTTTAATGAAAGATATACCGCAATTGCTATATTGTCTTTAAACGGAAGGCGTCTGTAAGTACTAAGTAGTGCCTATTTGTCACCATGATTTTAAAATTAGATACTTCACTAGTCTTAATTGAGTTCATTTAAAAACGGTTGAATATGTAACCGTTGTATTTAATCAAATTATTTAAGATGATAAATAAAACGCCTTATTATATAACATTTACGGCGGTTTTTTTAGTTCAAAAAGTTAAATTTAAATTCAGATTTTAGTTGTCAAGTATTTATTACGATTCGATGTTAGTTTGGAATTATATACGGCAGTTACCTTTTCAAAACCATTTTATTCCTTTTTATAAAAGAAGAACAACGGTTCGACCTTATTTGCAAATAACAGGTTTGACCGTATTCAACATCGCATTCACACTTTGTTTGGGTTTTTTATGAGTTATTGTTATTTGATCTAAAGTTTTACTTGATAATTAATGTTGAAAGGATGCATTTTATTTACAGGAAACATTAATTTTATTATTATTATTTTTTTAACGGCATTTGATCTCAACGTATCATCTCATTAAAAGTATCATCTCGTTTCAAACGAACGGACAATGGTTTTTGGTACTGTATTTAGTCGGGCATTACATTTGTTTTTCATACTGTTGTTGCCTTATTTATTTATTTATTTAGTTTAAAAATAAAATATTAATTATATTAAAAAGAATTCATGAGTAATTGTTGTGTGATATATATTGATTAGGCAAGCAGCAATCTACAGGTCAAAAGGTTTGTGACTTTGTGTTATTACGTATTCCCGTGGCTCATTTTCTTATTAGCAACTTTAATGCAATTTCATTTTTAGTTTTTATGATTTTTATTTATTTTGATGCTTTATAGAAGGAAGGAAGGAAGTAACATAGAGACCAATGAATTCCTGCTAAAATTCTCATTTTGTTGTGATGGTGAAGCTAGAGAAAAATAATTAATGATGAGATAAAATGGTACGTTGTCTGGAGGATTAATGATCGACGAAACATTTTTACTATTATTTGTAAACTCCATTAATTTGTAAATGAATGATTCTGATACACACACACACAAGATTATTACCCGTGTTATACACGGATTTAATATAAAATATTAAATAGTTATTAATAAAAATTTATAAATTAGAAAATGATATTTTGATATAAAATAATTAAATTACGTATTAATAGGTAACTTAAGATATAAAACAACAATAAAAGATTATGTATTTAAACAAATTATTTTTAAAAATTTAATACGAAAAACACTATTTTTTTATAAAAAAAATGTTGTTTCAAAATCTATGTTTTATAGTCTATTTTATTTGTTAAATGTTTTTTTTTTTGATAAAACATGATTTTTAAAAATAAAAATTTCTAAATTACCAATTGAAATTATTTTTATTACTAAAGATATTGATTTTTACAAAAAAATTCATATCTTATAACTTTTTTTAAAGTGTATTTCAATAAAACATATTTTTAATTTATTATAAATTTTTTAGTTTTAAAAAGGTAAATAATATCATTAATATTATAATTATTGAATATAAAAGATAATAGAACTATTTCATATGAGAGAAAATTAATTGAGATGACGAGGAGATGCCAAATGACAATATTGTCTTAAAATTGTGACAAGTATCAAAACATATTTTTGTTTATTATAGTAGTAAGATAAGATAACCCATGTTTATTGCGTTAACCGAATAACTACATCTTATTACTTTGGGGCCCACACTAAAGTAAATCTAAAGGTTGTGGTTTTTTCTTTAATTAATGTAGGGCTCACTTATATTAATAAAAAAAATAAGAAAAAACCTACACCTTTATATTTACTTTAATATGGGCCCTAAACTAATAAGATGTAGTTATTTGGTTATCGCAATAGGGAATGGTTAACATTCGAACCATCCCTTATAAGATATATATATATATATATATATATATATATATATATATATATATATATATATATATATATATAGGGGGAGGTTCTATTGAAAACCTTCATATTTAAGAAAACTTAAAAAACTAATCACAATTGTTATTAATCAATTTCGTTTTTTATTTTATATTTTGTTTTATTATAAGGTTATATTTGTTAACAAAAAGAAAAAAAGAAAAAAAAACATATGTAATTCATGTTATTACATATATGTAACTCATTGATTACATATATGTAACTTGTAAACTGCATATATGAGTTACACATACGTAACTTTATTGGTTACATATACGTAATTTCGTGATCTACATATTTTTATTAAAAAATTTTGTTTGTTTATTACATTTCTAAGCTAATAATAAAAAATCATGAAAAAAAAATTTAAAAATTGATTGGTTAGTATGAATTTTCTTGGTTTTCTTCAAAGAGAGGAGTTTTTATTTGAACCCTCCCCTATATATATATATATATATATATATATAGGGGAAGGTTCCCCAAAAAAGTCAATTTTGCCTAAGAAGGCTAAGAAGGATTTTTAAAAATTTGAAAACCGACTCAAACAAACTCCGAACTAACTCATTTTTGCGTCATTGGAACCGTCTTGTCAAACCTTAAACCCGGAACATCAAAACCCAAACCATAAAACATAATACTAAAACCTAAACTTTAAACTCAAACAATAAAGCCTAAAAATAAAACCTAAAAGTTAAAAATCAAGCCCTAAAACCTAAACTTTATAGATAAACGTTAAATCTAAAACTTAAAAGCTAATATTGTAGAGTTCGACGATACGGTTCCAATGCCATCAAAATGAGCTCAATCGGAGTTCGTTTGGGTCGGTTTTGAATGATTTGAAAATCTTTTTTAGCTTTCTTAGGCAAAATAGACTTTTTATTTGATCCTACCCCTATATATATATATAGAGAGAGAGAGAGAAATATTCAAATAATAACTCATTCTTAAAGCAATAGCCCGAAATAACCGGCCAATATGAAGCCAAATCTTGGATTTTTTTAACATCATTGTAACACATTTAGAGCACTATGTTCTTTTATGAGTTTGTGTAAATTTTTCACCGATATCATCTTTGTAAGTTTTTGATTTACAACACTGTAACTGTTTTAGGGCCAAAAATTACAACGATTTAAACTCTCAAACGATGATGAATTTTCGCAAACTCATAAAAGAACATAGTGTTTTAAATATGTTACAATGATGTTCATAAAAAAATCCAAGATTTGGCTTTATCTTGACAAAGTTATTCGAGTTATTGCAATAAAGGTGGATTATTATTTATTCACAACCCTATATATATACTAGTATTAAATAAACCATAAATGGTAAAATAAATCCTAACCATAATGCAAAGAAAAGCAATTCGTACCTGATAATTTATGAGTTACGGTGGTGGAGTGCGCTAATGGCAGGAGAAGGAGATCGATGGTGTGCGTGGCAGAGAGATAGAAGAGGGGCAAAGTTACCTCGAGAGGAGAATAAGTTAGATGGTGTTCGTGGCAGATGTCAAGGGACTTGGAGATTTTTTAAAATGAGTTTGTGTTTACTATGCACTGGTAATTTATCCGTCACGTGTTGTAGTGGTGTCTTGAATTTATACTCTTTAATGAAAACATATTATATTTGACTCAACTTGTTTGTAAACAAATTTTTTGTTGAAATTTATACCAACCGAAGACGTACATAAAATAAGCACGAAAACGTATTTTATTAGACCTGGGTGTTTTCCGAAAAAAATTACATTGTAATGTGAATCAATTAAATGAATTTATATCGACACGTAAGAGGTAAGTTCAAATAGGTTAAGCAAATCTGAGTTTCTATGTTAACAAGTGCCTCGACTCGTATATGCCCAATTAGACTAACGGTATCTTGGTGGTAAGATAAGGCTCAAGAACCAAATGGCCCTGAGTTTGAATCTCACAAGGATGTTTTCTCAAAGTATTGAGTTTCGTACATAACTGATGAGTTAGTGATGGATATAGTCGGATGGTACTGCTGGTGACACCATCATACTTTTGTTATCCGCCTTTATCAAAAATTGGCCGTTAAAAAATTACTAAATTTGACTTAGGTTACGTATTTAAATTTTGTAGTCCTCTTATTAGAAACAGATCCGTTAACATCAGCAGCTTTATATAATTCAAAGAAATTACCTCCTGAAACGTAATTGTGCGTAATAGATAGTTTTAGTGATTGACAAGCAAATTATTGAATTTCATGCTGTTAATTACAAGTAAAAATTGTAAAATTGCAGGTCTTATAAATTGTCTTTTTTGTTTTACATACATCCCTATGGTGTATTATTGTGTTCTTAACTTAAATTGTTTTCTCTATTAATTATTTTTAATTCTTTTTTTTTTGTTTATATTACTATGATGTTGTACAGTGAGGTCTTAAAGCAAGTGCGGAAGGTGCGAACGCACATGACCCATTTTTTTAAAGAGTCCTAATATTTTTAATAAGTTTGTATAAATTATATATATATATTAATTTATTTATTTTACAATACATATAATTTACATTTCAATTTTTTAAATATATTTAACCTAGTAACGAATTTTATAAAATCTAAAAAACAAAATTTACTTAAAATTTGACCCAATAACTCATTACGATTTAAATTTAGGTTAAAAAAAACAAATTAACTCACTTCATATTTAGTTACAAACTAACTACCACACACACATAAGAACCCATTTTTAGCATTCGCACAAGTCATCTAACCTCTCAGAGACGATCCTCATGTTGTATAGTTCTAATAAGGGTCGGATCAACCAATTTGAGAGTTTTAGGCATCATTAAAATCCAAGGCCCTTCAACCCTTCAAAAACTTTTATATTTTCCCTACGTCTCTTTGTTTCGTTCGTTCCCTTGCAAGTTTAGGCGACCCTTTATTAGTGGTGTTTGTGGTCTGGTTTTTAAGCGAAACCGTAAACAACGGTTTATGAATAACTAAAATCAAAAGCGAACATTTAAAAATAAAACCAAACCAAACCTTTATTTAACAGTTTGGTTTTGATTTGGTTTTACGGTTTGAGCTATTGTGTGCAACATGTGTTTCGTCCGATTTCATTCTCGCTCGTAATCAGTCCCAAACAAGCCTAACACCAACCCGTAACAAGTACAAGCCGTGTTAACAAGCCATAAACCCATATGACAACCAGTAAATGGCATGCTAGGACAACTTTCATCCGTAACCCACGTGATTTAGTCGCACTTGTGAAAACTTGACAAAAATATCCACTTGACAAAAATAAATTAATCTCGGGATAGTTTATGACAGTAACATCTTGGTTCGGGTGGTTATTATTGACTCACCACATTTTCCGTCTCGATCACTCCCCTCTAGTGTCGATGTTAGCGGTTGTGTGGTGGAGGCATGATGTACGACAGTAACATTCTAATTAGGGATGTCGAAAATACCCGAACCCAATTAACCCAACACGCAACTGAACCCGAATAAGATTAATAAGGTCGGATTATTCGGGTAAAAAATGTTAGTCGGGCTGTTCATGTTAAAATTAACCCAAATTGTTAATAGGTTCAGGTTTTGAGTATATTTTTAAACATTAGTCGGGTTTCAGGTTAACCCGAATAAAGATTATTATCATTTTTTATATATATTAATTATAAAATATATTGCGTATTCAACTTTTTTCCGAAATATTTAATTACGTTAACTACATATAAATATAACTATTAATCAAATTATGTATAGTTGAACACAATTTCCATTAAATTATATGTTTGAAAAATGAATTATTTGTAGCAAATGCGTTTACGTTGCAAACTGGATATTGCGACACATTTACCACCAAATTTTTTTGAGGCAAAAACCCTTGGTGCAAAAACTTTATTACAAATTTGCGACACAAGTTGTAACCATTTTGCAACAAAAAGAGTGCGTCGCAAAGTTCCTATGCATTTGCTACACACTCTAATTATATTTTTCTTGTTAACTATATTTTAAAAAATTATTACAAATATTAACGTAATTACATGTTTTCATTTGCTACAAATTTGTGACAAGGTTTTATTTTTTTTTTATTTTTTTAATGACACATTTGCAACCCATTGGAATTTATTTTCTTTTTGTTTGCTACACATTTGCAACTAGAAATAATTTTCTTTTTATTAGTTTGCGACAAATTAGCAACACTTATATATATTTTTTAAATGAAATAATTTTTTTATTTGCAACTAATAATAATTTTCTTTTTGTAGGTTTGCGACAAATTAGCAACCTTTGCAAATTTTCAAACGAAATAATTTTTTATTTTCCTACACATTTGTTGTCAGTGGAATTTATTTTCTTTTTGTTTGCTACACATTTACAACTAAAAATAATTTTCTTTTCATTAGTTTGGGACAAATTAGCGTCAATTTTAAAATTTAAAATTAAATATTTTTTTTTATTTTGCAACACATTTACTACGCATAATAATTTTCTTTTTGTAGGTTTGCAAGTTAGCAACACATTTGCAACTTATAATAATTTTCTTTTATAGATTTGCACCAAATTAGCAACACTTACAGATTTTTTAAACAAAACAATTTTTATTTTGCGACACATTTGCCACAAATAATAAGTTTGCGACATATTAGCAACACTCATATATTTTTTTATTGAAATAATACCTTTTTTGCAACACATTTACAACAAAAATAAAATATTAAAAAATAATTGAAATACTAAAAAAATCCAGATTTTTTACGGCTACTAAAATAGCCTAATTCAGCAAGAAATTCTTCTATTAGTGATTACTTGAAGCAACAAATTTACTTGTAAACTATTGCATTTGTTTTTTTTGCATATTTTCTTGCGATAGCTCGTTTTGCTCTCGTAATCATTGTTCAATTCGTTGCTCCGAATCCTCCCATACTTTTCTTCCAATTCCAAGTTGAGATCCAAAATCTTGCGGTTGTGATTCCAAATCTTGAATGTGACATCCAGTACTTGATCGTCCGGCAAGTCCGTACAGTACGTGTACTTTCGCTATTTACTGTGTGTAAATACAATGCATGAACAGTGTGTGTGATAACATAGCTCAGAACACAAGAAATAGTTGTACGTATTTAAGTGAAAACTTAAATACCGTAAGTACAACAACTCATGATAAACAATAGTTGTATGTATTTAGGTGAAAACCTAAGTACAATTAATACAACGAATCAAGAGAAACAACAGTGTACAAGTAAACAACAAGAACATGTCGGTTACGATATGATATCCATAGATGACAGGAACCAGATGACCGATAAATCAGTATGAAAACAATGTGAAAACAGGAAGTATAGTTGAGTCCGTCAGTGAGGAAACACAATTCAAAACATAATTGCAATGTCATTTCAGAATAACGAACTAACAGTGTGTTTGCGTGGGTGACGATTCACACAAACATATCTGTGAGTTTGATGTTCTGAAATGATGACTGAAAAGTAGAAAACAAAAGTCAGAAAGCAAAACCATCGTCGTGTTCGTTCGGGTGACGATTCGAATGAATACTCGCGAAGATGACGCGATTTGACGAAACGAAACCGATAAACGATTCGAATGATAATAAAATAAGGAAAATAAATATAAAATTTTTATTAGGAATCACAACCTTTAAAACCTAAAATTAAAACTTTTATATTTAAAGTTCGTAAACACGCGCGTAACGTTCCGGAAACGCAACGAAAACGCGAACCGAGCAACCGAAACGATCCCGAACACCCTCGGAGTATAAATACTTTAAATGAGTTCATTCTGCTCATTTTTCCTCTTTTACTCTCTCTCTAAAACACAAAACCCGGTTCTACTCTCTCTCTAGAAATTTGAACTTCAAATCTTTGTATCTCACTCGTTTCTTGGCCAAATCGTTCCATCTTTGGACCTAATCGAAGCTCTCGACCTCCTTTACACGAAAGTACAAAGGATATGGAGTGAAACCCACTGAAAATCGAGGTAATGAAGCTTGAATGTCACGAAAAAGAGGGTTTTCTACACCCTTAGTCGTCCTAGAACCCTAACCGGTTAACCACCTTCAAATCTTGAAACCAATGACCATGAGAATCAGCCTTAGCATATACCACCTTCGAAACCACAAGTGAGCCTTGAAATGGAGATGATTCTGGGCACAACCCTGTTGCGGCCGAAAGTGAACCACGGCTGGCCGAAAGGCCTAAGGCCGAATGGCCTCATTCACCCGGCTGCTGCTCCTTCGCCCACCTCCATTCTCTCGGCCAACCACCTTCCATTCGCCACTACACACTCGACCATCAACTTCATTCGGTCAAAGGGCCATTCGCCCATGCAGCTTTCATTCGGCCAAGCACAAAAGACAAGGCATCTCATTCGGCCAATGAACCCTATTTGACCATGCCACCTATTCGGCCCAACTCCATTTGGTCCAGCCCATGATGGTTAACTAGCCCAACAGTTTGGCCCACGCACATGCTTATGGCCCATGACACTTGACCTAAGCCCACATCATGTATTCATCCCAATTGATTGTTTCGGCCCACTTCGGCTTATTAGGCCCAAGTAGGGATTCAGTCATGTTAGAGGTCGGCCCACATTCAATGGTTTGGCCCACATGGGTCAATTCGTAAACAAACACACTAAACCAAACATTATATATAACATGCAAGTAGGGATAAATAAATACTACAAAGGTGGCAAAGAACATATGAAATAATAAGGAAGCAAGTAATTTCAATAAACACATGTGAAGTTTTTAAAGTGTAAAACTAGGTTTTTAGACTTAGAACTTGTTGAAACCTCAACTTTTACGACATGACATAGTTCATGGTAGCTATGTAACCAAACATTTCAAGTAAGCATTAAGTCAACAACAATATGTATTAAAACTTAACTTAAAGACGTTAAGTGATAGTATAAACTACAACCATTGAATCAAGGCCGAACGATGACCGAGACTTACGGGTGTTAGCCAATTTTAGTGCTAACACATACACACACGAATCTCTACAACTCATACTTACAAGTTACAAACATTGTGAAATCAACACATGATCGTGAAAACAACAACCAGTACAACAAAGACCACGTGCATTCTGGTTTAGGCTAAGTCAACCACGATTACTACATGGTGAGTTCATACGCCCCTTTTCTAATCTTAACCGATTTTAAACTCTCGGGGCTGAGAAACATGCTAAATCTTTTAATTATTTAAAAGTTTTAGTTCAACATATTGTTTATACTTTGATTTAGATAATATTGCTTGACTTATTATCGCTTATCATTGTATGCTTGCTTGTATGTTTATAACATGACAGAGACAACTAAGATGAACATGATAATATAACTTCATAAATCATCAACACAATAGAATAATGTAGTTGTAAGATTTTATCTTATAACACTTAATTATTCTTACAAGAACAATCAATGAGATTATCACAGGTGAACACGATGACAACAACAACAAACATGAATGATATGAAGATAATGTATCTTCATAATATCATTCATCACTGGAGTTAGCTAAGTGTAATAGGACAAGTTCCTATAACACTCAGCTTATAACTCGGTGCATACTACAAGACAACACAAAACAAGTATCATCCACCACTTGAGTCGACTAAGTGTAGTAAGACTAACTCTCACAACACTGTAGTGGCAACATGGTGACCATATGGAACAACAAGAATGATAATCATGATAACGTACTTTCATGATGACAACATCATTCACACAACAACTAACATTGAATAATAAGACAAGATCTTATATAACTTTGTTAACAACAACGAGAACACATAACATTGAGAACAAACAACATTGGTGAACACAATACAATTGATTACTATTGAACTATCTGTATTATACCATTTCAATCATGTGCCATGTATTCAAGTTGATCACTGTAAGTCCCTCACACAAATCGCTGACCAGTTAATTTGACGTGACTAAACCGACGATAGCATAGTGGTACCATAGGTCTGACAAACCTCCAGCTTGTAGGGCTGGTATGTTGATCGTATCATCATTTGGCCGGTAACTGTTATACCTGAAAAAAGTTACCTCATAATTCAGAATAATTCGGGATATGGAATAATCCAGGGTAATTAGGAATATTTGCGTATATAAATTTATGTGATCTGATGACTTGAATAACAAATAATGATAGTGTATATTTTATTATTGTTACTTTGTTATTCAACACATGCTACTAATGTTTGAATTGAGTCAACAGATTATATGCAACAACTGTGCCTATTTATCCGGAAAATGAAGAAGAACATGGATTGCACGATAACGTTTACCGGAAGTCGCTTGACACATGATTGGAGACTGGACCGAGTTATGAGGAACAACTTTTGACCATCGTTGTATATTTTTACTATAAATTGAAGCAATATCGATCTAGGAAACACACACAGCTCACTTAGCTTACTTCTGATTATTGTTTGTTGACATTTACGGCACCCAGAGTTTTTAAACACTTAGTGATCGGTCAATTGCGCTCTTGTATTGTAATTTTACATTTTGTTTTAATATAAACTAGGCAGAGTGACGATTGTCACCTCCCGAGGTTTTTATGCCGGCAATCCTAAGGGATTAAGGGTTTTTCCTCGTATAAATCTCGTGTAAGCTGTTTTTCTGTTCTATATTCTGAAATATCCCTAGGTATCCTCAGGGATATTTAAATTGCATTTTGATTATAAACTGTTTCTTGATTATAAAACACAATTCCCCACTAAACTAATTCGGTTTTGCTAAAAGTTATACTTGGTAATTTTTACCCGAAACAATTTGGCGCCCACCATGGGGCAAACTTGTGTTTTTTATAACAAAAACCTTGTTTAAAGGTGTTTTCAGCAGAAATATAGTGAAAAATGGCTTCACAACCGAGATCAACTTATTCATTACCTATTATTTCTGCTACTACTACTAACGTATCCTCGCAGATTCCTGTTTTTTCCAAGAAGTCAGATAATCCTAGCAATCCTGGGAAGAAAACCACATTTGTGGCTGAAAGTGCTCCATCAACAAAGATGACCACTTCTGTTCCTATACTTGTTTCTAACAATGAAATTTTGAGTATGTTTCAACAGGTTCAGTAGCAAATGTTGGATCAACAGAAAATGAATCAAAGGCTTTTTAGAGAAATGGAAACTTTGTGGGCTGAAAAGAATAAGCAGAAAGAGACTTCCACTCCATTGGCTCCAAGGATCCTGGATTTCGGAACATCAGGGATGTCTGGGAATCACTTAGGAGACTTTATTCCTATGAAAACTAGTCTCGGGGATCCTCAGGGATCCCAAGGGTTAAGGATATCTCGGGATAATACCAATATCCCGGGAAATTCTTATCTGACTCCCATTACTAGCGATACTTTCATCTATTCTCCCATTGATGCTACTAACTTTGGTTCTGTACAGGAATCCGGATTAACTCCACAAGTGGCTAAAGAAATCCAGAAACTATGGGATATGATCTCTTGTGTTCCTGGAGTTGTCAATCCTATTCATGAGGTTCCTGTCACAACCCACATGATCTCTAGATTTGCTCCGCCGATATGCGATGCTGAGATCCCAAAGAGATTCCAAACTCCAACCAAGAAGTTGTATGATGGAACCACCGACCTTGAAGAACATGTGGCGCAATATAGGGAAAGGATGGAGACTAACCCTATACCCCCACATTTGAAGGAAGCATGCTTGTGCAAGGGATTTGGCTCGACATTAACAGGGGCAGCTCTAAAATGGCTGCTTAATGTTCCTCCCTATTCTATTACTTCATTTGCTCATTTAATTAATCTGTTTAACAATCAGTTTTCTTGTAGCAGGACATTCGAGAGGCTAACCAGTGATCTTTACAGGATAACCCATGGATCCGACGAATCCCTCAGGAGCTATGTCAACAAGTTTGGCAGAGAATCCCTGGATATACCTAATCTGGATATCACTACAGCCGTCCAAGCATTTAAGATGGGGTTGCAAAGAAACTCACCATTTTATGATGACTTGGTTATGAATCCTTGTAGGAAAATGGATGAGGTTCAAAACCGCGCATTGAGGTTTATCAGGCTAGAAGATGACAAAGAAATCCAAAAGAGGATCACCACAACACCTCCCAGCGATCAAGGCAAAATAAAACTGGATTCACCTACCAGCAAGTCATTCAAATCCAAACCATACTATGTCACACCCCGGGCCGGCGGGAACGGATCGGGTTTTCCCGTCGGGCGGAAGGTTCCCGGGGCGCGATATCTTGAATGATAATCGAAATGATCAGATTGTTTACATGGCACATGATAAATAATGAGAAATGCTAATATGACATATAATATAGAATTACAAAGTTAAATTACACAGTACGTGTTCATAATTTAACTAAGTAAATCTATTCCAAAAGAATCGTGTAGTTTCTATCTTGTAACTGTACAAGATATGCAAAATAGATTCGCATTGTCATCAAAAGGTATGCATCCAAAAGTAAGCTAGGTCTTCTAAGAGTCCTCTAGCTTAATCACTGATGCTTGTTATCTAGACCTGTCCGTCACCTGAGAAAACATGCATTTAAACAAGTCAACACTAGGTTGGTGAGTTCATAAGTTTAGTAATTGAAAACCATTGGATTAAGTCAATCATGTACAGCGTGTCACACAAGTTGTATTGATAATTGAATCCCATGTTTCACACAATGTCCTTTCCATGGTTATATGTACAGACAATGTCTCATCCAGTCAAGCATGCTTATATATAGGGGCATACGAAAGGGTCAAGCCCAGACGCCACCCCACCACATGCTTAACTGCACTCAACACTACCTGTAATACAACGATGGATACCCATTTCCTTTCACCCATGATTTCCCGGTATGTTTATCCACTAAGTACAAGGAAAGAAACCTAATCGTCTTTGTCAACCATTCCTTACGGAATAGTCGGCATGTAACATACTCAATGAATAAAGTAAGAGATGAAATCATCTCTGTTAACTAATCCTTACGAATTAGCCGGTGTGTAAAATAACCCAAATTGAATAAAGAGATATAATCTCTGTTAGCTAATCCTTACGGATTAGCCCGGCATGTAATATAACCCAATGAACAAATAAGAAACGAAGTCGTTTCTGTTAGCTATTCCTTACGGATTAGCCCGGCATGTAAGATATCATACTCGATATCTAGAGCGAAACTTAATAGTTTCTGTAACTAATCATTACTGATTAGTCCGGCGTGTATAATACTCAGCAATTGAATAAAGAAACATAATAGTCTCTGTTAGCCATTCCTTACGGATTAGCCCGGCATGTAAGATATCATACTCGATATCTAAAGGCGAAACTTGTCACACCCCCAATTTCAACTAACGGAATCATACCGTTTGGGAACGTGACAAACCAGGATCTCAGATCATTAGACATAGCGAAGACCTCTATATGAATTTCAAAAACATACGTTGGTCTTTAAAACAAACATAATAACCAGAGTTTACAAAAAGTGCGGAAGCGTTTAAAAACCATAAACAGTTGTAAATCAAACATTACAATTCAAAGTACTAAAATATTCTGATTTAAATAATCAAAGTGAAAGAAATGCATGTGACTCTATCTTCCTAGTCCATGCCAGCTGTTACGCGCGCCTTAGCGTCCTGAGAAAACATGCAAATCAAGTCAACACAAAGGTTGGTGCATAACACAGGTTTTAAATAATCATAGAGTTCAAAACATCAGTTTGAATAACAAGTTGTAGATAACATAATCACAATTGCACAGTCATGATAGCTAGTCATATAACTATTTACATACGTGTTCGACACCGAAGCTGACTAGTTGCCATGCTATAGCATGTTTTCGCCTTGCCACTATTGTCTATCACAACAATAGTAAATGTGTGTTTGGTCAGTCAAACACCTGCGTAGATCCCATCTACCAGGTGAGGTTTGTCAAACCTAATAGATCTATTTCCAACTACCACGCTTTGCATTACAGCAAACTAAACGGTTCGAGGTGTGTAAGGACTTTCAAGTTGATATGTTTTCACATAATGTAAACAGATAACTCATGCAAGTGTTATGTATCTAAAAATCAGTTTGTTGCACATGTTTTCTCCCCCAAAACAGTTAAAAATAAGAAAGGGGCCGTGTACGCACCTTTGATAATAGTAGAATGATCAAACACGTGTGAACTTGCGTAGAAATCCTCTATGAAGAATCTGTGATTTAAACAATAACCTATTGTTATTCGAATAATCGTTTTGTGCTTAAAATCACATACGTATCAACATACGTACGTTAAAGTGTGAGAATTAGGCATACGGAAGTACGCGTGCTTTTGAAATCGTTTAAATAAAATCACATTTGATTTTATTTAATTAAACGTAATTATACGCGATTTCGTGTTCGGATTAAAATATGGATTTTATCATTTCAACATGTTCGCATTCTCGTTACGGTTCCAACGCAACTTGAACGGATCGAATCGGAGTTCGTATGCGAAAGTTATGCCCAAAATACTAAAATTAATTTAAAATCTAAAAATATGGTTGGGCCGGGACTCGAACCCGCGACCCTCAACACCAAACACATGCATCTAACCAACTCAGCCCGCTAGGGTGTCGCAATGGATATCAGATTTAAATTCTTTTAAATACCATTCCAGCCCAATTCCTTTTCCATAATATAGCCGAAGCTTACACCCTTCAATTGATCGTGAATTCGAACTCGATAGTCCTCAAAACCATAGGGCTTCTATTCCTTAGATCCAACCGATTCTATAACCGGTTTTAATTTGAATTTAAATTAATATAACACACTTAATTCGATTTTGTAATCATTCGAACTCAATTTCATCAATCCTTCACTCAAAACCTATCAATATGTGATGATATCATGAAATTGATATGTGGGAATACATAATCGGTGGTTTTAGAATCTGATATCACCATTTAATTTGACTTTTAAACCTTCCAAGACTAATTCCCCAAAACCGTTTATCCCAAGAACCCTAGATCTTGTTCTTTATCAATTCACTATAATGAAATGAAATTAAATCATGGATTAGCTTCATCGAGACTCTCTGAAACTAAAAACAACCTTTAATTTGATCTTACAGCTCGATTAATACCGAACCCCCAAATCCGTTCTCACACTAAGAACCCTAGAATCGAACTCCCACAATTCGTAATTACCTGATGAAATTGCCATGACATTAACCTTAATCGAACACCTCTGAACCATTCCATACTGTTTAATTACATTTTTAAACCGGTTTAATCAACAACCCCCAAAACAACCTTATTACGAGCCCTAATTACTTGAACCCTATCAATTCGATGTTAACAGATGAAATTGATCTAGGATAACCCTTATTCGACATGTTTAGAAAATGTAGGAATCAAGAATTACCTGATTTGATTTCAAATCGATGTAGTTCCCTTCTAGGATGATGTTCGGCCTACTCCCGTATCAATCTTGCTCCCAGATGTTCTTCTGTTCGAATTCTTGTGTGTGAAATAGCCTAATGATGCCGATTTAGGTTTCTATAACATCAATTTGATGGATTGATATCGTATTATAAGCATTCGATCTAACCGACTTCGGTTACCATTTTCGAAGTTAATATTCACTTAATTTCGATCATTATGTGATCATCAACGGTTGGTAACTGTTATACATCATCAATGTGTATTGATTACATGATTTAATTGGTTAATTGTAACAAATTTAAAGGAATTCCGAATTTCCTTAACAAATTAACCGAATTTTGACTTGTAGAAGTCAAAATTGCCACTAAAAATCAATTACAAGTTTAATCTTGAATAATTTAACACTTAGGACTTTATTTTTCTTAATTCCTAACTCCTATAATTTATTCCGGCTCGACAACATATCATTTCGATTAATAAAGTCACTTTAAAAATTCCAATTTATCACTAATTGGGCCAAATTGGACTACTACTAGCCAAATTAATCCAATTGGGCTTTTTAAATCCAATTGGGCCTCACTGGGCCTTCCTGGGCCTACCTTGGCTTTCCCTAGGCCTACCTTGATTTACATTGGGCCTTACTTGAATTTATTGGGCCTTATTGGGCTTCTCTTGGCTTATTGGGCCTACATTAACTTTGTTGGGCCTAATTGATCTCGTTGAGTCTTCCTTGACCTTACTGGATCTTCTTTGGCTTCACTGGGCCTTCATTAACCTTGTTGGGCCTTCATTGGCCTTATTGGGCCTTCATTGGCCTTATTGGGCCTTGATTGTCCTTGTTGGGCCTGTTGGACCTTCATTGGTCTTATTGGGCCTTGGTTGGCCTTGTTGGGCCTGTGATAACACCAACTCCCGTTAACAAGGTTAGTGTGAAAAGTCGGATTGTCACATCATCCCCTTGTTGAAGGAATTTTCGTCCCGAAAATTAGCAAGTGTTAAGAGTAGTTAGGAAAACTACTTACGAGTTTAAATCGTACGTGTTAGTGTGATTTGATCATTCTGTGTGCTTGTGTGTACTCACACACAAAGTCTAATACTTGCAACATCACAACTCAATTGTGATCGTTCAATGTAACTGTTTTGCGTGTTCACTAGCTAGTTCACCTAACTGTGACTGTTTGTGTTTGATCATACTGTGTTGTGTAACCTCACACATAGTGAGTGTCTGAAACTGTTTGTACTATGTAACCCCGCACATAGCAAAATGTATGTACTATGCAACCCCGCACATAGTAGAATATGTGTAACCAATCATGTATGTACTACCATAACATGTAACATATGAAATGTAGCACATAAAACATATAGAATGTAATGTAGCACAAATATTTGTAACAAAATCAATTGAATAAATAAAACGTCTTGTGCTTACAGTTTGAAATTTGCAGTGTTGATGTGTGAAAGCATCACGTCATCCCCTTGTTGAAGGAAATTTCGTCCCGAAATTTAACGTGCGCTCTCAGTGTTAACAGTAGCTGTCTTGAATAGATGAGGATATTTCTTCATCATTTGATCTTCCCGTTCCCATGTGAATTCAGGACCCCGTCTTGAATTCCATCGGACTTTGACTATCGGAATCTTGCTTTGCTTCAGTTGTTTGACCTCTCGATCCATGATTTCTGCTGGTTCTTCAATGAATCGCAGTTGTTCATCTACTTGTATTTCTTCCAACGGTACAATCAACGTCTCATCAGAAAGACATTTCTTTAAATTCGACACATGAAATACATCATGAACTCCACTAAGTTCATCCGGCAGTTTGAGTTGATACGCAACCGGACCAATCCTTTTCAGAATTTCAAAAGGTCCTACATAACGTGGACTAAGTTTCCCGCGCTTGCCGAATCGTATCACACCTTTCCAAGGTGATACTTTTAGAAGAACTCGATCTCCTACTTGAAATTCCAACGGCTTGCGACGTTTGTCTGCATAACTCTTCTGTCGATCCCGAGCCGCTGCCATACGATTCCGGATTTGAACTATCTTCTCTGTTGTCTCGTGCACCAGTTCAGGACCTGTATTCTGACTGTCTCCAATCTCAGCCCAGCACACTGGTGAACGACATTTGCGACCATACAACGCTTCAAACGGTGCTGCTTGAATACTTGTATGATAACTATTGTTGTAAGAAAATTCTACCAACGGTAAATGATTCTCCCAGCTATCACCAAAGTCAATTACACAAGCTCGTAACATATCCTCGAGCGTTTGAATCGTTCGTTCACTTTGACCATCGGTCTGTGGGTGATAAGCGGTACTCATATCCAAGCGAGTCCCCAATGACTTATGAAGAGATTTCCAAAAATTTGAAGTAAACCGGGCATCCCGATCTGATATGATAGAAATTGGCACGCCATGTCGTGCTATTACTTCCTTAATGTAAATGCGAGTCAGTTTCTCCATCTTATCAGTTTCCTTGATTGCTAAGAAATGTGCAGATTTCGTTAATCGATCGACAATTACCCATATCGTATCACAACCACTCGGTGTACGGGGTAACTTAGTAATAAAATCCATCGAAATCTGTTCCCACTTCCACATCGGTATCTCTGGTTGTTGCAGTAAACCAGATGGCTTCTGATATTCAACTTTGACTTTCGAACAAGTCAAACATTTGCTAACGTACTTAGCAATATCAGCTTTCATATGAGGCCACCAATACAGTGCCTTCAAATCATGATACATCTTGTCTGATCCCGGATGGACTGAATATCTGGACTTGTGTGCTTCGTCCATCACGAGTTCCCTTAAACCTCCATACAAAGGTATCCACATCCTATCAATGAAATAACGAATTCCATCAGGTTTAACATTCAATTGTTCTTCCATTCCTCGTAAAGATTCCGGTACTAAGTTTTCCGCTTTCAAAGCCTCAATCTGAGCACTATGTACCTTGTCAGGTAAGTCAGTGTGTATTGTCATCATAAGTGCACGAACCCGTCTTGTTCCCGTTGTATCTTTTCTGCTCAAAGCATCGGCTACGACATTAGCCTTTCCCGGGTGATACTTAATTGCACACTCGTAATCGTTCAACAACTCGACCCATCGTCGTTGTCTCATATTGAGCTCCTTCTGATCAAAGATATGTTGCAAACTCTTATGATCAGTATAAATAGTACACTTAGTTCCATACAAGTAATGCCTCCAAATCTTCAAAGCAAAAACCACTGCTCCTAACTCTAAGTCATGAGTAGTGTAATTCTTTTCGTGTGTTCTTAATTGTCTGGAAGCATAAGCGATCACTTTATCCCGTTGCATCAACACACATCCCAAACCCTGTCCAGATGCGTCACAATACACCGCAAAGTCTTCCGTTCCTTCCGGTAAGGACAGAATCGGTGCACTGCAGAGTTTCTGTTTCAATAACTGGAATGCAGCTTCCTGTTTATCCGTCCAGTTATACTTTGTTCCCTTATGCGTAAGAGCTGTAAGTGGTTGAGCGATCTTTGAGAAACCCTCAATAAATCGTCGATAATAACCCGCCAAACCAAGGAATTGTCGTACCTCGGTAGGGGTCTTTGGCGCTTCCCAATTCTTAATCGCTTCAATCTTCGCTGGATCAACATGTATACCCTTTTCATTAACTATATGACCCAAGAACTGTACTTCTCGCATCCAGAAATCACATTTCGAGAACTTAGCATACAGTTGTTCTTGTTTCAATAGCTCTAGTAACAATCGAAGATGTTCAGCATGTTCCTCCTCAGACTTTGAATAGATGAGAATGTCATCAATGAAAACAATGACAAACTTATCAAGATAAGGTTTACAAACACGATTCATGAGATCCATGAATACAGCTGGAGCGTTTGTCAACCCAAATGGCATGACCAAGAACTCATAATGGCCATATCTTGTCCTGAATGCTGTCTTCGGAATATCCTCCTCCTGGACTCTTAGTTGATGATAACCCGACCTGAGATCAATCTTCGAGTAGTAACTCGAACCTTGCAACTGATCGAACAGATCGTCAATCCTAGGTAACGGATACCGGTTCTTGATAGTAACCTTGTTCAATTCCCGGTAATCGATACACATACGAAAAGTTCCGTCCTTCTTCTTTACAAACAATACTGGAGCTCCCCATGGTGAAAAACTAGGTCGTATGAAACCCTTATCCAACAACTCTTGCAATTGTGTGGATAACTCTTGCATCTCTGACGGTGCAAGTCGATAAGGTGCCCTAGCTATCGGTGCTGCGTCTGGTGTAAGATCGATTCGGAATTCCACCTGTCTCACAGGCGGTAATCCCGGCAAGTCTTCTGGAAATACCTCCGGAAACTCACAGACTATTGGTATATCTTCAAGTTTCTTCTCAGCTACCGGCTTTTCAGTTATAAGTGCTATAACTGCCGTATGACCCTTACGTAGACAATTGTGTGCTTTCATACAAGATATGAGACGCAGTGGCGTACTGGTCTTTTCACCTTGTACATACAATGTTTCTCCCTGCGGAAGAGGTATGCGAACAATCTTTTCATGGCATACAATTTCAGCCTGGTTCTTGGACAACCAGTCCATGCCAATGACTACATCAAAACTGCCTAAGGCAATAGGCATCAGATCAATCTCTAATGTCTGTCCCATCAAATCAAGAATACATCCCTTATAAATGTTCTCTACCACAATCAACTTACCATCAGCTAACTCCACAGTATAGGGACTATCTAAGGCAGTGGAACTAACATCTAGTGACTTAGCAAGTGAACTAGATACAAAACTCCGGTCGGCACCGGTGTCAAATAACATAGAGGCATAGCGATTATTTAAGAGGAACGTACCCGTAATAATGTTGGGATCCTCCCGCGCTTGACGTCCTCCAATCACGAACGCCCTGCCTCTAGCACCGTTATTGTTGTTGTTATTGTTGTTGGTATTGTTGGTGCCATTTCCATTACCGTTGCCACCTCCATTACCATTACCATTGTTGTCCCCGCCTTTCTTAAGTTGTGGGCAATCTTTCTTGAAATGGCCCATCTTGCCGCACTCAAAACAACCTTTCTGCGCGTTGTTTTGATTATTGTTCTGGTTGTTGTTGTTGTTCTGCAGCTCTCCGCGAAAATCCTTAGCCGCGTGCCCAATCTTGCCACACCTCTGGCACTTAGCTCTGTCACACTGGTTACCCGCATGATGGTAACCACACTTGTTGCACTTGGGGTGCTTACCAATATAGCCCCCCGATGATGATGATTGCTGGCCACTGCTTGAACCATGATAAGACCTGTTTGAGTCTTGTTTCCTGTTCTGCTGTTGGTTGTTACCCTTGAAATTGTTATCCCACTTTCTCTTGTGATCTCCTACCTTGGTAGCAGATGTTCGCTTAGGCAGGGTCCCTTGCAACACTGCCTGGTCAGTAAGCTGATGTGCTAGACGAACAGCTTGTTGGATAGTGGTGGGGTTTGCTGAAGTCACCAACCCTTGAATCTGAGGCACTAGTCCTCCAATGTACCTTTCGATCCACTTACTGGCTGGAGTAGCCATGTGTGGAAGCAGTCTGGCCAGTTCATGCGATCTGGTCGTGTATTCCTCAATATTTGACCCCTCCATCTTGAGGTGCCAATACTCTTCCTCCAACTTCTGCATTTCACTACGAGGACAATACTCCTCTTGTAGCAAAGTTTTGAAGTTGTTCCAGGTCAACGCATTTGCTTCTCCCAACCCCAGAGTCTGAACATTGGAGTTCCACCAAGTCAGTGCTGGACCCTCCAACGTTCCAGTAGCAAATTTCACTTTACTGTCATCCGGGCAGTTGCACATTTCAAACACAGACTCGGCTTTTTCAATCCATCGGAGAAGTCCTATAGCCCCCTCCGACCCTTTGAAGTTGTGAGGTTTGCAGTCCAAGAACATCTTGAATGTGCAAACTTGTGGATTCACCAATCCCCCAGCTGGACCCTGTGGCCCTGTGTTGTGTGTCTGAGCATATTGTGCAATAGCCTCTGCGACTCTGTTGTTGATTAGCTCATTGAGCTCAGCAACAGTCATATGTACGTTTCCCTCAGCCATCAGTTTCCTATTTATAAGAAGTGTTAGCACGAAGTCAAAATCCAATGTAACATGTGTAAGTAAAACAACAAACACAACATGTAATATAATCAACACAGTTGTTGGAAACAAACAATAATTCTTCCATAAATAGAAACTTTCTTTGAGTACAATACTTTTGAAATGAAATACAAAATTTCAAACTACTAATGTAGGAACACAACCCGTTCCTAATAAGTTTAAATAAAACAAGAAAGAAAAGAAAATAATCAGTCGTCCTCGACCGAGGATTCAGGATCGGACTCAGCAACTGGTGCTGGTTCCTCCTCCTCATCCTCGTCCTGTTCCTCATGCTCAACTACTACTAAGTCCTCCAAAGCTTCAATCCTGCCCTCCAAGATCTCGGCTCGGTTCTCTGACTCCTCTAAACGACCAATCATGTTCACCATCTCATCCCGCATGTCATGAACTAGATGTGCAAGTTCATCCTGCCTCTCAATGGCATCCCATAACTCCTGTGATCTCTGTATGAGCTTGTCTTCTGCTGTATCCAAGTCCTCACGCAACTTGGCGATCTCCTCCGCGTCCGTCCTTCGCCTCTTAGGCTCAGGAGCATCCAGTACGGGTGGTGGATGTGTAGATGGTCCTGCAGCATAGAGTCCCTGGGTATTCACCCATGGTGCCTCCACCGGATCCTCATCCGGGTCCTCAACTGGATCCTCATCTGGATCCTCCTCTGGATCCTCATCAGGATCCTTGTCTGGATCCTCCTCCGGATCCTCCTCCGGGTCTTCCTCCGGATCCTCCTCTGGATCGGAGTCCTCCATCTCATATGGTGGAGGTGATGGAATGGGTGGTGGTGGTGATGATGGTGGTGCCGGAACCATCGGCTCCTCGTCCTCGGAATCATCAATGATAACATAAGGAACTGATGATGAAGCCATGCCTGTTACATAATATCATATGTAAGTGCAGTGCCATGGAATACGTAAGCATATCAATTACATAATGTCATATGTAATTTCTAAGCAATGTGTATAAGCAGATGTGTCTAATGTCTAACAGTCATAGTCTAGGCCTACAAATGCAAACCTAATTCGCTATAACCAATGGCTCTGATACCAATCTGTCACACCCCCAATTTCAACTAACGGAATCATACCGTTTGGGAACGTGACAAACCAGGATCTCAGATCATTAGACATAGCGAAGACCTCTATATGAATTTCAAAAACATACGTTGGTCTTTAAAACAAACATAATAACCAGAGTTTACAAAAAGTGCGGAAGCGTTTAAAAACCATAAACAGTTGTAAATCAAACATTACAATTCAAAGTACTAAAATATTCTGATTTAAATAATCAAAGTGAAAGAAATGCATGTGACTCTATCTTCCTAGTCCATGCCAGCTGTTACGCGCGCCTTAGCGTCCTGAGAAAACATGCAAATCAAGTCAACACAAAGGTTGGTGCATAACACAGGTTTTAAATAATCATAGAGTTCAAAACATCAGTTTGAATAACAAGTTGTAGATAACATAATCACAATTGCACAGTCATGATAGCTAGTCATATAACTATTTACATACGTGTTCGACACCGAAGCTGACTAGTTGCCATGCTATAGCATGTTTTCGCCTTGCCACTATTGTCTATCACAACAATAGTAAATGTGTGTTTGGTCAGTCAAACACCTGCGTAGATCCCATCTACCAGGTGAGGTTTGTCAAACCTAATAGATCTATTTCCAACTACCACGCTTTGCATTACAGCAAACTAAACGGTTCGAGGTGTGTAAGGACTTTCAAGTTGATATGTTTTCACATAATGTAAACAGATAACTCATGCAAGTGTTATGTATCTAAAAATCAGTTTGTTGCACATGTTTTCTCCCCCAAAACAGTTAAAAATAAGAAAGGGGCCGTGTACGCACCTTTGATAATAGTAGAATGATCAAACACGTGTGAACTTGCGTAGAAATCCTCTACGAAGAATCTGTGATTTAAACAATAACCTATTGTTATTCGAATAATCGTTTTGTGCTTAAAATCACATACGTATCAACATACGTACGTTAAAGTGTGAGAATTAGGCATACGGAAGTACGCGTGCTTTTGAAATCGTTTAAATAAAATCACATTTGATTTTATTTAATTAAACGTAATTATACGCGATTTCGTGTTCGGATTAAAATATGGATTTTATCATTTCAACATGTTCGCATTCTCGTTACGGTTCCAACGCAACTTGAACGGATCGAATCGGAGTTCGTATGCGAAAGTTATGCCCAAAATACTAAAATTAATTTAAAATCTAAAAATATGGTTGGGCCGGGACTCGAACCCGCGACCCTCAACACCAAACACATGCATCTAACCAACTCAGCCCGCTAGGGTGTCGCAATGGATATCAGATTTAAATTCTTTTAAATACCATTCCAGCCCAATTCCTTTTCCATAATATAGCCGAAGCTTACACCCTTCAATTGATCGTGAATTCGAACTCGATAGTCCTCAAAACCATAGGGCTTCTATTCCTTAGATCCAACCGATTCTATAACCGGTTTTAATTTGAATTTAAATTAATATAACACACTTAATTCGATTTTGTAATCATTCGAACTCAATTTCATCAATCCTTCACTCAAAACCTATCAATATGTGATGATATCATGAAATTGATATGTGGGAATACATAATCGGTGGTTTTAGAATCTGATATCACCATTTAATTTGACTTTTAAACCTTCCAAGACTAATTCCCCCAAAACCGTTTATCCCAAGAACCCTAGATCTTGTTCTTTATCAATTCACTATAATGAAATGAAATTAAATCATGGATTAGCTTCATCGAGACTCTCTGAAACTAAAAACAACCTTTAATTTGATCTTACAGCTCGATTAATACCGAACCCCCAAATCCGTTCTCACACTAAGAACCCTAGAATCGAACTCCCACAATTCGTAATTACCTGATGAAATTGCCATGACATTAACCTTAATCGAACACCTCTGAACCATTCCATACTGTTTAATTACATTTTTAAACCGGTTTAATCAACAACCCCCAAAACAACATTATTACGAGCCCTAATTACTTGAACCCTATCAATTCGATGTTAACAGATGAAATTGATCTAGGATAACCCTTATTCGACATGTTTAGAAAATGTAGGAATCAAGAATTACCTGATTTGATTTCAAATCGATGTAGTTCCCTTCTAGGATGATGTTCGGCCTACTCCCGTATCAATCTTGCTCCCAGATGTTCTTCTGTTCGAATTCTTGTGTGTGAAATAGCCTAATGATGCCGATTTAGGTTTCTATAACATCAATTTGATGGATTGATATCGTATTATAAGCATTCGATCTAACCGACTTCGGTTACCATTTTCGAAGTTAATATTCACTTAATTTCAATCATTATGTGATCATCAACGGTTGGTAACTGTTATACATCATCAATGTGTATTGATTACATGATTTAATTGGTTAATTGTAACAAATTTAAAGGAATTCCGAATTTCCTTAACAAATTAACCGAATTTTGACTTGTAGAAGTCAAAATTGCCACGAAAAATCAATTACAAGTTTAATCTTGAATAATTTAACACTTAGGACTTTATTTTTCTTAATTCCTAACTCCTATAATTTATTCCGGCTCGACAACATATCATTTCGATTAATAAAGTCACTTTAAAAATTCCAATTTATCACTAATTGGGCCAAATTGGACTACTACTAGCCAAATTAATCCAATTGGGCTTTTTAAATCCAATTGGGCCTCACTGGGCCTTCCTGGGCCTACCTTGGCTTTCCCTAGGCCTACCTTGATTTACATTGGGCCTTACTTGAATTTATTGGGCCTTATTGGGCTTCCCTTGGCTTATTGGGCCTACATTAACTTTGTTGGGCCTAATTGATCTCGTTGAGTCTTCCTTGACCTTACTGGATCTTCTTTGGCTTCACTGGGCCTTCATTAACCTTGTTGGGCCTTCATTGGCCTTATTGGGCCTTCATTGGCCTTATTGGGCCTTGATTGTCCTTGTTGGGCCTGTTGGACCTTCATTGGTCTTATTGGGCCTTGGTTGGCCTTGTTGGGCCTGTGATAACACCAACTCCCGTTAACAAGGTTAGTGTGAAAAGTCGGATTGTCACAAAACTTAATAGTTTCTGTGACTGTCAGTACTAACCAGTCCGGTGTGTAAGATATCATACTTGATATATAGATAGGAACATAATAGTTCCAGTAGCTGTTTCCCCCTGTCCAGCCCGGCATGTAAAGTGTCCAACTCATGATTCCTAGTTAGAGACATAATAGTCTCAGTAACTGTCATTTCTGATCAGCCCGGTGTGTAAGATATCCTCCCACGATATCTATTGGAATGAAACATGTTTCCTAGCTTTTATGAGTGTGATCTATATGATTGATAGCACCTCTCGTGCATGGTGTGATTTCATTTGATTTCCCAAACCCTGGTTATTAGTTTAATGATTTACCCAACTGATCTACCATTGTGTAACCGACACACTCTGACGGTTCGGGAATGTGCTCTAAATAGAGTCTTAGTAAGTAATGATGGTATGTGTGTGACATGCCATCCCAAAAGCGTGTGTATGTAATATCCTCCTCGATACCACAAATGAATGGTTCAACTGTTATTCCAAGTTCGCGTGTTCTAGCGGTCTTAACAAAGTGTCATAAGAGCATATCTTATACACAATGTTAATGATGTGTGAATGATCTTGTTATCATGAAATTACCTTATCATGATAATCATTCTTATCATTAGTAATTGTTTTGGCATGTTATCCCATGGCTTTCCCCCGTTGTTATATCGTGTAGGAAATATGCAAGTTGTGAGATATGTTCTCAACAACTCACATTATCCTATGTGTTACTGTGTTATGATACTAGGTTAGCATGTAGCATTCTAGTCATTTCACATTTGATAAAGTCAAACAAACAACATGTAATGACAAACGATAATGATAGTAAACAATTATTATCTAATCACCATATAAGTAACATGTTAATGAGAACTTTTAAATAAATAAAAGTTTAGCATGTTTCTCAGCCCCGAGCTTTGAAATCAGTAAAGATTTAAGAAAAAGGGGCATATGAACTCACCTTGTAGTAGTTGTAGTTGACAATGTGTAAACAAGAAATGCACGCGCTCTTTGTTGAATTTGTAGTAGTTTTCACGCTCCTGTATTGATTTCACGTAGTTTGTAACTTGTAAGTATGAGTTGTAGTTGTTTGTGTTTGTATGTGTGTATGTGTTAGCCCTCAAGTTGGCTAACACTCGTAAGTCTCGGTCACTATTCGGCCCTAATTCTCTTATGAACGATGTTATTAACACTTAATCAAGTTAGGTTAAGCTTAGGATATCTCATTACTTGTGTCATGTTCTACTTTGTTTTAACCTTGTCGTGTTGAGTCACCTTGCCCACCATCTTTGTTTATAGAACTTGGACTTTAGATCATAATTTATAAATCCTTAACCCAATTGACTTAAGGTTAACCCACTTTGTTATTGACTTTATATCTACATTATTTTAACTTGTCATAATATGTCACCATTTTGATCAAACATAGAGTTTTAGATTTTTATGAGGTCTTTACACTAGTAATCCACCCTCTGTGTAAAAGAAATGAAATTAGTATCTTCCGATTCATGTATGGTTCCTTTTTATGTATTCCAGTGCGTGTTTCCCATTTTAGTCTAATGGCCGAATAGTATGCACGTGGCCAAGAGTAAGTGTGCGGGCCAACTGTTGGGCCGTAAGGGTCTCCTGGGCCAACATAGTCTTTTGGGCCTGAATGAATGTTATTGGACCGAATAACTGGACCAAGGCAGTCACATGGGCTGCCAAGCGTCTTGTGTCAAATCGTAGTTACTTGGGCCAGCTGCTGTTGTAACCATGTAAGTAAAAGTGGCCGAATGAATGCATTGGGCCAAGGTGTAAGGTTGGGCCTGCATGAATTTTATTAGCTAGTTAGTGGGCTGTTGGGCTCCTATCCAACAAAATTGGGCTTGCATCAGTGAAGTGTGGACTAAACCACTCATTGGGCCGAACTACAACTGGGCCGAAACTAGAAACTGTTGGGCTGGATGGAATTTTCTTGGCATCTGCTCACGATCTGAAGGGTGTTGGGGTGACTGAATGATGGTTATCACGAAGGGGTACATGACTGGATGGGGTGTTTATACGAACTAGAATGTCGATCGAATGAGGCTTGTGTTTGATGGACCCATTCGGTCCTTTCTAAACCGAATGAACCCATGGTTCGAATGACACATCCAGCTTGAGTATATTGTCGAATGGTCCATGGCTGGTTGCAAGGGGTGGTCGAATAGATGTAACCAGACGTATGAGGGGGAGATCACACCCGAATCAAAGCCCACGAAAGAAGGTCCCGACCGAATGGCTAGATGGCGAATGGCAGCTACCCCAGCCGAGAGAATGAGCTCATTCGGCCTTGGGCCATTCGAGCCTTTGGCCATTCGAACCTTTGGCCATTCGAGCCTAGGCCTTTCGGCCACCTTCTTCCCTTTCGACCGCAGCAGAGGTTTAGCCCAACATAGCCTCCTTTTCAAGGTCCCATGATGGTTTCGAAGGTGATGCACGTTGGGGGGGAGTCTCACAGTCATAAAGTTCGAGGGAGAAGGTTCCTAAACGGCTAAGAGTTGATGGTTGATCATAAGGTTCGAAAACCCTAATTTTCGCCACTTTGGAAGCTTCATACCTCAAATTTGGTTGAGTTTTACAGCAGATCCTTTGTACTTTCGTGTAGAGGAGATCAATACCTTCGTGTAGGTCCAAAGATGAGGTGATTTGGCCAAGGAATGAGGGAGTTATGATGGTTTAAAGGTGTAGAAAACCCTAAAAATGGAGGTGCCGGGTTTTGAGTGTAGGAGAGAGGAGGAAGGTGAGTAAAATGAGAAACACTCTCATTTTAGGGTTTTTATACCCCGTGTGGTGTCCGGGTTCGTTTCGGTTGCTCGGTTCGTAATTCGGTCGCGTATCCGGAAAATTACGCGTATTTTAAATATTATAAATAAAAGGAAGTTAAATTCAATTATTTGATGAGTTTCAAAATTGTAAAATGTTAAACATTTTATTTTATTAATTTTATTTCGTTCGCGTCGCGTTTTCGTTTTCGTTTCGTCAGATCGCGTCACTTACGCGCGTCTTCGTACAGAGCGCTAACTGTACGAACACGATCGTATGTTTCACTTTCTGATTTGGTTTTCTAATTATCAGTTATCATTCAGAACGTTAAACTCACAGATATGTTTGTGTGAATCGTCACCCACGCAAACACGCTGTCAGTTTATTATTCTGAAACGACACTGCAGATTTGATTTGAATTGTGTTTCCCTCACTGTCGGACTCAACTGAACATCCTGTTATCACTTTGCTGTCACGTTGAATTGTCGGTCATCTGATTCCTGTCATCTATGGATATCAGATCGCAACCGATTTGTTATTGTTATTCGTTTGAACACTGTTGTTTCTCTTGAGTTGTTGTATTTATTGTATTTAAGTTTTCACTTAAACACATACAACTGTGATTTGTTTTCCGAGTTCTGTTGTCACACGACTGTTTACGTACTGTATTTACACACAGTACGTGATGAAAGTACACACACTGTACGGACTTGCCGTACGGTTTAGTACCAGTTGTCACAGTCTCCCCTTGTTAAAGAAATTTCGTCCCGAAATTTAAGCGTAGTTATCGGGTACTACTTTTTCTTTGCATAGATGGAGATGTTTTGATATCACGTGTTTCTCATGTCCTCATGTTTATGCGAAGTTGCATTTAGAGTTTCTCGAGTCTGTTCTATGTGTTACGGATTCGTTTTCAGTCTCTCGACCTTACGATCCGAAATGTTTACGTTCTTGTAAGAACATTGTTCGTATGTGACCTAGTCCTCCTTAGGGGTCTAGGATTCTGTGTGTGGTTATGACATGAGTAGACTTAATTTTGTTGTTCTTGTCAATCCAAAAACATCAAATCTACTAGGAGTGTAAGGTAGCTTGGCATCATGTTCCATAGCTGTTTGTATACACTCCCATAGTGGTATCTCCTGGTGTTACATAGTTTCATGATCTATAATGTTCACTATGATTCTTATGCTCGTGTGTTATTCCCGTAAGGAGAAGCCTCTCGTTTCTCCCCTTGTTAGAATGGATTCGTATATTATCAAATAAGACAACATTGACGGACCCAATACTGAGACTGATGAATGTATCTCTGTCGTTCCTTGTAATTACATGAAAAGGTTTTATTGGATTAGATGACTCTGTCCCTATCAAGGACAAAACATTAGTTCCGATGATGGTATTGACACCACTCGTGTCCATCACTTTGAATCTCGCGGTATATGTCGGTTCACTAAAGATAAGTGAACACTAAGTTCATGTCATTTAGTGTAAGAGATATCCGAGTGTTGCTCTCAATTGCGAGTAAGTTCTAAACTAACTCTAAAGAGACAATGATAATCTATGCCAGTATAAAATATACAACTGCAAAGATTTTAAATGAGAAGTGTACCAGTGTTGGTGTTGTTGTCAGTGTCTTGGCGTGCAGCATCAGCTCCAATTTGAAATGCACGTCCCCTCGGTGCTTGCCCTCTCGGTAGCACCCTCTTTGGGCAGTCTTTCGCATAGTGTCCTGGTTCCCCGCAGGTGTAACAGGAAGTGCGATCGAGGTGTGCAGCGGTCTGTGCCACTGCTTGATTTGCCCTGTGTTGGGTTGCCTGCCCCTTGCAGTATTTTGCCCAGTGCCCCATTTTTCCACAATGAGTGCATTGTCTGCACCCAGTGTCAGGTTGATGATGATAGTTGCACCTATTGCAGAATGGGGCCGTGCCAGAATAAGATCCGCGATTTTGTGGTGGTTGTGTGAGTACAGCTTGTTTGGTGGCGGTGGTCGTTGCGAAATTCTTAACGACCTTTCGTTTCTTAGTGGAGGGTTGTTCCGGATCTTCAGTAGTTCCAGATCCTCTCTTGAGTGCACCAGAAGCAACCATTACATCAGTCAGTGAAGCTGATAGCGTAACAGCCATCTCTAGTGTGGTTGGGTGTGTGGCCATCACATGACCTCGAATACATGGCGGCAGTCCGCCTACATACCGTTCAATCCTTTTCTCGAGTGTTGGCACTATATCCGGTGCCAGTGTTGCTAGTTCATGAAATCTGGTGGTGAATGCTAAATGTTCAGCTCCCACCATTACGTGGTTCAGTAGCTCTGTTTCTACTTTCTTCAATTCGTTTCTCGGGCAAAAATCGCCCCTCAACAAAGTCTTGAAATCCTCCCAAGGCATCGCCAATGCCTCCTCTCTTCCTCTGGTGTGAACCTGGGCATTCCACCATGTTAGTGCTCGTTTCTCAAATGATCCCGCAGCATACCTCACGCGGTGTTGATC
Source organism: Mikania micrantha (assembly GCA_009363875.1). Taxonomy (NCBI): domain Eukaryota; kingdom Viridiplantae; phylum Streptophyta; class Magnoliopsida; order Asterales; family Asteraceae; genus Mikania; species Mikania micrantha. Next base: position 62,090,912 of record CM018693.1, read on the forward strand.
AGGACACCCGCTAATGTCGAGTGTTGTTTCCATTTTCTCAATCCATTGGATTAAGCTAACCGCACCCTTGTTTCCATCGAAACTAGGTGGGTTGCATCCCACGAAATTCTTGTAGGCATAATCCGTTTGGTTCCTGATATTTCCACTGCCTTCTCCAGATGAGTTGGCGACATTTTTGCTGTTATTAGAGTTGATCATGTTCATCATCTCCGGGATCACATCCCTCAGTTGGCTAGTCAAGAGGGTGGCCAGTGCCACAATAGCAGGATCCAACTGATAAGCAGGTGGTGGCGGAGGAGGAGGAGGTGGAGGTGGTGGTAGATGTGGAGGAGAGTCAGGCGGTGTCGGTGTCGATGAGTGCGGAGCTGAACCTTGAGTCAGCGGTAGTAGAGGTGGTTGTCTTCTCGGCGGCATTCTGATCATAACCGAAAGAAAATCGGTTAGTGCAGTGATCAGAAGCAGAAGGCATATGCAAATAGAATCCTATGTTGTATGTTCACTACATGAGGGTCCCTAGGTTATAGTCTAGGCCAAACCGTTTAAGTAATATGACCTATATTTCTCTATAACCATGGCTCTGATACCAATCTGTCACACCCCGGGCCGGCGGGAACGGATCGGGTTTTCCCGTCGGGCGGAAGGTTCCTGGGGCGCGATATCTTGAATGATAATCGAAATGATCAGATTGTTTACATGGCACATGATAAATAATGAGAAATGCTAATATGACATATAATATAGAATTACAAAGTTAAATTACACAGTACGTGTTCATAATTTAACTAAGTAAATCTATTCCAAAAGAATCGTGTAGTTTCTATCTTGTAACTGTACAAGATATGCAAAATAGATTCGCATTGTCATCAAAAGGTATGCATCCAAAAGTAAGCTAGGTCTTCTAAGAGTCCTCTAGCTTAATCACTGATGCTTGTTATCTAGACCTGTCCGTCACCTGAGAAAACATGCATTTAAACAAGTCAACACTAGGTTGGTGAGTTCATAAGTTTAGTAATTGAAAACCATTGGATTAAGTCAATCATGTACAGCGTGTCACACAAGTTGTATTGATAATTGAATCCCATGTTTCACACAATGTCCTTTCCATGGTTATATGTACAGACAATGTCTCATCCAGTCAAGCATGCTTATATATAGGGGCATACGAAAGGGTCAAGCCCAGACGCCACCCCACCACATGCTTAACTGCACTCAACACTACCTGTAATACAACGATGGATACCCATTTCCTTTCACCCATGATTTCCCGGTATGTTTATCCACTAAGTACAAGGAAAGAAACCTAATCGTCTTTGTCAACCATTCCTTACGGAATAGTCGGCATGTAACATACTCAATGAATAAAGTAAGAGATGAAATCATCTCTGTTAACTAATCCTTACGAATTAGCCGGTGTGTAAAATAACCCAAATTGAATAAAGAGATATAATCTCTGTTAGCTAATCCTTACGGATTAGCCCGGCATGTAATATAACCCAATGAACAAATAAGAAACGAAGTCGTTTCTGTTAGCTATTCCTTACGGATTAGCCCGGCATGTAAGATATCATACTCGATATCTAGAGCGAAACTTAATAGTTTCTGTAACTAATCATTACTGATTAGTCCGGCGTGTATAATACTCAGCAATTGAATAAAGAAACATAATAGTCTCTGTTAGCCATTCCTTACGGATTAGCCCGGCATGTAAGATATCATACTCGATATCTAAAGGCGAAACTTAATAGTTTCTGTGACTGTCAGTACTAACCAGTCCGGTGTGTAAGATATCATACTTGATATCTAGATAGGAACATAATAGTTCCAGTAGCTGTTTCCCCCTGTCCAGCCCGGCATGTAAAGTGTCCAACTCATGATTCCTAGTTAGAGACATAATAGTCTCAGTAACTGTCATTTCTGATCAGCCCGGTGTGTAAGATATCCTCCCACGATATCTATTGGAATGAAACATGTTTCCTAGCTTTTATGAGTGTGATCTATATGATTGATAGCACCTCTCGTGCATGGTGTGATTTCATTTGATTTCCCAAACCCTGGTTATTAGTTTAATGATTTACCCAACTGATCTACCATTGTGTAACCGACACACTCTGACGGTTCGGGAATGTGCTCTAAATAGAGTCTTAGTAAGTAATGATGGTATGTGTGTGACATGCCATCCCAAAAGCGTGTGTATGTAATATCCTCCTCGATACCACAAATGAATGGTTCAACTGTTATTCCAAGTTCGCGTGTTCTAGCGGTCTTAACAAAGTGTCATAAGAGCATATCTTATACACAATGTTAATGATGTGTGAATGATCTTGTTATCATGAAATTACCTTATCATGATAATCATTCTTATCATTAGTAATTGTTTTGGCATGTTATCCCATGGCTTTCCCCCGTTGTTATATCGTGTAGGAAATATGCAAGTTGTGAGATATGTTCTCAACAACTCACATTATCCTATGTGTTACTGTGTTATGATACTAGGTTAGCATGTAGCATTCTAGTCATTTCACATTTGATAAAGTCAAACAAACAACATGTAATGACAAACGATAATGATAGTAAACAATTATTATCTAATCACCATATAAGTAACATGTTAATGAGAACTTTTAAATAAATAAAAGTTTAGCATGTTTCTCAGCCCCGAGCTTTGAAATCAGTAAAGATTTAAGAAAAAGGGGCATATGAACTCACCTTGTAGTAGTTGTAGTTGACAATGTGTAAACAAGAAATGCACGCGCTCTTTGTTGAATTTGTAGTAGTTTTCACGCTCCTGTATTGATTTCACGTAGTTTGTAACTTGTAAGTATGAGTTGTAGTTGTTTGTGTTTGTATGTGTGTATGTGTTAGCCCTCAAGTTGGCTAACACTCGTAAGTCTCGGTCACTATTCGGCCCTAATTCTCTTATGAACGATGTTATTAACACTTAATCAAGTTAGGTTAAGCTTAGGATATCTCATTACTTGTGTCATGTTCTACTTTGTTTTAACCTTGTCGTGTTGAGTCACCTTGCCCACCATCTTTGTTTATAGAACTTGGACTTTAGATCATAATTTATAAATCCTTAACCCAATTGACTTAAGGTTAACCCACTTTGTTATTGACTTTATATCTACATTATTTTAACTTGTCATAATATGTCACCATTTTGATCAAACATAGAGTTTTAGATTTTTATGAGGTCTTTACACTAGTAATCCACCCTCTGTGTAAAAGAAATGAAATTAGTATCTTCCGATTCATGTATGGTTCCTTTTTATGTATTCCAGTGCGTGTTTCCCATTTTAGTCTAATGGCCGAATAGTATGCACGTGGCCAAGAGTAAGTGTGCGGGCCAACTGTTGGGCCGTAAGGGTCTCCTGGGCCAACATAGTCTTTTGGGCCTGAATGAATGTTATTGGACCGAATAACTGGACCAAGGCAGTCACATGGGCTGCCAAGCGTCTTGTGTCAAATCGTAGTTACTTGGGCCAGCTGCTGTTGTAACCATGTAAGTAAAAGTGGCCGAATGAATGCATTGGGCCAAGGTGTAAGGTTGGGCCTGCATGAATTTTATTAGCTAGTTAGTGGGCTGTTGGGCTCCTATCCAACAAAATTGGGCTTGCATCAGTGAAGTGTGGACTAAACCACTCATTGGGCCGAACTACAACTGGGCCGAAACTAGAAACTGTTGGGCTGGATGGAATTTTCTTGGCATCTGCTCACGATCTGAAGGGTGTTGGGGTGACTGAATGATGGTTATCACGAAGGGGTACATGACTGGATGGGGTGTTTATACGAACTAGAATGTCGATCGAATGAGGCTTGTGTTTGATGGACCCATTCGGTCCTTTCTAAACCGAATGAACCCATGGTTCGAATGACACATCCAGCTTGAGTATATTGTCGAATGGTCCATGGCTGGTTGCAAGGGGTGGTCGAATAGATGTAACCAGACGTATGAGGGGGAGATCACACCCGAATCAAAGCCCACGAAAGAAGGTCCCGACCGAATGGCTAGATGGCGAATGGCAGCTACCCCAGCCGAGAGAATGAGCTCATTCGGCCTTGGGCCATTCGAGCCTTTGGCCATTCGAACCTTTGGCCATTCGAGCCTAGGCCTTTCGGCCACCTTCTTCCCTTTCGACCGCAGCAGAGGTTTAGCCCAACATAGCCTCCTTTTCAAGGTCCCATGATGGTTTCGAAGGTGATGCACGTTGGGGGGGAGTCTCACAGTCATAAAGTTCGAGGGAGAAGGTTCCTAAACGGCTAAGAGTTGATGGTTGATCATAAGGTTCGAAAACCCTAATTTTCGCCACTTTGGAAGCTTCATACCTCAAATTTGGTTGAGTTTTACAGCCGATCCTTTGTACTTTCATGTAGAGGAGATCAATACCTTCGTGTAGGTCCAAAGATGAGGTGATTTGGCCAAGGAATGAGGGAGTTATGATGGTTTAAAGGTGTAGAAAACCCTAAAAATGGAGGTGCCGGGTTTTGAGTGTAGGAGAGAGGAGGAAGGTGAGTAAAATGAGAAACACTCTCATTTTAGGGTTTTTATACCCCGTGTGGTGTCCGGGTTCGTTTCGGTTGCTCGGTTCGTAATTCGGTCGCGTATCCGGAAAATTACGCGTATTTTAAATATTATAAATAAAAGGAAGTTAAATTCAATTATTTGATGAGTTTCAAAATTGTAAAATGTTAAACATTTTATTTTATTAATTTTATTTCGTTCGCGTCGCGTTTTCGTTTTCGTTTCGTCAGATCGCGTCACTTACGCGCGTCTTCGTACAGAGCGCTAACTGTACGAACACGATCGTATGTTTCACTTTCTGATTTGGTTTTCTAATTATCAGTTATCATTCAGAACGTTAAACTCACAGATATGTTTGTGTGAATCGTCACCCACGCAAACACGCTGTCAGTTTATTATTCTGAAACGACACTGCAGATTTGATTTGAATTGTGTTTCCCTCACTGTCGGACTCAACTGAACATCCTGTTATCACTTTGCTGTCACGTTGAATTGTCGGTCATCTGATTCCTGTCATCTATGGATATCAGATCGCAACCGATTTGTTATTGTTATTCGTTTGAACACTGTTGTTTCTCTTGAGTTGTTGTATTTATTGTATTTAAGTTTTCACTTAAACACATACAACTGTGATTTGTTTTCCGAGTTCTGTTGTCACACGACTGTTTACGTACTGTATTTACACACAGTACGTGATGAAAGTACACACACTGTACGGACTTGCCGTACGGTTTAGTACCAGTTGTCACATACTACAAGGCTGATAACCACAAGATCAATGCAGTGGACGATGATGAGGATGATGAAGAATATCCCAGGATATCTGACTATTGTTTTTCTGTTGATATTCCTGAATTGATGTGTGCTATGCAGGACTTAGGTGAAAAAGCTAGGTGGCCACCAAAGGAAAAGAAGTTCGCAACCAGGGATAAATCCAAATGGTGTGCTTTTCACGAAGACTTTGGCCACTTAACCAATGATTGCATTGCATTAAGGAAGGAAATAAGCTACCTACTGAGCAAAGGTCATCTCAAAGAACTACTTGGGAAAAAGAAAGAAAGAAGACAGGACTCCAACAGATTCCCAAAGAGAGCTGCATCCCCACCAAAGGATGCGAAGGTAATCAACTTTATTTCTGGTGGTTCTGATATTTGTGGCACCTTTTATTCTGCAGCTAGAAAACATGCTAAGGAAGCCAAGATGGAGAATGGAGAGAGACCCACAAAGACATCAACACTCACCACTGGAACAGTGGTATCCTTTGAAGAACATGATCGAGAGAATATCCTGGACCCTCACCATGATGGGTTAGTCATTACATTCTATGTTGCTAACCACTATGTACGCAGGATACTTATAGATGGAAGAAGCTCAGTCAATATCATCCAATTGGAAACACTTAAGAGGATGAATATCCCTGAATCAGAGATAACAACCAAATCTTTGATCCTGGTTGGATTTAGTGGAGAAGCTAAAGCATCTGTTGGAGAAATTAAGCTACCAGTATACATCGAGGGGGTAAACTCTATGCAACGTTTTTGTATAATAGATTCCCTATCTTGTTATAATATTATACTAGGTAGACCTTGAATACATGACATGAAAGCAGTCCCTTCGACCTATCATCAGTGTGTCAAACTGCCAACACCATGGGGAGTAGTGAAGATCAACAGTGATCAGCAAGAAGCCAAGGAGTGCTATTCATCTTCGATGAAGAGAACTACTAGACCTTCACCAGCGTAGCAATCAAAGTGTGACCTTGGGGATACTCAGGAATATAGGGAAAAGGAAGTTCCTTTAAATCCCGACGATCCTGAGATCAAGGTCCTTATAGGGACAAATATCCCCGAGGATATTGAAGAGAAATTGATTTCTTTTCTGAAATCAAGAATTTCCACATTCGCATGGAAACATGAGGATATGACAGGAATATCCTCGGATGTAATTACACATAAGTTAGGGATAGATAGGAATATTAAGCCTGTCCACCAAAAGAGAAGGAAATTTGCACCCGAAAGAAATCTGATCATTCAAGAGGAAGTAAAGAAACTCCTCAAAGCAAAAATGATTAGAGAGGTGAAATTTCCAAAGTGGCTAGCCAATGTAGTCGTGGTTCAAAAGAAGAATGGAAAGTGGAGAGGTTGTGTAAATTACACAGACCTCAATAAGGCTTGTCCAAAAGACCCATTTCCATTACCACATATAGACTCCATGGTGGATGCAACAGCAGGACATGAAATCTTAACTTTCATGGATGCATCGGCAGGTTTCCAACAAATTCAAATGGAACCTTCAGACCAAGAAGATACCGCCTTCATGACGCTAATAGGGATATATTGCTATACAACAATGCCATTTGGCTTGAAGAACGCTGGAGCCACATACCAAAGACTTGTCAACATGATGTTCAAAGAGAAACTGGGGGACACTATGGAAGTGTATATTGATGATATGGTGGTCAAATCGAAGATAACTGAGAATCACCTTAGGGACCTTCAGGAATCCTTTGATATCCTAGACTGCTACAATATGAAGCTTAACCCATCTAAGTGTCATTTTGGGGTAAGATCAGGAAAGTTCTTGGGATATATGGTGACTAAAAGAGGAATAGAGGCCAGCCCAGAACAAATTCAAGCAATCCTAAACCTCAAGTCCCCAAAGAACATAAAAGAAGTGCAAAGACTAACAGAAAGAATAGCTGCACTCAATAGATTTATCTCAAGGTCTTCTGAAAAATTTAAATGATTCTACGATATCCTTAAAAAGAACAAGAAGTTCCAATGGGATGAAGAGCATGAGAAGGCACTTCAGGATCTAAAGGAATATTTATCCTCACCATCGTTGCTCATGAGACCAGAAGATGGTGAACCACTATCATTGTACTTAGCAGTATCCCAAACCACTGTAAGTGCTGTGTTAGTTAAGGATCACCAGGGATCACAACATCCCGTGTACTATGTAAGTAAAAGCCTAGTAGATGCTGAAACTAGATATTCTCACTTAGAAAAGCTATTTTGGCTTTGGTTATGGCATCTACTAAACTTAGGCATTACTTTGAGACACATAGAATACACATTAAGACAAATTATCCTATCAAATATGTATTGAGAAAACCTGAGCTATCAGGAAGGATGACAAAATGGTCAGTTAAACTCAGTGTCACACCCCGAGACGGCGGGGTTGGATCGAAGTCCCCGTCGGGCGGAAGGTTCTCGAGGCGCGATATCGTGAGTGATAATCGTGATGATCAGATTGTTTACATAGCATCAATGTTAAGAATAACTAAAGCACAATAACATCAAGTTAGGATTACAAAGTTAAATTACATTTGACAATGTTCAGTAATTTAACTAAATAACCTATCAAAAGAATCAAATGCATCAATCTTGTATCTGTACAAGATCTCAAAAGTGATTTGCTTCTGTAACAAAATCTGTGCTTTCCAACGGTCTACTAGGTCCTCTAACTGAGTATACTAGTATGCATTCCTGAAGTCTGAGCCTATTCCTGTGCATCACCTGAGAAAGCATGTAAGAAAAACAAAGTCAACACAATGGTTGGTGAGTTCATGTAGTTTTAGTATTTGTAAAATAGCTTTTGCAAACCTTTTAGGTAAAACATTAACCTCATTAATAACACCTGTATCATCCAACTCGGTATGCTTATATATAGGGCATACCCCTGAGTCGAGCCTACGACCCGCCCAGACGCCGTCCCACCACATACTAAGTCGCATAGGACATTGCTATTAATGATAATTAAGCATTTTTACCTACCCTTCGATTTCGTTTCTCATCATAGCTTTAGTTTACTGTTTCAAAGTTTACAAGTCTATAGCATTCGTATGTAATAGCTTCAATATTAGTTTAAAAACATCGTGTTTTGAAGTTTATGATATTGACCCAAAAACATTCATGTTTCCCCCTAGGTAACGACCTTAATCTCATTAACACCACCTGTATCATCCAACTCGGTATGCTTATATATAGGGCATACCCCTGAGTCGAGCCTACGACCCGCCTAGACGCCGTCCCACCACATACTAAATCGCATAGGACATTGCTGTTAATGATAATTAAGCGTCTTACCTACCATCCATTTCGTTTATAGCTTTAGCATTGTGTTTAAGTTTATAGCATGAGTGAACATTGAGGAATCACTGTATGGAAAGCACTGAATGGCCATCAGTCTACTCCTCAAGTCATGACTATGAAGGTCACCCTATGGCAAGCACTGAGAGGCCGACGGTCTGTTCCTTCAAGTCCCAACTATGTAGAACACCCCATGGCGAGCACTGAGAGGCCAATTTAGTATGTTCTATCATAGTTAATAGTTTTAGCATTCAAGTTTATAGCATTTAAAGTTTAACAACCGGAGAGGCAAGCACTGAGAGGCCAAACCGTTGCTTTTGCATGGCAAGTGTATAGCATTTAAAGTTTAACAACCGGAGAGGCAAGCACTGAGAGGCCAAACCGTTGCTTTTGCATGACAAGTTTATAGCTTTCAAAATGTTTAAAGCATCCGTATTTTTAAGCATATAGTTTATAGCATAAGCATCAAGCGTATAGTTTAAGAATATAGTTTATAGCTTGAGCATCAAGAGTACAGTTTAAGAATATAAGTTATAGCCTAAGCATCAAAAGTATAGTTTAAGAATATAGTTTATAGCCTAAGTGTCAAGAGTATAGTTTAAGAATATAGTTTATAGCCTAAGCATCAAAAGTATCGTTTAAGAATATAGTTTATAGCCTAAGCGTCAAGAGTATAGTTTAAGAATGTAGTTTATAGCCTAAGCATCAAGAGTATACTTTAAGAATATCGTTTATAGCCTAAGCATCAAGAGTATAGTTTAAGAATATAGTTTATAGCATAAGCATCAAGTGTATAGTTTAAGAATATAGTTTATAGCATAAGCATCAAGCACTTAGTTTAAGCATCAAGTATATAGTTTAAGCAGCAAGTATATAGTTTAAGCCTAAAGTTTCATAGCATAAAGTATAAGCGTCAAGAATAAGTTTAAAAGCATTTTTATAAATCATTTGCTTAAAATGTATAACATGCTTCTCAGTCCCGAAGTAAAATCAAAATAGTTAAAAAAGGGACAAATGAACTCACCTTGCGTTTGAAGCGGTTGACTAAGTTCTAAACAAGAATGCACGCGCTCGTTGTTGTGATTGTAGTAGTATTCATGCTCCTGTATTGATTTCATAGTGTTGCAGTTTATAAGTATGAGTTTGTAAGGGTTCGTTGCGCGTATAAGTGTTAGTCCTAAAGTTGACTAACACTTAAAGATGTTGATCATCATCCGGCCTCGCGTGTTAATCAAGGACTCCTTATCACTTAACCACTTAAGTTTTTAAGCCTTCATGTTATATGTTTTAGTTTCAATGCATTATTGAATTTCCCCGACACATTGCTATTAGGTTTCTCGTTTCCATATAAGACTTGATATGTGACTAAATGAATTTTCCAACTACTTTAGGAATTCTCTATTTCCCAATTCCATTAAATATATTTCGTGTATTTGTTTCAAGATTACTTAAGTGGTTAAATGGGTTATTTATGGGCCGGATGACACGCATTGGGCCAATTCACTTTTGTGGGCTTTAGGCCTTGGGCTGAACATTAGTATGGACCGAATTGTTTACATTTGGGCCTAGTAATTCTTAATTGAGCCGAATAGATCACATGTGTCAAAGGACGTGTGATGGGCCAACTTCATAGGCTATTGGGCCAATCCAGCTAAGGTTGGGCCTAACTACACCATCTTGGGCTAAGAATGTGCCTCAAGTGTTAATGGATCGCATTAGAATTACTTGGACCTCATAAATGTCGTGGGCTAGGGTGACCGCATGGGCCAATGTGGCCGAAACAATGGTTATGTGTGGGCCGAGAAAATTGGACCTAGGCCAAAGATTGAGTCGACTTTCCTTTGGGCCGCATGGGTGTGTGGGGGTGGGCCGATGCGCAACATCCTGTGCCGAAGGAGTTTGGGCCAAGCCACCCGGTTTTAGTCCGAAGGTTCTATGTTCCAGCGAACCTATTAACCCCCCAGCCAAGGTTCGGCTCTGCATGTAATCCCAAGCTAGGTTCGTGACTAGAGCAACCCTTCATGGGTTCGGCTGGGACCAGCAGGTTCGGCGCTAGGATAGTGTAGAAGGTTCGGCTAGGTGATGATCAATACAAGGTTCGGTTCTAACCCAAAAGCAACAGGGTTCGTGGCTCATTAAGGGTTCGGTGAAGGTTCGTCGCCACTTGACTCCATGGAGCAGGTTCGTCGTCTTCAAGGGTTCGTCTGGCCAAGAGGGTTCGCCAATGGCGCACAGGTTCGTGACCTTGCACGAAGGTTCGGCCATGTGCAGCCCCCACGAAAAAGGTTCGGCCGAGGTTGCTGTTCACGAACCAGGTCCAGGCCATCATCATTTCACACTCGTCGAGCCGAGGCTGTTCCCACATCGTGGGCGTACCAACAAGGGTTTTTGAAGGTGTGTAGTTCAGATTAAATGGTGTTTAAACGGTTGAGGGTTTGTGTGTGTCAACAACTAGAAAAACCCTATTTTCAGCAACTTTCAAGCATCCATACCTCAAAAATGGCTGGACAATTCTTCAGATCGGTTGTACTTCCGTGTAGAGGGTGTTGAGAGCTTCGCGTGGACACCAAGAACGCGTGATTTCGTTGAGATTTGAGCAAGTTATGCTCGTTTGAAGATTGGAATTTAGAGAGAGAGAGGATAGACGGAAATGAGAGCTAGAGAGAGAGAGAATGATGTGTAAAAATGAAAGAATTGTGTTCTTTCAAAGTTTATATACCCCGAGGGTATTCGGGTTCGTTTCAGTTATTCGGTTTTCGTCTCCGTTGCGTTTCCGGATCGTAACGCGCGCGTGTTTTGTAATTTAAATAAAAGACTTTGTTTTAATTGTTTGAAAGTTGGTTATTTATAATTAATAGTCTAAATGTTATTTCGTTGAATCATGTATCGTAATTATTTAAAACGTGCGTTTCGTTGATTGTTCGCGTATTCTACTCATTTAAATTTGTGACTTTGTTTTACGCGTTTTAATTAGGATAGTTTCCTTTTTTAATTTATTTCTGATGAGTTTCAAAATTGTAAAACAGGAAATATTATATTTCCTTAAATTTATTATCGTTCGAATCGTCTTCGTTTTCGTTTCGTCAGAAAACGTCACCTACGCGCGTTTTCGTACAGAGCGCTAACTGTACGAACACGACCGTACGTTTCACTTTCTGATTCTGTTTTCTACTTTTCAGTCATCTTTTCATATCGTTAAACTTTCAGATCTATTCGTACAGATCGTCACCTATACGAATAACTCGTCGGTTTAGCATTCCATAACAACAACCGTTATAGTTTTGTTCTGTTTATCCTCCCATACGTTTAAACCTAAAAATACAAAGTCAAGCATGTGTGCATCTGTTCCCCATTGTCTGATGTGTTTCTGACTGTTTAAACCATAAGGTTTAAATCAGGATTTCAGAAACATTGTGTAATAGTTTATGTTTAGCATCGAATGTTAATAGCTTCTAAGTATTTCTCCTAGTTTGCACCTGAGTTACTGTACAAGATATTGTACAGTTTACTGTTCCGGTAACGATTCCGGCACAGATGTTACACTCAGTACCTATGATTTGATCTATGAACCAAGAACAGCAATTAAGTCACAAGCTTTAGCAGACTTTGTGGCTGATTTTAGTAGTGATCTACAACCAGAAGTGGATCTAGAAATCAAACTCTTAGATGAAGATACTGGTGAGTGGACTTTGTTCACAGATGGATCTTCAAATGTAAGAGGAACAGGACTAAGCATCATACTAAAATCGCCACAGAGGGACATAATACCCCAATCAATTAGTTGTGAATTTCAAGCAACTAATAACGAAGCAGAATATGAAGCTCTAATAGCAGGACTCCAATCAGCTAGGGATATGAACATCAGAAACCTACATGTTTTTGTCGATTCCCTACTAATAGCCAATCAATTTAACGGTTCTTACATGACTAAAGGAGATAAATTGGCGAAATACTTAGAAATAGTTAAGGATATTTCAGGATATTTTTTCAAATTTGATATCACTCAAGTGCCAAGGGACGAGAATGCTGAAGCAGATGCATTGGCAAACTTAGCATCATCCCTAAGGATCCCTGAGGATATCAATATCCATATCCTTCATATTTTAAGACCAGCGATAGATATGCAGGATATAAGTCAGGATAGTGAACCCGAGAATACTGAAGTTCATCACTCAGAAGCACATGAAATATCCTGGACTATCCCTATTAAGAACTACCTTCAAACATGAAAAATACCTGATGAAGAAACAAATCCTAGAGCCTTTAAGGCAAAAGTATCTAGATACAAAATCATACAAGATATCTTATATAGGAAATCAGTATCAGGCCAATACTTGAGGTGTTTGGAGAAACCCGAAAGTTTGAAAGTAATGAAAGATATCCATGAAAGAGATTGTGAAAATCATACTAGGGGAAGAGCATTATTCTCAAAGATCCTCAGAACAGGATACTTTTGGCCGACCATGAGGAGAGATGCAATGTCTTATTCCCAGAAGTGTGATGCTTGTCGAAGACATAGCAATATACTTCATCAACCAGCCGAACCTCTACATCCAATAGTCTCATCATGGCCATTCATGAAATGGGGAATGGATATAGTAGGAAAATTACCCAAATCAGGTGTTTATGCTTGCAATGACTGATTACTTCTCTAAATGGATTGAGGCTGAAGCCTTTATGCAAATTAGAGAAAAAGAAGTAACCTCATTCATAAGGAGAAATATCCTTACTAGATTTGGGATACCCGCAGAAATCACTTGTGAAAATGGGTCTCAGTTCATAGGCAAAAGGACTACAAACTTTTGTGAAAGCTGGGGCATAAAGATGATCACCTCTACACCTGTTCATCCTCAAGCTAATGGTCAAGCAGAATCAAGCAACAAGATTATAATCAACAACCTTAAGAAAAAGTTGGGGTGCAAGAAAGGAAAGTGGGCTGAAGAACTCCCATTTATTCTATGGGTTGATAGAACAACCACAAAGAATGCGACTGGTCAAACACCATTCTCTTTAGTGTATGGATCTGAAGCTGTTCTCCCAACTGAAATGGTTGTCCCTACTGCAAGATCAAGTTTACAAAATCTAGAATCCAACAAGGAAATACTATCTGAGGATCTAGATACTATCGATGAACTTAGGGATATTGCAAGAATAAGGATGGAGACATATCAACAAAAGATAGCCAAATCCTATAACAAGAATATTAGGATAAGAAGATTTCAAATTGGAGATCTGGTTCTAAGGAAGGCATTTCAAAATACCACCAATCCAGCTGATGGAAAACTTGCTCCAAAATGGGAAGGACCTTATAGGATCGAATCAGAAGCTGGAAAAGGGACATACAAGTTAACCAACATGGAAGGAGAACCTCTTCCAAGATCATGGAATGCCATTCATCTTAAGCTATATTTTATTTGAAACTTAGTGTATCAAACCATAAGATGTTATCACATTATAATCTGAACATGATATATTCTGATATATTCTTATATATGTCTATATATTCTTGCATATTCCTAATTACCGTGCTACTTATCGAGCATATGAGGGGCATTAGGAATCATGATTCCCAGCTATGCAAAAATCTTACTGTTTTGTAGGTATAGCAGGAGAAGAGATGAGACTTTATGTCTCAACCCAAGTTCTGACCTGAAATCAGAACTTGATGAAGACCCGCACTGACTTTATGTCTAGTTGCAAAGTTTTGACCTGAAATCAAAACTGTAGAAGACCCTTGCAGAGAACAGATGAGACTTTATGTCTTAACCCAAGTCCTGACCTGAAATCAGAACTTGATGAAGACCCCACACTGACTTTATGTCCAGCTGCAAAGTTTTGACTTGAAATCAAAACTCAAGAGACTTTTGTCTCTCATGAAGACTTAGGGTTCATACCCTCGCCAGTTGCGCACGTTTATCCTATTATAGTCCGAGATAATGGGACTAGTACACGCATGAGCGGCTGACAATTTCATTATCAAAGGCTGTAACTAAGGATCCTCCGAAATATCCCCGTATAGTTGGAGATTTTGGGACCAGTACACGCATGAGTGGCTGACAATTTCATTTTCAAAGACTATCACTGGGGATCCTCCGTATTCCGGCCTTAGTCGCCAGTATTCCGGCCTTGTCGCCAGTATTCCGGCCTTAGTCGCCAGTATCTCGGCCTTGTCGCCAGTATTCCGGCCTTAGTCGCTAGTATTCCGGCCTTAATCGCCAGTTTAATCGGCCTTGTCGCCAGTATCTTGGGCTTGTCCCATGTTTTCTTGTTTTTCTGTTTATGCAGGACAAAGTCTCAAGGATACTCAGGAATATTGCAGAATATTTTGGAAATTCAGGTATGGAATTCTTATGTTTTGACAGGAACAATGAAGGCTTCGAATTAAATCTACTATCTCTAGAAATCGGTATTTGTTTCTCAACTCTTTCAATATATTGCATTCTTTATTTCTAGTTGTTTAGAATCATATTCTAACACTTGATAGAATGTGTAAAACTTAGGAATATGTTATACTTTATGAAAGCTCCTATTTAGGGATATGTTAAACTAAATTACTAGTTACTTCGTGTGCTATTATGACTTTAGAATATATATCTAAGTCATATATGATCATTCAAGTAATAAAAATCTTAATCAAATAAGGATAAATCTGAATTATTCTTAAATATATTACATATATGTTAGATTTGAGGAAAAATATTCTGAAATTCTTCAATAAAGATTTATTTATAGCCAAAACCAAATCCTTATGAGAATTATAAAAGGATTTGGCCCCTTAAACAGTTTACGAAATATCTAAAATATTATTAAGAATATTTAGGAATACTCAAAGATATCCTAACAATAATTATAAATAATAAATTATAACTGATACAATGATAATATATTCAATAATTTAGGTTGTTTTTAATCATTAGTTCAACAAACATAATATTCATAAGAGATGTTAAAGAAATTAATCCATTACACAAATACTGCATATCAAAAACATTCAAGGATAAACAAATAAATGTCCTCGAAAATGTTTATATGAAAAATCATTAAATAATAATAATAGTTAAAGAATTAAAATAAGTTACATCTTAAATACTGAATATATTGAATTTAATATCCTAAATTATTCTCAACTATTCCTAAATATACTTAAAAAACGTATACGTGAATAGTCTAAGTGAAAACTCACTAGGAAAAACTAAAGTATTATAGACATTAGTATTCACGCTTTTGCAAGTTGTGACGCTTAGTAATATCTTTCAATAACAAAAGAACAACATTCAGGATACTTTAGAATATGAAACGCAGAAAGATAACCCAACATACCAAATGTTATATTCACAACCAGAAACAATTTGATATATCAAGCTTCGCCATGAAACTCATGGTCCCTCCACTTGATATATCAAACCAAAGTTAAAAGAAATCAAAGCTTCGCCATGAAACTCATGGTCCCTCACTTAGATTTCTTATATTGTATGCCCCTATACTAGGGGACTTTCCTAAAATCTATTGTTTAAACAACATTACATCAGAATTAAAGAACCACAAAATACTAAAAAAGATGGGCTCAGACCTTCGCACCATTGTCATCATCGCCTATCATCGCCTCCTGCTCGACCACGCCAGCCTCAGCACCTTTCACCTCCATATCACCTACCTTGCTGGTCTCACCCACCTCGCCAGCCTTGTTTACCTCCACAAAAGCTTCAACCTTGTCACCTGCCAGAGTTGCCAATATCTTGCCCCATTCCTTCATATTCTTGGCCAAGGAATCCACACCTTCAGCCTTGGCCTGGTTCACCAATTGGATTTTGGCCCTTAACACAGCAATGGCGGCAGACTTCTTGGCCCCATCAATATGCTCCTTGAACTGGAGTTTGTGAGAGGCTTCCATTTCCTTCATCTGCTTCTTGGCCTTGGCTAGCTCTTTCTCATAATGACCGACTTTGGCTGTGAAAATTTTCTTCTGATCTTCCAGGTCCTCCATCTGCTTATCAGTTTGTTTTTTCTCTCTCAGATATGTACTTAGCAGAGACCTACAAAAATAGGGATCATTCAGAATATGTAGGGATATTAGGCTGACAGATAGAATAATTAGCATACCTTTTTCAAAAGATCAGGGATGGACAGGTCAGATGGCTCCTTGAGGTCCATGGTATCTACCCCTTTGCGTTTTTTGGTGGTATTTGAGGAACGGGTAGCCATGGTATGCGATTTGGGGGCAACAGGACTGGTTTTCTCCTTTTTCACAGCAAAAAAGGTGTCAAGGTCTTCAAGATTAAATGTTGATTCTGCAAAATAAATCAGAATAATCAGGAATAATTAAGAATATTTTGGAATATTAAAATATTTTTAACATACCTGAGGCCATATGAGAGACTGTTTCAAGATTGGCACCGAACTTTCTAAATTGTTCGTCAATTTTCAACAAGGAACGAATTCTGTTCCTACTTTCTTCTTCTTTTGCTACAAGTGATTCAAATTTGGGAGCTGCAAAAAAATAAAAACATAATAAGCAAAATTAAACAATAACAAGTCTCGATTAACAAGGATAATCCTAAGAATCCTACCCTTTTCTACCCATTTGAAAGGAAGAATTTCCCCATGACGGATAAAACTTCTTTTCACGAAAAAGAACCTATTTCTCCACTCATCTTCATTAAAAGTAATTCCTGGAACTAAGATAGGAGCCCCAGTTATTCTTTGAAGAACGAACCGGGATGACCCGTGGGTTCTGAGTTGGTACATTAGGGATATTTCAGGGATGCCAATCTTTAAACCAAAGTGATGGTTTAATTGGTCAAGGGTGTAAAGAAGGCGCCATCCCATAGGCATGAGTTGCGGAAAACAGAGTTTGGTGGTTAAAAAGAAATTGAGGATGAGGTCTGGAAAATGAAACTTTAACCCCAAGGTGAATGGATACTCTGGAAAACATATCCAAGTAGGTGAGACATAATCGGCCTTAAGGTTTTCAGAAAAATGATGAAATACAGTTTCATCAGGAAGTGTTTTAGAAAGACGCAGCAGATCAATTCTGTCATCGTTCAAAACGTTTCTGTTTTGTCGATTCAGAGTTAGAATATTTTGATCAGTAAAATCGTTTGAATCGAAATCAGAAGAAGAAGATGAACCAGACATTTTCAAAGAAAAAGAAATTAAAAATTGAAGGAGAGAATGAAATAAACTTACAGCAAGATCATGTCGAAGAAGATGGCATCAAATGGAAAGGAAGTGATCATTATATCCTGCGCAAACGGCTGGAATATGTGGGAAAACCGCCACAATCATAACCGTGCTGACAACGGTCACATCATGTTTAAAATTTAAAATTTGAATCAAAGAGCCAAAACAAACGGTTATTTTCAAATTCTTACCACCAATTGAAGCGGTAATAAGAATTTGGGGGCAATTGTTATACCTGAAAAAAGTTACCTCATAATTAGGAATATTTACGTATATAAATTTATGTGATCTGATGACTTGAATAATAAATAATGATAGTGTATATTTTATTATTGTTACTTTGTTATTCAACACGTGCTACTAATGTTTGAATTGAGTCAACAGATTATATGCAACAATTGTGCCTATTTATCCGGAAAATGAAGAAGAACGTGGACTGTGCGATAACGTTTACTGGAAGTCGCTTGACACATGATTGGAGACTGGACCGAGTTATGAGGAACAACTTTTGACCATCGTTGTATATTTTTTACTATAAATTGAGGCAATATCGATCTGGGAAACACACACAGCTCACTTAGCTTACTTCTGATTATTGTTTGTTGACATTTACGGCACCCAGAGTTTTTAAACACTTAGTGATCGGTCAATTGCGCTCTTGTATTGTAATTTTACATTTTGTTTTAATATAAACTAGGCAGAGTGACGATTGTCACCTCCCGAGGTTTTTATGTCGGCAATCCTAAGGGATTAAGGGTTTTTCCGCGTATAAATCTCGTGTAAGCTGTTTTTCTGTTCTATATTCTGAAATATCCCTAGGTATCCTCAGGGATATTTAAATTGCATTTTTGATTATAAACTGCTTTCTTGATTATAAAACACAATTCCCCACTAAACTAATTCGGTTTTGCTAAAAGTTATACTTGTTAATTTTTACCCGAAACAGTAACGTATGACCGGTGACAGGGCGACGAACAGTGAGGGTCTGGAAAGCGACACATGGTGATATTAATATGCAGTGATATTGTAATTAATCCATCGATTCCTATTGACTAGTAGACTGAGGAATTGATTTTCTCTCATGTCATAATACTGGTAATAGTTTCGATGAGGCCTATGGGAATACAAAGTGGTAGAGGTAAATCGGATGCATTGTAATCTGATTACGTGAGGATTGCAATGGATTCCTTTTAGGCTCTATGCACTTCAAGTTGAGACAAATATCAATTGGTTAACTAACGCTCTTATTATTAAAAGTGATTAACAATTAACCCCACAAGTAATAGAATAATAACAAGGATCAGATTAAATTAATCTAACTTCCTTAACACAATGAGGGTTTATCAATTCTTCGGTTTGATAACTAAACCCCTCTTACTATATTATTCTACATATGATACAATGAGTGATGAACATAACAGATGGGTGAATAACAACGGGTTGAACACGTGAAATGAAAATGGGTATCTATAGTTGTATTGCAAGTGGTGTTAACTTCTATTAGGTATGTGGTGGGATGTTGGCTGGGGCTTGTTCACCTACATATGCCCTATATATAAGCACAGCTAATAGGATGAGATACTACTTGTAATTATAACTATGGAGAGGCCATTGTGTGAACAGACAAATCAAACAACTTACAAGTATCATGTATGACATTGTGACTGTGGATGTGAACAAATCAATGTTTTCAATTATCAAACTTATGAACTCACCAACCTAGTGTTGACTTTGTTTAAATGCATGTAATCTCAGGTGACAAACAGGTGTAGTTATCCGTATTCAAGAACATAGCTAGTGGACTGTTAGAAGACCTAGCTACATTTTGTGTTGATCATACTTTTGAAATGACAAAACCATGAATCATCTTTTGTAGATCTTGTACAGTTACAAGATAGTAACTCATTGATTCTTTTGATTATATTTACTTAGTCAAATATTGAAGAAACAATGTAATTTAACTTTGTAATTCTATATCATTGTCATGTTAGCATTTCTCATTATTATATCATGTGCTATGCAAACAATCTGATCATTTTGATTAT
This sequence comes from Mikania micrantha, assembly GCA_009363875.1. Lineage (NCBI taxonomy): Eukaryota > Viridiplantae > Streptophyta > Magnoliopsida > Asterales > Asteraceae > Mikania > Mikania micrantha. The sequence continues at coordinate 62,110,750 of CM018693.1, forward strand.
CAAACGATATCGCACCCCGACAATCTTCCGCCTGACGGGAAAGTCGATCCAGCCCGTCGGCTCGGGGTGTGACACTGAACATAAAATTTTGTTAATACATTCATAATGAATAGTAAACAAATAATACATAATATTAATAATAATAACAAAAAAGACAATAAGGGTGAGCATAATCCCGTCTTTACTTAGTAAACCCATTGTAACCATGAAACATGACCCACATGTGCAGTGGGTCCCCTATGCATGGCTACCCTCTCTGTACCAGCCATTGGGTCACCTTTTCCCGCAAGACTATTACTAGTAGTGTGTCACCCACGCTTGTATATCATAAATAGCAGAAATTTCGCCATTGTAAATCATAAATAGTAGAAATTTCACCATCATACGACCATGGGGCGTTTACACTACTAAGAAACCATTTAAACAAACAAACAAACATACCTGGTGAAATATAAGTATGTCGGAGAAGACCGGAAGAGTGTGTGTATATGTTGCATATGTTAGACAACTTAAATTATACAAGTGAAATGACACAATCAGTTAGTTGAAATAATTAGACTTTTATTAAATATTAGAACAATTTGACATCCTCAATTCCTAGATATTATACATGATTCAAAAGATCTGATAAGCTGGAAAGATTAAGATAATGGGTGGGTGTTGGATTCAGAAGCTCCATGGGTAAAAACCAATGTTTTCAGAACCGGACAGAACGCTGAACCGGACATCTTACTGGTTACTGGTCGGACCGGTTGGACCGGATTCACGAACCAGGTGACATAATAAATATATAAAAAATTTCAAAAAATATATATAATTATAATCACATTTAAACAAACATAATTACTATTCACACAAACATAATCATTTTTTTAAAAAAATACAAGATTTGATTGTAATGTTATATTTTTTAGATTTTGGTTTTAAAAATAGACTAAAAACTTTTTTCTAATCCCACATAGGTTCACACCTCTTTCCCTTCCTAACTTTTCATCCCACATTGGTGAGAGTACAAGAAGAACCTTCATCCCCTCCCTATGAAAAGAAGAGAGGAGGGTACAATTTGTATGAAAAAGCTACCATTTCAACCCCTTGTTTGGTTTTAACGGTTTATTTATTAGATTTAAGTTTTTAAAAATAAAAAATTAAAAAATAATAATAAAATTGGTCCAACCAGTGGTTCGGTTCACGGTCCGACCGGTCACCCGGATGGGCCGGCCGATTCTCTTCCGAGTGGTTCGCCTCCTTATTTTGGGCCGATTTAGTGGCCGTTTCCCGGTCCGGTCCGGTTCAAACAACATTGGTAAAAACACCTATTTAAATTATTGCACCTTTAATTTTAAGATTTGTTTTTTAAAACAATTGCATATTTGCATATTGAGATTATTTTCTAATGATTTATTCATAATGGGAGTAATCCCTTTACACATAAACAAGAGGAGAAAACAATCAATAAAGTGGTTAAAAAGGATATACATGATAATTGTATAAAAATATTTATGGACCAAAGACAAAATAAGTAGGATTTTCTAACATTATTATATATATACAAAAACCAACTGTAATCATTACCAAGGAATAGTACAATTACTTTTTTAATAATAACTATTAGATAAATGAATATGCTTTCCAATGCTTTCCAAATAAAGACTAAAATGCACCATTGCCTTGGTGGTTAAAGCTTATGTTTTGAGATGGCGGTTCAAATCCCACGGCCAACATTTCTTTTCTTTTTTTTTTTCAGCCCAATTTAATTAGGTTATTATAATAATTAAATAGTGATAAAAATTAAAAAAAGTAGTAAACTAACAAAACATTTTTTCTTCGTTTTATTTGTTTATCGTATTCTTTTGTGATGATTTGGTTTATTGATTTTTACGGATTGGCGTCAATTGCAAACGGTTATTGGGTGTACGTTTAAATACAATATGTTACTGATGTCGTGGCGAAGTACTTATATAAGAAAAACGGTATGACACATGTTTTCTTTTAATTGAGTGTAATTGTGTGAGGCGAGTTTTAGGTCGTCACGTTTACAATTATACTTTAGGCTTTTATGTCTAAGTGACAATCGTTGTAGCATATTTTGATATCTGCATTTTAATATACGTACTCATGAATTCATTCTGGTATTCACAGCTGTTGCCGAATTTCCGCCGCAACGCGCGGGTAACCCACTAGTTGTAGACCATTTTCAACGAATCTAAAAACTAAAGGTCTCATATTTCAAATTAAGTTTTATCTTCTATGTGGAGTAAGACATCTTGCATGATTATTTTTTGATATATATTTTTAAATTCCAACCAGTCTTTTAGAGAGAATTGGTGGTCTTTATACGTGTCAATTTGTGCCATATCCTTGAAGTTGGGCTTATATGGACACAATATTTAAGTATATTGGTTATTATGGGTTAGTAAAAATATTATTAAGAGGGTTAGAATGGATAGAATTCAAAACTAGAAAATAACTAAACGAGTCAATTGAAAATCTTCAAGGTACACACTGGCCAGATCATGAGAATTAATTAAAAATTACCTGTTCAATTTCAATTGAAAATCTATAAATGATAATAGAACTACCCTTCCAATTCCAATTAGCATCATAATTGCCCACTGCTTTCTCTGTACATATGACTATTTTTTCTATTTTTCTTTATGTTTAATTGAAATGATTATGATGATATGACGTAGGATTTAATAATATTGTTTTGTTATGCAGGTAAATGGTAGTTTCATGATGATATTACTATATGAAAACTGGTTGATCTATTTTAGTTTACACATGTTGTATGGAGGAAAATTTTTGCTAATTTGTTTAAGGTTTTACTTTGAGAACTTCTAATTTTTTTAAGGTTACTTTGGCATAACTAATTGTCTAATTATGTTAACGGTCCGCATGTTTGCTTTGTTTTTTGTTTTTTGTTTTTTGTTTTTTTTACTTTTTTGCATCGGTTGAATTTTTAACATGACCTGTTACAACCCGTATCTTTTTTTGAGAAATCCGTTCTGACCTGAACAAAAATGGTCATTTTTCTTAAATGACTCATGTTGACCCGAATCCATCTTGACCTGAACCCATCCTAACCCGAACCCATTCTGACCCATCACCCAACTCAACCCAACCCAATCCAACCCACCCATCTTGCCAGCTTTAGGGGTCTTACATGTCACATAATGCGAGGTAAGGCAGATTTTTGACGAAAAGAAAGAAAGTATAATCAGGCAGGGAATTTCCTAAAACTATACATGAATGCTTTTTTCTAAGGGAATGGTTAGCAAGTTATATATGCTTTACTAGCATTTGTATGATTATAGTAGGATCCTAGATGTGTTTGTCTTTGATTAGGAACCTAGAATTACTCGTCCTTGAAGCTATAATTCAAAACATACAAAGAAACATAAAACCTTACCAAGATATAACATTTTTTAAAGATAAAAGTCCACTAGAAATTAGCAGGCAGTAAACTATGATCCAACATTATTAGACTAAGTTTAATATTATGTTATATTAGAGGGACTAGAATGTAATATTATTTTTTATATATACCCATGTAATCAACATTATTATCACAATCAATAATACAATTCTGATCTACCAAGTTTAACTTGGTATCAGAGCCCTTAATCTCGTCAACCCTAAAATTGCCGACATCAGCGCATCGCAAATCGGTCCATCATTCTAATCATCATCACTGAAAATCTCCGATCGACAGCAACCTGGTCTCTTCCGATTACAATTCACTACCACCCTAATCACTTCATATCACTACCACCGTTCCAATCGTACGGCGGATTTCATCCAATTACAATTCTTCTGTTCGATTACAACTCTTTCAATGGCTAACCTGATTGCGTTTTCTCAATCCGAAAAGACTATACACAATTCACACAAGTTTGATTCACCCTCACTCCAACCAATTATGGATACTGGAAAACGATGATCAAACCATTCCTGATAACCAATAACTTGTTCAACTACATTGATGGAACAATTCCCATCCCCTCTCCTACTATTTCTATCTCATCCACTGTGAAAGACACGAAAGATACTTTTACACAACACTTCCAACCAAATCCACAGCATGCAATATGGGTCTCCAATGATGCCCATATTCGTATGTTCCTATTATCCACAATATCAGAAAGTTCCTTCCAACATGTTCAGGGCTCCACATCCCAGGATCTTTGGCTGTCTCTGGAACGTGCTTATGCCCCTCATACAGCATCAAGAGAATACACATTGAAGACTCAACTCTTACGAATTGAGATGAAACCTGATGAATCCTCTTCTGCCTATTTGACCCGTGCTCAAGAATACGCAAATGATCTTGCCAATATAGGCGAACCAATGAAGGAAAAAGATATTGTGATGCTGGTGATTTCTGGACATCGCGAAGAATACAATGGACTGAAGACAACATCCCTCACCAGACAACTACAGTTCAACAAACTACATGCCTTGTTTGCTGATCATGATTACATGCTCAACAAAACAGCAGTTCCCATTCCACCAACACAAGCCTTTACTACAGCCCGTGAATCTGCTGTGCAAGCAACTCCAGGAATACCTCCTTCCATATCACAATCAGATGCAGTTAAAGCTATTCAACAATTGGCTGCTCAACTTGGGTTACAACTTGTCACACCCCCAAATTCCCACATGTGGTGTTAGTCGACATGTGTGTGACGTGGCTAGAATCACAGCTCATGGTCATATAAAACAACTCTATATGCGTTTCAAAATACAATGTTTGTCATCATAAAAGTTAACCAAAATAGTTTGCAGCGAAAATATAAATGCTAATGCAGCGGAAAGTAATAAGTTTAAAATACAGTGGAAATAAACTATCAGACACTACATTGTTTTAATATATAACATAAATAAAAATTGTTTGTTTCAAAATACATGAAATGCATGCAAGTCCTGTGCTCATCCTCTAAGTGCTTCATGTCCTTATGCCAGTCAGCTAGTTACCTGAGAATACATGTTTAAGAAAAAGTGTCAACACATAGGTTGGTGAGTTCATAGGTTTTGATATACATATAGTGTAACATCAGTGCCATAACAGTGATCTTAAACAGTAACATGAACAGTAAACAGGTACGAACTACATACATTTCAGTGCATTTCATATTCATATCATATACTGTTATCATTTTATGAATCAAACAGTGAATTTATGATCATTTCAGAGAAACAAAACTCAGAAAACATGGTTTAACAGTCAGTTAATTATCTGGCAACACAGAACCATCATGGGATTATTTGTTAGGATTTATTATGTATAAACGTATGTGAGGCTTTATAGAACAAAACAACACGAATGTCGTTATGTGAATGCTAAATCGACGGATTTTTCGTATAGGTGACGATCTGTACGAATAAATCTGGAAGTTTAACATTCTGAATGATATTCTATAATTAGAAAACAATATTGAAAAAGGGTATCGTCGTCTTTGTACGAGTGACGATTCGAACGAATGCGCGCGATGACCGTACGATTCGATTTTAACAGTAAATTAATATTTTGAAATTTTAAAATAAATCAAAGATATTAGTTAATTTATTAGGAAGCACAACTTAAAATAAATTTAGAAACTCTATTTTATAAACCGTGTCGTTTCGTGACGAAAACCACGAGAAACGACATTTTACGCGAAACCGAGCAACCGGGTATTATCTAAGTCTTTAATGACTTCATTTATGTCACCAACCACACTCACCAACCTCACCCTCATTCTCAAATTCGTTCTCTCTCTCTAGCCCTCTCTCTTTCTAAAACCTTGAACTTCTCTCTACCATTTGGAGCTCATTTCAAGTCGGATTCAAGCATAGTCAGTGCCAAAACGACCCTCTCATCACGTAGATTCCCGAAGTACAAGAAATTTGGACTTTCATCTGTAGATTTTGAGGTAAATCACCATTTCATTTTGGTTTTAAGAGTGTATCATGAACCTCGTAGATTGTTGTTGTTTTAGTCACATTGAACACTTAGAAACACTTAAATAAATACATGTGAATGACTAGGAAGTTGTAGAAACTGAATTGTAACAGATTGGGGTTGAAAAATGAAGAAGAAATACAGGTTCGTGAACCAGATGCGATCAGGCAAACCTGTTGTAGGTCGCCGAACCTTTTGCTGACAGCCGAACCCTGGGTTCTGCCAGCCGTACCTGTTGTCCTTTACCAACCAACAGGGCCGAACCTGTGTATCTCTGACTCACGAACCTGTACTAGCCGAACCTTACATCAACCGAACCTATGATCCCCGAACTTAATAACGACGAACCTTTGGCCACGAACCTCTAATCAACGAACCTGCACACGAGCCGAACCTTCGATGCGATCCCCAAGGGTTCGCCGAACCTAAAAGGTTCGCTGAACCTATCCTTGCTATCAAGATGGTTCGCCAAACCTATGCTCATATTCCAATAGGTTCGCTGCCCCCAATGGTGGTTGAACCTAAAGTGTTAGCTAATCAAGGAAATTCAGTACCTAGGGCTGTTGAACTTAAGCATAAGGACAAGGAAATGAATATACGAGTACTAAAAGCTTGGAACGAACTAAGGAACATGCATTAGTGGATGCTAGATACTTAAGGTGTTAGCGTTAATTTCAACATTTACATCTAACACTTAGAAATCTCATACGAATGTATATAACTAAATTGGATTGCTCAATTGTGCACTCTAAGCTAAGTTATATACACGGACGAACAAAGGACTATGGGAAACAAAGATCAAGTAATGGGTTAAGGTTAATTGAATGTGATCAACCTAAGCCTAACTTGTTGAACATAGATTCTTAAAGTAAACTACAAGTTTTCATTTAAAACCATCTTCAATTAAATAAAATGATTTCTAACTTAATGATGTAAAAATAAAGTGTTAAATGTTTTAATTAATAAACTTTGAAATGTGAACAATGTGAACCATACATCACTAAGGTGTAATGGTCATTGCTTATGGATTGGGATTATGATTGGGTAAGAGGTTAGAATAAGATAGATGAAATCATAGAAACACTATAGTAGTATAGGACACGTAGTTGCACACAAAGACTAAACCTTAGACGCGACGACTAATACGTATACTTATAGTATTCGAACTCTTTTAAAACAACTCAGGAACTGAAGACACTTAGACTACAAACAAGAGCGCGCATTTTGTGGTGGTACATTGCATAGCAACACAGGTGAGTTCATTGCCCCTTTTCTAAACTTTTTGTTCTAAAACGCGGGGCTGAGAAGCATGCGTCAACTGTTTTATTTAAATTTTTTACTTAAATGCTTTTAAATTCTATATGTTTTGCATGTATGGATGATATCCTAGATCATGTCTAGGTTAATTCTATGCAGGTTTTACTAAGTTTATCTACTTATGATTTAAGTGGGTAATTGAGTTAAACTAAACATTTCAACGAATCAAACAAAACTATTTTGACGAAACAAATGTGTGAGTTCAACGAATCAAACGAAACTATTTTGACGAAACAAGTGTGGGAGTTCAACGAATCAAACGAATCAACAAATCATTTTCAAGGGAAAGTCTGGGAAATATCAAAGATAACATATGCCAACGAAACTATACGAAACAAGGGACGAAACAAAACGAATCAAGTACGAAACAAAAATCCTACATTTCAAGAAGTCCTAGCTAGACCGTTTGATTTGTAGGTCATATGTTTGATGATATTTACAGAATTCCCTAACTACTAAGAACCTTGATTGATAGACTAGTCTACTCGAGTTGACCAAGGCCAAATCATTAGGACTTAGATTTTATTAAATGTTTATTTATTTATTTAATTAAGCATTTATAACTGTTCTTACAATTACTGTGGTTGATCATAAATGTGATGTACTTAAGGAATCAACATAGATTCCAAATTGTTGTATTTACAGGAACAAAGAACTGAAGAATCATTGGGTTAATGGTAGGGGTAAAATGCTTAATTTTCATTAACACCAATGTCCCATTTGGATTAGTATGTGGTGGGACGACATCTAGGTGGGTTGTAGGCTCGACTCAGGGGTATGCCCTATATATAAACATACCGATCTGGATGATACATGTGATGTTAATAAGATTAAGGTTGTTACCCGAGGGTTTAACAAAGGTTTTGAGTGTACATTTGAACTATTGTGAATGGAAGTGTGTGTTAGGTAAAAATGCTTAATTATCATTAACAACAGTGTCATATGCATATTAGTATGTGGTGGGACGGCGTCTGGGCGGGTTGTAGGCTTGACTCAGGGTATGCCCTATATATAAGCATACCGATGTGGATATTACATGTGATGTTAATGAGGTTAGGGTCTTTACCGAGAGAGGTTTACAAACATTTTCAATTACTAAACAATATGAACTCACCAACCATGTGTTGACTTTATTTTTGCATGACTTCTCAGGTGACGAACAGGTCAATTACGAAGCTTATGCTTTTGGACTAGGACTTCAGTTAGAAGACTTAGTATTTTTGGACCTGCATACTTTTGGAACATCATTACACAATTATTTTGTATATCTTGTGCAGTTACAAGATAGATATTTTATGATGTTTATGATAGATTTACATTGTTAAATTATGAACGATACGGATGTGATTTAACTTTGTAATTCTATTCTATTTAGCATTTCTCATTTATATCATGTGCAATGTAAACAATCTGATCACTTTGATTATCACTCACGATATCGCGCCCCGGGAACCTTCCGCCCGACGGGGACTCCGATCCAACCCCGTCGGCTCGGGGTGTGACATATAGATAATAATCAAAATGTTTGTCACGTGTCATGCTGTTTATCAAATGTTAGTCCCGAGCCCTAGGCTCCAAGTGTCGGTGCGTCACTACTGAACTAGACTTGTTAGTCCTTGCCTCCGCCATGTCTCGTAATAACATGGCAAGATAGGTCAAGATTTCACGTGTCCCGACCTCCAGTCAGTATTGTGCCACGTGGGGTTCGTCACACCCAAACAGATCTATTCAAACTCACCTCGTTGTTTGTACATTAACGGTAAGACTTTGCAAGGGCTTGTTACGATTACAACACTTACATTTTCTAATAAAACCAGCATACACAATATGCTTGTAATAGTATAAATGTTTGACTCGATTCAACTAGCATTCTCCCCCTATTTGAAAAGTTTGTAAAAGAGTTAAAGAGGGGCCGTAAACTCACCTTAGTGAAAATCAGAAAATGCGTAAGCTCCAGATCTCGGTGGCGAATCTGTCACTGGCTACTTATATCGTACAGCTTACGTGAGTTCGTGTAAGTGACCGTGTTCGTGTTCGTGCTCGTGTTTGTGCTCAACAACCCTAGGTTGGTATGTTAGTCCATTTCGGTCCACATTGACCTTGTTTGACCGTGTTAAGTCAACGACCCGTTGGTGAACCGTATGTCGGTAATAGTTCGTGTAACAATCGTTATAGTGTACGTATTGTGTAAAGCACATAATTCACGCTTATGGACAACTTATTATTCATAGTAAGTTTCCATTTTTAGAAAGTCCTCAACTGTAGGTCCTCAAACAGATCAAGAATCCAAACTTTATCTCTGTAAACATCATCATTGATCTCTAACAAGTGCGGAATCCAAGTTAGAAACAAGAAAGCAAGTAGAAAATTGCAAACTTTATAAATATTGCAAAAACTTCGAGTCAAGCGCCTCAATACGTCTAGAGAGCGTATGCCTCGGATTCCAACCTAAACCTGTACAAAATGCGTCTATTT